>CM067372.1:91693306-91783306 GCA_034401795.1 Chaetoderma sp. LZ-2023a
ATTCTAAATTAGGACTAGGTCGGATATAATAATCGACCGTATTAATCGCGTTATCGCTTGTTTTGCAGTTCTTGTCAGAGTTGGACTCGCTACAAGCACATATAGGCTAATATGATAACTGACCTGATATTGATTTTGAAAACAGGCAATCACAACTCACCCGTTAAAGAGTCTGGAAATATAACCAGCTCGCGTATACGGTCTGTCCGCGTCTATATTAACAAAACGTTGCCTCATTTCGTGACGCAATAACAATCACTTATAGCATTTATGCACGCTATCTGGTATTTATGTCTTGACGGGTATCGTACTGCCGAAATGGCGATAGTGGCTGATTGTGGCCGCCTTTAGATCTGACATAGCGTTCGCGCCTGCCTTTATATCCGTAACAACGTTCACGCGCTGATTTCAACCTCGTTGTGCAATCGATTCGATATCGCTGGGTTAGCGCCCTTAATTAGTGGTTCTATTTCTACCACTTTATGGCCGCCATAAAAACTGGCATGGTTATACTATGATTGGAACGCACTGAACCTTTTTCTTTTTAGTTGTGGATAGCCGGTCAATAAACCTCTCATATCATTTACTCAGTCAGCCAGCCAGTCAGTCAGCCAGCCAGCCAGTTATTTAGTTAGCTAGTCAGTCACAACAATTTATTCCAGGATGTCGTTTACAGTTTTTGGGATACAGTAATCAAACTTGGTGCAAAGGTCGACAGTGGAGGCATTGACATGCGTGCGTGCGTACGTGTGTTATCAGGTTTATATCATAAGTGGGTACTAGAGGATGAGTATCCCGTTACCCAGAGACATGCCTGGCATTACCGAGGGAAACGACGGTTCAAAATAACAAAGGTAGAACTGAAATATCATTAATAAAACGACGTTGCTTGTAGTGAGCGCTTCGAGTGTTACTCGGCATAATGTTCTTTTGCTATATAGGTGTAGGTCTACTACACACGTGTGTATGTTGTAATGTTGTTGAGATGGGGGATGGGCACACTTTATTGCGGTAGGATGTGTGAGGTCTGTCTGTCGGTCTGCCCCTCCGTCCGTCCGTCCGTCCGTCCGTCCGTCCGTCCATTTGTCTGTCTGTCTGTCTGTCTGTCTGTCTGTCTGTCTGTCTCAAATTACTGATCTGGTTTTCTGACATTATAGCACAGTTAACGCTGTTAACTTATAGCGTACACTAAGAATACTCTTCAATGGATTTCGCGGGGGTGGGTGTTGTGCGTGCGTACGTACGTGCGTGCGTGCGTGCGTGCGTGCGTGCGTGCGTACGTGCGTGCGTGCGTGCGTGCGTGCGTGCGTGCGTGCGTGCGTGCGTGGGTGGGTGTGTGTGTGTGTGTGTGTGTGTGTGTGTGTGTGTGTGTGTGTGTGTGTGTGTGTGTGTGTGTGTGTGAGAGAGAGATTGGATTGAGAGAGGGAGGGAGGGAGAGTCATGGAGGGAGGGAGGTAGGAAGTGGGCGTGATGGTGTGAATGTGTCCGCGTGTGCGTGTGCGTGGATGTGGGTCTGCGTGTGTGAGCGCGTGCGTACGTGCGTGAGCGAGTGCGTGCGTGCGTGCGTGTGAACGTGCGTGCGTGCGTGCGTGCGTGCGTACGTGCGTGCGTGCGTGCGTGCGTGCGTGCGTGCGTACGTGCGTGCGTGTGTGTGTGTGTGAGTTCATTCGTACATGGGTGGGTGGATGAGGGTGTCAGCGTGATGATGTGAATGGATGCGTGAGTGCGTGAGCCTGTGAATAGGTGTGTGAGAAGGCGAGGATATTATTAGTGTGTTGGTAGGATGTTAAGAATGGGAATTAGAGAATGAGGGTGTGGGTGAGGGCGTGGGTGTGGAGGTTGTGATGGAATGACAGCAGGGATGGAGGGAAAAGCTCAAGGTGAATTGTTAATGTGTGACTGAATGAATGAATGCTTAATTTGTGAAGGAGGGATGGATATTGCTGGGGTATGGCGCGCGTTGGTACATGTGTGACTGTCCGAGTGTTCAAAGATCTATTACTGATTACGGAATTCATATAATCAACGTGCGAAACATCATAAAGACTTGGGTGGAGCTGCCATTCCAGAACAGGCAAATTATCCTTCTCCGGTGTCCATAAGATTTGGGATACCTATTTGATCTATAGACAAGATGGATTATATGTGTGTAAAGTCACATGCTTATAATGGGAATTGTTATTGCCTACTTGGAATTTCATGGCAAACGACGTCCGAGCGACAAAAAAGAATAATGAGCATGTTCATTAACGTACGATAACGTACGATAACTGGCAATAGACGATAAAATTGTCGCTTTCATGTCCCGCTGGTGTTGGTCTTGGAGGCGACGCCACGCCGATGCGACGAGATCGTGTTGGTTTTACGTCGTCTCGTCTTGGTGTGTGATGCCCTTTAAATGCGGGTTCATAACGCATGCATGCGATGCGTCCAATGTGTCGATCACTACCTAGCCAATCAGAAATAATTGTGTGATCTTTAACCTTTCCCCATACATTTCCCACACGACAATATGGGAGTCCGACGCCCTTATTGCACACGTTGACAAAGTTGATATCATACAACCCCAGCTGTGCGTTTTATAAAGACGCTAAAAGAAACAGACTGCGTGGGAGGCGATTGGGAAGAGACTTGCCGTATCAGATATGAGTGATATTATTATAGCATTTGCCTGGAAGTTGGTGAATGCTAGAGCAAGTAGTATCTATTACGGTATATTACCATTACTGTCTGTTCGTCCGTTCGCCCGCCGCCCACCCTCCCACCCGCCCGCCCGCCCGTCTGTCTGTCTGTCTGTCTCAAATTACTGATCCAATTTTCGGGCATTATAGCACAACACTCGCTGTTAACCTATAGCGTACAATACTCATCAATGGATTTCTCGGGGTGGGTAGGGGAGCGAGAGAGCGAGAGAGAGAGAGAGAGGGAGGGAGGGAGAGGGAGGGGGAGAGGGAGGGAGGGAGGGAGCGAGGGAGAAAGGGAGGAGGGGGAGGGAGGAAGAGAGGAGGGAGAGACCGATGGGAGGAGGGGATTGAGCTTTTTTGGGTGGGGCGGGGTATGTGGGTAGGGGGAATCGGAGGGAACCTATCTAACCAAATGGTATAATGGGGCCTACATACCTACATATTGCAAGTCTCTGTACCGGAGGTATATGCATGAGCGCAACGAATGTTCGTGCCCGTAGTCATTTCAAAGCACTGGGATTTTCACAAGAGGGGAATCGACATGTCATGCATATGCGCCTTTAACACCATCAAACAATCAAAAACTACATTCAGCTGGTTGTAGTGACGACGAGCAGCGACTAGTCAGGCTGCTAATGGTAACTACCAAGTTGAAAGCGCGAGTAAAAACTGTGGAGTTGGCAGCGTTTGAGACTTCCATTAATTACCTCCAGTGCTGTTTACGTGATACCTTGCCACAACACTCTTATCTGTGCCAGAGCACTCAACAAGACACAACCAAACAGTATCTAAATGGGCCGTCCATTAGAGATGGAGCATAAATGAGGAAAAGAAGCCGCTAGATAATCTTTTCCCTATAGCTGCAGAACAACTCAGGAATGTGAATCTTTTTATAAACGAAGTCAAAGTCGAGTTTACCCATATACACCTATCACGTACAGACAGAGTGAGTGACAAAGGCATCCCACTGTGTGCTTCAATATTGTACAGTTCCTCTGGCATCGCTGCACATTACACCACTGGTAACATTGCCGTCCAGTAATTTTGGAAACTGTTGATCCGTGGACGATGCTTGTATGTCGTAGCCTGTGTGTCACTGATTCTGTACAACTGTAGCATCTGGGCAGCTCCGACGGTAGTTCCAAATAAACCTAATTCCCATCATCGTTTACAAATTCCCTCATCGCTTACACCATCGTCCTATAACCCAACATCGCTGACCGGACAGTATAATCTTAAACGAGGTGAATTTGCTGTACTCGGTGACATCTACAACCATCGTAGAGGACGCGACTATACAAACTTGCTAAGTGTGCTACGCAAAAATCTAAAAGAATCCGGACTGGGTACACTGATGACCAACAAGAACCTAGTGGGACTAATGACTCTCGCTGAGCACAAGGAGTACCAGCCAAAAAGAAGAAGGACCGATTGCTGATGTAGGATATTTTCAAACCACTGCAGCCACAGCCGTGGTCGTCGTCGCCGTCGTCGTTGTCGTCGTCATCCCCGCCGCCGTCATCTAATCATCGTCATTATCGCCCATCATCATCATCATCATCATCATCATCCGTGTCTAGGGCATGCTTAGCCTTGAGAATAGAGGGTTTTTGGTTTTGTCGAATGTCTAGGTGACAAGTGAAGAACACTGATGATAAACCATCTCCTTGTGGTGACGTGGATGAAAGCGCTCCAAGCAATGCCAAACCCCAGCTCTGTATCATTCTAGATATTAGTGTGACTGACTTGATGATAGTCAGCTGCCAAACTCCCTGGGAGCCGTCACTATGGTCGAATATGTAACCGGCTTTCATGTCAAGGTGGAGAGACATCTTGCGGCTGAAAATGTAAATGCTAAATTTTCTTCAAGGAAACGTAAAGCATCCCCTATCAGCACATATCACAATATGTGACCTTGTGATACAAACAGTGTGGGTTATGCTGATGGTAATAACACTGTAATTACAATGACAACCTGGCCTCAACTGATCAAACATCATATTGAGCAATCATGCATGGGACAGAGATCAACTGTTGTCAACTAAGTGAACAATTTTGTAGATAAGCAATACAAGGGAAACATCAGAATGTTATTGCAATGATGAGAGATTTGCATATTGTGTTCATACTTTTGCAAGCTGATAGATCTTATCCGATGGTTTAGACCGGAGCTCGAATAAATCTGCAATAATTAAATTGCATAAATGATAATCCTTTCATGACGAAGCAGTGGTCCTGGTGAATGTGTTTTTACAGGCCAAAAGAATCCTATTGTTAAAAATTTACCACTGGAATGAATGACTCGATAAGAGAGCCGGTCATTCCAGTGGTAAATTCTCAACACAGCTTTCTCATGGCTTGCAAATGGGCATTCAATAAGCAAGTATGTAGACACATGTTATCATTAAATCGTTAAC
This sequence comes from Chaetoderma sp. LZ-2023a, assembly GCA_034401795.1. NCBI lineage: Eukaryota > Metazoa > Mollusca > Caudofoveata > Chaetodermatida > Chaetodermatidae > Chaetoderma > Chaetoderma sp. LZ-2023a. The sequence continues at coordinate 91,698,408 of CM067372.1, forward strand.
GTGGTTGCATGACCGTGTTTATTCTTGTGGTATATGACGAGACCATCCATCGCATTAAGTGGACATGATTCCGTACCTGGTGTAATGTATCCGCCAGGATTATACGTCATATCTTCGGTGGATACGGAGCGGCTTGGAATCAGGATTGACCTCACCAGAACGAGTAGAGATAGTGACTGGAAATTGCATCACACTAAGAAAAGATGCTGCTACGGTTCAGCGTGTATAGTCGTATGAGCTATGGCAGATGGACACCAGTGTAGTTCTGCTTCTGATGTCCAAGATGAGCTCTGTCATGTATCGTTATTGTGCATAAAACAAAGGGATTGTTCAAACAGATTAACACTTGGATGGAGAATGGATTACAGTGTTAGTATACAAGTTAAAATGGAGGAATCCAGTTTTAGCTATGCCCCGTCCACCCCTAGTTAAGCTCCTATTACGTTTTGCACATTTTGAGATCGATCGATCCCTGTACGCCTTGAATCTCAATTCATAAAAATATACACGTACACTGTTGAACATTTTGAAACTAATTTAACTGGGTGCTGTTGCTTGCCCATGGCATGTTTATTAAAAAGTAAAGCCATACAATCCGTACAAGAAGGCTTTAGTCCGTCATCAATTATGCGTTCGTTATCTACGCCATTTATGACGTCATTGACCAAGACCATCTTACACATCACGGAGTAGATTATGACGTCATATGATTGATGAATAAACTGGAAATGTCCATTATGTGATCGAATGGCGCCATTGGAATTACGAGAGCAATACTGCTCCTGGTGGATGTTTGAATCACAAGGGAAGAGAGATATATAAAATCAACTGTTACAGTTGAGGATGGGTCTATAGTAACGAACCTTTCAAAGAATGCATGATAAAGCAGACATCAGAAATCCTACCCGCTCATGAATATCTTCAGCATAAATAATTGGTATCGTGCATTGAAAGTACGCTGCTGGAATTTCACAGCCGTTATGAATTTAATTGTGTTATGCTGTGCGCAACACTGTGGTTTATTTTCAGGCACGTGTTCTTTTCAAACTATAGATAGCTATGCATATGAATGAACACATTTAAAAATTGTATGTTGTCCCAATGTACATCTGTACCGAGTTTTAATGGTATGTAACAGCATATTGCGACCATTCCATGAAATATTTTTTTAATATTATACTAAAATACTAATTATGCCAAAATGATGCTTTATTACGTCATCTCACAGCCATTCCCTGATAAAAGATTAAAAAATTCCACATAATTTTATGTTTGACCTTGACCCCCCACCATGGCTTTGACATTTAAAAATTGGCATCCCTCTCTAAGAGTGTTTCTTATTATCCTAAAGTACTTCTGTACTTTGTTACATAATATCACAGTCATTCCCTGGGAAAATATGAAAAACCCATAATTTGATCTTTGACCTTGACCTCAGCGTGACCTTGACCGTTAAAATTTGGCAGCTCCCTCTAAAAAGTTCCGTATTAACCTAAACTACATCTGTGCCAAATTTGGTGCTTTGTTCCAGCAGGTCACGATATCACTTAAATTTGGACTTAAGCCACTCCACTATTAAAGCTAACTGCTCTCCTAACCCCGCCTTCCCTCCAAAAAAACCCACACACCACCACCGCCAACACCCTAACCCTCACCCCCACGCAACTACAGCTTTTGTGCACATCATGGTCCTATTTACATATATACTTAAAATAAATTAGAGATCTGTTTTGTTTTCACTCAAGAAAATACACAGTGTCCATGCAAAGGTGATGCAAACGTGGATGATCTTGCGTCATTCTATTCTACGGTAGGTTAATTCTTGCCTATTATTTGATTCAGCTGGTACTGGTGTTGGCTAGGAGCATGCACTGTACTGTACCCACTCTCAAAATGAGAAAGACCGATTGAGCAAATAACTTCCCTTGCTTTGTGTGAAGAGATACGCCCACGTTCTACACAAGAGTATGTCCATCTTTGAGTATACTTGAACCCACCCAACCCTGTTCATCGTATGCTCAACATATATTGGTACTGTCAGTGTATTTTTCATGTATAGGTAGTTCAGATTTAATATATAAGTTCCATTGTCGGTACTATTTCGCTACCGTGCTAAATTACTCAAATACTAAAACATATTATCTCCGTCCTATCATCATAAAATGGCTACCTTATTCTATAGACAGAAGACACAGAAATTAGTCGTATAAAATCACCAATAGGAGGGGCGGGGTGTAAAATGAGAGCATCTGAAGTGAGAGAGTCTACACATGAATCAGAGAATAACTTAACCAATACACATCGATAGGGTGACAAAACGTATTTTGGCTGCAAACTCGTCACAGTTGCCATTTCTACAGAAGCACTGCATAATGGACCTTTCCGGTTTTAGCTAGGCCCGCCCATCTCTAGGTAAGCTCCACCCACACCTCGCTCGTGTTGGGATCGATCTCTGAACACCCTGACTATCAATTTCCAAAAAAACCTACACAGGTTAGCTGTTGAATATTTTGAAACTATTTGACTGGGTGCTGTTGCATGCATATTAAATAGCAAGGAATTACACAGACATACAATTCATACAACGTGTCGGACTGTTTGAGATTTGATGACGGTTTATATGGAACCCTTTGTGACGTAATGATTGTGACGTCACCAAACACGCGCTGAGCAGATTATGACGTCCGGATAACCGTGGGGGCTAGCTTCTTAAATTTGTCAGAAATTTTTTGGTGTCTAAGTGAGGCACTTGAAGTCGACTAGTTGATCTATAAATAACACACGGCTAGGGGTTCAAGCATCATCTCCCTGTAATCTTCAATAGTTTCTGTGAACTTTCAACCTTCAACTTATGACTAATCATACTCGTTGAAACAAATTCTTAAATGGGATTTCCGTCAATTGAGAAGACGGCTGCGCCGTTACTACTGGCTGAGGTAAGGCAGAATCTTAGCCCCCATTCTAGAATCCCCAAGTGTGTGCACTAGTTGTTGTTCGAGCTGGTGAAGATGCATACACATTTCGAATACATTGTGTGATGCACGGTTACCGTATTCTGCGGCAGTAGTAGCAGAAACTTCATACAGCTGCAATTAGTCATTATTAACTTTTGACTAATATGTCTTCTCGTCAACGAAAATCTTTAGCATCCGCAGGTCCGTTGTTTATCTGAGTGTACTGAGTCCTGTTTTCTTTAGGCAAATTCCAGCATGCACGCTTAAAAGATTAATGCAATGACGTCGTCTTCTGGCTGTAGATTTACTGGATCTCAGTAAGGTGAATTCCAAGGCTCTCAGTGCCGGTTTGTCTTCTGGCATGCCTAGCCCACGGCCAAACGTTAACTATATTTACTGGGCGACTTTTACAGACAGCGGCGGTGTACTACACATCGTGTAAAGTACATCGTTGGAAATCATGCTGTCCGGCCATCAGTGTTGAGGGATAGTGCAAAGGAGTCTGAAGTGGCGGGCATCAAGTTTGTTTACAGATATAAGATGTCTTTGGAGCTGTCCAGCTGTCACAGTTGTACGGCATCAAGAATACGCAAGTTGATTTGTACAAACGTTGTCTTTTTGTCAAAGGTATCTCTGATCTACGAATCTACAGCTTCCAGAAGGACGGGAACGCTATGCTTCCTCTAACGCAGCCCGTAGTAATGGCAAAATATTAAGACCAGGCTATCCAACTGACATGATCATGCGTTGAGACTATACAATATCTGCACGGCTGCGCCCACGTTTAAAGCCACCCAGACAGGATCCAGTGAAGCCGTCGATCTTGTCTATGAGGCGGCATAGGTTAACATTGGGTAGAACTTTTCGTATGCTTTTGAGGAGCACAGGGACCGTAGATTGGTTGGAGGGCGAGGCAGTTTCTTGGGATTGGGTAGCTGGATAATAGTCCCTTGGCTTAAAGCATAAAGGCTGAATTATTTAGGTGCATAATCGGCTTTGAGATAATGTCACTTGCATTTTTGAATAGTTCATTGCTCATGCAATCAGGTCCGAATGCACATCCATTTTTCAGGCTTTTGAGCGCCTTCGAATATAATACAATACAATGTAATGTATTCAATAATGAAATGTATGTATCTTCTTGTGTGCCATACCCATAATTCGTAATAATAAAAGGGCAGATAACAGTGGGAGTACAATACGATATTAATTAGAATTACTAGACTAATATACCTATCCGAATAAGCTTTGTGGACAGGTAGTTGCCCTAACCAATTTTGGAGTCGTCCTAGAATGAAGAATAGCTCGGTGGTAACTGAAAATGACTACTGTGATTTTGTCGTAACAATTACAATGTCATATTACTCACACCATAGCTAAGTAGACCTATAGGATGACATAATCGCAAAATATGACATCGTATAATCTACAATAATATCATTTGTTATATTTCTGAGTTGTAGTAACTACTAAGAATGATCATTACAAATGGACTGATTTATTGATGGTCGTTGTATTTCGTGACTAATGGACCGTTCCAGTTTTTGCTATTCCCCGCCCATCTCTATCTAGGCTCCACCCACACACCGCCCGTGTTGGAATCGATCGATCCCTGAACTCTCTGACTATCAATTTCCAGAAAACTATGTAGGTAAGCTGTTGAATATTTTGAAACTAATTCGACTGGATGCTGTTTCTGCCTAGGGCAGCAACACCCCCAGTCAAATTAGTTTCAAAATATTCAACAGCATGTTTATTAAATAGCAGACATACAATTCGTGCAACGTGTCAGACTACTACGCGTTAAAGACGGACTATTTCAAAACAATCATGACGTCATGATTATAGCGTCAGTCTACACTCACGTAGTTGATTATGACGTCATATAATAGTGAGGAAACTGATCATGAATTTTTCTGCTGTGTTTTCTGAAAGGATCCTCTAACAGATAAACTAGAGTTGAGCTTTTGTAATACCAGCGAGGTGCTAAGACGGGTCATGCCGTTCTCTCAACCGCGTCCCTTAGACCATCCTGGCTGAGAGGAATGGTGAGTGTGTTTAGCTACCGATGCTACTGCTCGCCGATCACTGATGCTTATCTGTTGTACGTTTTCTCTAATTATTCCGATGGTGATATTTCTCACGCCTTGGCTATTCGCGTAGTTAAATCCCTGCTGTTTGCCGGCCTGAAGTCACGTAAGGTCGCAACTCTTTATGAATTTTGTTATTATTGTGTCACAATCACTTTTGAGTATGGCCAGAGTCCTTCGGAAGAGGCGATGTTCGGCAAGTACTATCTGTTTACGTTGTAATCAGTAGTAGGTCTAGAAGGAGTCGCTCACGATTGGTGGTTCGCCAGTCTCAATTCTTAAACATTGGCGGCCATACTATGCGTTCCCATTACGCCTTATAGCAAGCAATGGATATAGACATATTTTCGGCCTGGTGAGTCTATTTAACCAAAATCAGGATTACTCCATGGGGAATTTGCAGCAGTCATCCTCTGTTTACGCTTTCCTTTCTTTGACTGGAATGCATATACGCCTTCATCTTGTGCTTCATCAAATTGGCGACGAGTCGATCTTCTTAATTTATTTTTAGTACAATACAATATTGGTTACAAGAAGAATCTAAAAACGTATTTACGTTAGACACCTTTTATTATTAAGCGCTAACCATCATATGAAGTGACCATACAAATTAAGAGACCGCCCCCACTACTACCCAGCTATAGGAGGTTAGTGGAAAAACATATTTCGCTGTTTCGGACAACACCCAGGCTAGCTATATTTGCACACACTTTCATGGACGACTATAGTGGAAGAGGTGGGAGGGACTTCCATTCACGACACTGGCTGAACACATATATCCCTCTGGCTTACTACAGTAGGGTATGATAAATGCCATATTTAAAGGAAAGGAACAGCGAACTAACATATGCTCTTGAATGACAACTTTATATAATTATTAATCTATACCCACCAGTGAAAAACAGATATAAATCAGGATAATTAGAAATAAGCAGCTAAATTCTATTTATGGCATTCTGGCGGGAACCAATTCATGACGAAGTTGGACCCACTCGCTCTGGTGTATGCTGAGCGAATAAATAATATCCTCTATGCCTGTCGTATAAGCTCAGTTACATTCGCGCTAAGCTGATTAGGCACTGCGTCCTACAGGTAAAATACTGTCTAGTTTTAAAACAATTTGACTGAAAGCTGTTGTTTCCAGAGACAGGATCTACATGCAATCACGCACATGTGTAAATATTCAGTAGGCATCAGATTGCGACCTTGGAAACCAGCAGTGTATTTTGAAATCATTTTGACCGAAACTTGTTGCGTCCACCAGAAAAAGTAACTTTCAAATATAACGTTTTGAAAAGGATCAATAGTGAATTAGCAGTAGCGAGTTAATCGCTCTATGGACAATTCATACCGCTTAAAAAACTATATTCAGGTGCGCTTTCGTTGTATTCCGGTATGGCTATACCGTATACCTGTACTCAGGGTTGACACACGGCGGAGTGAGAAGCTCCAGCTTGGACGCTAATTGGCTCAAGGTTAAGCTCCCCTAGATTTAGTAAATTCTTTTTCGCAAATAATCCCGCTTCATTTCAATTTTTACAGCTGGCAGTTTATTTAATATTGGATGAGATTACCAATAAACATCATTTGTTATTTCCCTTCCTTTAAATTAGATGTTGATGTCGTGGTAGAAGACACCGTGTACATTATCAGCAAAGCCACCATGACGCTATATTGGTTGGCCTGTTGAACTGTAGCCACCATAGGTCCAAGGAGTTAGTCCAATGTCGTCCCTTAATTTTGCTATGTATTATAATCCAGGCACTAGAACCTCGTCATAAATTGCACCCTTGTACTCCGCTCCATTACCGTGGAGGGGTAGTGTGTGTAAGTCAATGATGGCGTGTATCACTGTTGCTGTATGTGAGTTAACTAGTGTGTTTATCCGTGGGCGTGGCCTGCTAATTCCTTCACGCATGTGATGGCTCTGTCTGGTGCGTGCATGCCTGACGTCTTCTGTGCGTTCCTCTATGAGCGTGTGTGTATGACCATTTCTGTCCCGTAATGTGCTGTATATTTCCCGTGTCCTGGTACGCATACGGTATATGTCTGTTAATGGTCCATCGCGTGTTCTTGTGTGCTATGAAAGTCTCCAGACTAAAGTGACTTTATTATCGGAATTAAATTGCATATGGTATTAATTTAAATGATAAAGTGTTTCTGATCGCGATATTCCACTCATGCCATTGTGTATAATGATTTCTGCATGATCCCGGATTGGCATTGTAGGCACACATGCAAACACGCACGCACACATACATACATCGCTGCACGTGAATTCTATTCTAATAAATGCAGCCTGCATAATATGATGGGATAGTTGTCAAAGTGGTTGGGTGGGCTCACCGAGTTTATGCGACAATTGCTACAGACTTGTACTAGTATATACAATATATTTTATATTTGACAAAATTAAATAATATACAATCCTATGTTATCAAAATAGTTCATTTAGCTATAAGCAAGTTCCCAACAGATTAGATAGAAACATCCAACGGTCAAGGTCATCATAACTGGTCTGTCTAAGGTGGTAATATCTGTGGTATAACTGTGCCCCCATCAAATTTGAAATGGATATTTCCTGACAAAACCAAGTATTGAGGTAATGTAGGTATTTAGTCCATTAAATTCATTAAACTATGGCTGAAATTGTGTTATTTCTATGTTTTAGAATAGTTCGTTATCATACTGATCAGTCTTTGCTTCTCTACCGGTCCAGTTTGATCCAGAAGCTTTGCAAAAGCACCACCTTCATCATGTAATAAAGCATATGGCGTATCAAATTGCAACAGCTCGCCATCTTCTAAAACCTGCAAGACAAATACATATGTTTCAAATAGGCAGGCTAAACATGCGTATGAAGCGGTAGTGATGCGCTAGGGACATTAATGAACTTTTCCAGTTTATCCATCCATAATATGACGTCATAATCAACAAAGTGTCGTGTAGGATGACGTCATAATCAATGACGTCATGAATGGCATAGATAGGTTTGTCACGAACGCATAATTGATGACGGGCTAAGCGTTGTTGTACGAATTGTATGTCTTTACTATTTAATAAAGATGCTGTCGAATATTTTGAAACTAATTTGACTGGGCGCTGTTGCTGCTATATTCAGCAACAACACTTAGTCAAATTAGTTTCAATAAATTTAACAGCTTACCTGTATAGTTTTCTGGAAATTGATAGTCAGGCAGTTCAGGGATTGATCGATCCCAACACGACGAAGTGTGGGCGGAGCTTAGCTAACCATGGGAGGGGCATAGCTAAAACTGGAAAGGCCCATTTAGTTATCATGCCAATACATTGTAGTAAATATCATTGACTGAAAATAAGAAATGCACATATTGAACGTTGGTGTAAGCATACGCGCGCATGTGTGTAGGCGTCCCTGTGGGGATAGTGGTTAAAATTCGGAACACAAATCATTACATTGATACATTTATATAAATGCTATTGAGTTGGACACCCTACCCAGTAATTCTTGTAGCTATATGAGTGCTTAGAAACCTACATAATGGACCTTTCCGGTTTTAGCTATTCCCCGCCCATCTCTAGCTAAGCTCCACTCACACCTCGCTCGTGTTGGGATCAATCGATCTCTGAACACCCTGACTATCAATTTCCAAAAAAACTACACAGATAAGTTGTTGAGGCAGCAACAGCGCCCAGTCAAATTATCAAATTATTATTTAATTGTTTCTTAAAAAGCAAAGAATTACATTTCATACAACGTGTTGGATTATTTGAGATTTGATGACGGGCTATATGGAACCCTTTGTGATGTAATGATTGTGACGTCATCATACACGCGCTGAGCTGATTATGACTTCATACGTGGTCAGATAATGGATGGATACTCTAGAACGGTGAATTAACTACAATACGTGTGTTCCCTTGAATATCGACCTACGTAATTCCGGTACCATAAAGCACTAAACACTCACAATCTTACCATAATTCTATCAGCATCTGTGACTGTGTGTAGACGATGTTCGATAGCCAGCACTGTACAGTTCATAAACTGCTCCCGTAAACATCTCTGGATGAGCACATCAGTCCTGGGAAATGACGACATGACAATAATGGTGTGAACAGTATCAGTAAGATTAACATTAAAACTGAAACTATCCTTCTCAATGGAACCGCAATTGTGGAATGTATGGAGGGATCCGATCCGACACTCGAGTATTTGGCGTCATAATCAATTATGTCACTTGTTTGCCGACTTCATAATTGAAATGACGTAGCTCCGTCAGGAAAATCGAAAAAATCTGTCAAAAATCTGTATAAATTGTATGTGTTTGATTAATACAAATTTATTATTTAATCAGCAGTGGTAGTCGGGTGAATGCACGTGATGGTGATACAGCTACATGCTCATTCGGGACTGCTAGGCTATTTTCGTCACTTAATTTAACACTTTCCACACGAAAGACGTAAAGACAACTTACTTGTAATCTATGCCTATCTTGATATTGAGATCCAAGGTTCAAAGAGTTAAACCTCATTGCATTTTACGGGAATAGCCGATGGCATTACGACCAGCTGTATGACGCCCATTATAACGCTAAATGATAGCTGAGTAAAGACACATGTCATTATCACACCGGTTATCCGGCTTGAGGCATGGTTGCACGTTTGGTGTTTTGATCTTAGCCATTTGGTCTTATGTTTACCAAACGAAATTACATCCTCCATGTATATAGGGGAGAACATTTCGATGCATATATACCTCTCAACTGTGTCTCGGTGAACCGAAATCGGACCATCTACCTGTATATTAAAACAATTTTCCGGGAGCAAATACCAGGACGGTCCCGCTGTGTTATCTCAAACCCAAAGAAATTAAGACATTTAACCCTGTAATTACTAAATTTGTTAAAAAAATCAAAATCAGTTGGTTTTTGAATGTCAATTTGCAGGCCAAGAGAAGACTATTTTTGAAAATTTTACCACTGGAAGGACTAGCTCGATTATCGAGCAAGTCATTCCAGTGTTAAATTTTCAAAAATACTCTCTTGGCCTGCAAATGGACATTCTTTAAGACCATTGCCTAGGCCCATTTTGGTCGGACTCGTCAAGAAAGGGTTAAGAAATACGATATTTATCTTGCAGCACAATATGACGTTGTCTTAAGAGAGGTGTCTGAAATACTGACCAGTGATAAAATCTTAAGTTATCCCCCATTATCCGTGTGTGGTTCTTATGTTAGGACAAATAGAATTAATGCAAAGCTATTCATAGTGAATGTGTAGGGCTTGGCTAAGGGTTTGGAGACAAGCTAATGACAAATTTAAAATAATGAAACCTTACTCCATGTCTACGTTTGCTGTGGCCTCGTCTAGAATCAAAATCCTACATCTCCTCAATATAGCTCGTGCTAGACACACCAACTAGCGCTGGCCTACGCTAAGATTGGATCCACCTTCAGACACAGGGCTATCTAATCCATCAGACTGTCTCCGGAAATAGTCCGCCATTTCAACCTGAATATATATTACATGCGAATTGGAATTGCACTGTTTCAGATACAAAGACTTATCTACCTGGCCCACACCACCTACTACAATGGTTATATGATAAGGTTAAACTGTTTTTCTTACATACTGTTACGAAGAACTCCACGACTCCGGAAATCTATCCTATTGAAAAGCGATTGGGATCATAAACAGCTGATAATTAGGTAGAGGATGTTATTATATTGATGAATGGAGGGATATGCTCTGCCACCCAACTAACTTACCCTACATCCAAATGCCTCATTGTTAGCATAACCAAATGGGTGTAGCTCGGTCACGAAAGTGTCATGGCTCCGTTCCGAAAGCGACGCAATTGTATAGCAGCGCCAAAACCGAGTCAAACTAGTTTCAAAATATTCAACAACTTATTTGTATAGTAACCGTGAAATTTGAATTTCGGGGGGATTCAGGGTTAAAGGTGTTAAAATTGATTCAAACGTGAGTACAAAGTGGACGTAGCTTAGCTAGAAAACCGCACATTTATTATTATTGCTAACATTACACTCATTTTAATTGGATAACCTTAGATGCCTATTTGTCTTTAATTAAAAGACTGTATTTTAGTTGTTGCTTTGAACCATTGATCACCCAGTCATATTCGTTCCACTAATAGGTTCAAAAGTTTATTCAGTGAAATGACCTTTAATTTTCAGAACATATTCACATCTTGTAGCTGCTGTGGAAGTTGTAGTTCGGATCGTTTGGGTACGCGCCGCCCGTCCTGGATTCCCCTCCCCCCACCCCCACCCCCCCCCCCCCCCCCTGGGTAGAGCCATAGACCACTATTGCAAACATATTTGACAAGCTAGTTCTACCTATCCTCTGCTACGGGAGCGAAGTCTGGGGTTTTCACTCAGTGTATTATGTTGAAAAATGCCACCGTCGCTTCTGTAAGCAACTGCTTATTGTAAAACAAAGTACTCGAATTCTGTTTTTTATGGAGAGTTAGGGAGAATGCCTCTGCGATTAGGGAGAGAAATCAAGTTGATAAAATATTGGTTCAAAATATTAGATATGAAACCAAATAGAATTGCCAAACATGTATATAATACCTTATATCAAGACTGGCATAGAGATAAAAATTGTAAGAATTGGGTCAAATCGTTAAGAGATCAGCTCTGTACCAATGGGTTTGGGGATGTATGGGAGTCACAGGGAACAATAGTAAGTAAAGATCAGTTTATCCCCGAATACAAGCAGAGAATAAGTGACAATTTTTATCAGGAGTGGATGAGGCAATTGGAAGCCAGCAATAAAACATGGCTCTACAAAAACATTTCAACTGATCTAACATATAAATGCTATTTAAATAAAGTAAAAACGAAAAAGCACAGTGATTCATTAGGTAGACTAAGAACGGGGCCTCATAGACTAAATATTGAATTAGGCAGATGACACAAACCAATACCAATACCACGCGCTGAGCAAACATGCCCTTTTTGTGATGATGTAGAGGATGAATTTAATTTTTTAATTTTATGTCCTGTCTATAATGATTTGCGCACGAAATACATAAAACCATATTTCTGGAAACGACCGAACGTTCACAAACATCAGAATTATTGATGTGTACCAGCGAAGGTAGTTTAAAGAAGTTAGCGGCTTTTGCTTACAATGCTTTTCTATTACGTGACGAACGCACGTAATTGCGTTTTCTCCGCTATAATCCATCGCATTTTCTTCTATGCCAATTTGGGAGGATACTTCTTACTTTTAACAGAATGGATTTTCTCATCACAGGCACGATTTCAGCTCTCAATATACAAATCTTTACTAAACCAGTGGCTATTTTGCCTCCATTGTAAAAGTTATACATTAGAGTTTTTAATTTTCAACAATTCGGTACAATTGTGTGTGCATACGGGTGTGGGTATGTAAGCGTGCGTGCGTGAGTGTGCATTTGTTGTGTGCATGCGTGCGTGCGTGCGTGTGTGCGTGTGTGCGTGTGTGCGCGTGTGTGCGCGCGCGTGCGTGCGTGCGTGTGCGTGTATATGTGGATGATCACGAGAACGCGAGAGCGTATATGGACCTGAGCATTAGTAAGTGGATAAGAGGAACCAAGAACGTTATTTAGTAAAATAAATGCAAAACTAATGCTCTCATGCCATTACATGGGGGAGTCAGTCAAAACATCCCCATCACGTTGGAAAATGCGGTACTATTCTGATGGTTTATCACTGGAAGGACTGGCTCGATAACCAATCCAGTGGTTCCAGTGATGGAGTGTCAAAGAGAGAGAGAGAGAGAGAGAGATATAGAGAGAGAGAGAGAGAGAGAGAGAGAGAGAGAGAGAGTATGTGTGTGCGAGCGTGCGTGCGTGCGTGCGTGCGTGCGTGCGTGCGTGCGTGCGTGCGTGCGTGCGTGCGTGCGTGCGTGCGTGCGTGCGTGCGCGCGCGTGTGTGTGGTGATTTGTTTTCGTTTATCAGTATCTTAGTGGCAAACCGGGCTATCGTGTGACCACCCTCGGTCTGTTGATGGACTACGGTCGATTTCCGCGGACAGCACACCTGAGCATTTGATAATGTAGCCCCAAATACCTAGACGTCCCTTTGTCTGCTAAGGAAATCGGCCCGTGGTTCATTGATGGATCCGTGGCTGGCGCGGTGGTCCAGATGTATATGAATCAAATTAGCCGGCGAACATTACTGATTGATAACATATAAAATATGAGACTGAATATGTTCCTGCAATTGTAATGCACTTAGTTGATTTGTCCGCCATATCACGTTATGCGTAACCATTTGCACTCAAGGGTCAAATGGCCTAATGGGTGAATAAATCTATCTATCTATCTAGCCATAGGCGTATATGGGCCTATGGGAGAGGAGTTCGTTAAAGCGCGTGGCGCGCATGCGCGCTAGCCGCTGCTGCATTGACAGAGCACCTGTAGAGCGTCCAAGAGCGGGTAGCGCTTTTAGTGTACTGAGTAGGTGCCTTGTAATTATTTATACTTGTTTGTTTCCGCCGAATCCGGTATCAATCAAGGCCAGAATTCGACGGGCTTTCCAAATATGGTTGAGTTATCACCGTTCATCCCCGTTAAAATATTTTCAAAATATTTCCATAACGTCGTAATCGCGTGTATATATACATGGCTATATAATAAGTGATTTGTGTACACGTGACGTACTACGTCATCTACACATCTATATATATATATATATCATAATATTTAGGTAAATGTGTACACGTCACGAAATTCTAGCATGCTGATTGGCTGGTTCAGATAATTCTCGTTGGATCAAGCAGCCAGATGCTGACGTTTCTGAGAGTCTAAAAGGGGATGCTTTCAGTGAATCGAGAGCGTTGTCGGACGGCCCCGCCCAATCAGGAGCTTTCCAAGCACGGGAACCTGACTGAATAACTGGAGCACCGAAGACGGAATTCAGAATCACCTCGGTACATTTCAACTGCCAGTTCAGCTCGGACCGCAAAAGATATCGGGCCACCGCACTGTGTAATACTATCTTCATAGTGTAATATGTTCCAGCTTTAATTACTAACTGTATAGGAACTATTTTTACGGTGGACCATTACGGTCCAGTTATGTAATTCTACATGACGTAGAGCTAGCGATGTTCCTCGGTGGATAACTCACCGGATCTGCCAGCCACACTGAAAAGTGGACATTCAACCGCCATACTGCATGTCGTATGTGATAATTTAACGTTTTGACCGCAGCCAAGTAAACTTTGCTCGGTGTGTCTCAAGAGCTAATTGACACACCCAGCACTGTTAAGCTTAAATAAATACACTCTAATTACAACTGTATTAATAATCCTCTCTGTTAATGGGTTATCTTAACCTTACTACTTACCGTTATTATAATGGAAACTTTTAGTCATACCGCATCATGTAGAACTTACTAGTTAATCAGTAGACTGTTCTTATACTGTGTTTCACTGTTCTGAGTTCGTACCGTTTCCGTCCTGGGCGAGCATTACGGAGACCGTATCCTGCGGAGCGTCTACATGCGGAAACTGATCCAGTCTTCAGAGAACGTGTCAACTCACGTCACGAGCATAGTGACGTATCAATTTCAGTAACATAGTAGCCGCAACTAAGAATGGCTACTGGGTATTCAAGTAACTATACATGGTATATTTGATTACATCGTCTTTAATTATTTTGGTTTATTGCTATAAAATGTATTGGTGACTAATAGGTACCGTTCCGGTCGTATTTATCTTTGTTTTACTGTAAGGTGTTTCACTAACCTGTATTATTACCGTTCTAATCAATTCATGTACTGTTACCGTCCTGTACTTGGTTAGTTTAGCAAGTAGCCATCAGTTGATATATTTTGTTTATTTGTAGAAAACTTAGGACCGCAGTGCACTTAGGAAATACTATACAGCAACATTATTCCATGCTATTAAATCTGTTTAGCCCGGCATGCTACTGACTAAACCTGACTATTCAGCTCGATAGGATAGGTTTAATGTGATTAGAGACAATTTCTTCGTTAAGAGACATATAGTGTACGCCTCTTTTCCGGTCGTTGTGGTAATCTAGCCCCAACCCCGGCAAGGTTGTGTAAAATTGGCCAATTTACCTATAGTGGCTCATATCCATAAAATTATTGTCTCTCTTCATGTTCCACTAAGCCTTATGGTTTCTTAAATGTTTGGATGGCCCTATCCGCACCGTGGGCTGATCCGACTCTGGGAAACTATAGGAGGTTTCCGAGCGGTGATGGCCAAGGTACGGTGTCACATACACCTCCCCTGTATATTAGGATACTTGTTAGTTAGTTACCCTTGCCAATGTAGGAAGCACTGCGAAAACATCATTATTATTATTATTATTATTATTATTATTATTATTATTATTATTATTTTTATTATTATTATTATAATAATTATTATTATTATTATTATTAGTTCTCTTCATGTCTCTTAGGATGGATATCCCACACCGCAGTGCATATTTAGGCAACTTGGATATAAACCTAATGTTAGGTCAATAACTTAGCTCCATAGGATTGATGTTAGAATCTGCCACGCCCCTGCGGGAAGGACATTTACGGTGGATATGCGTCTCTCTAATCCTCACCATAATAACAGGTCAGTTAGAATAAATTTGCTTGTGTTAAAAGGTAACCATCGTCCTGTGATGTTTTATGTGGTTATGGAGCAAGAAATCCAGATTCTCATCGGCCTCGGATATCTTGCAAAGTAACATGTACACACGCAGTCTTGAGTGTTTATGCCTTGGGGTGTCCGCTCTCATTGACAGCCATATCTAAAAGCTATGTAGGGTACCCGCCATGTGCGGCCTAAACTAGTTCTTGTCTGTAAAACCTAAATGATAGGTTAGGCATAGAAGAAGGCCCGCATAAATAAAAGCAGCAACTACTAATTCAGTATTTTTGGAACTACATAAGACGGTGACTTGGGAATCCTACAGAAATCGCTCGTCACGTCTTCACGTAAAACAGCACGCAGCACCTGTAGTTATAGTTTCACTAGGATGGTCTTTTCTTTGCAGCACTTTTTGGTTGAATACAGGATGGCCTCTTTATGGACATCTCTGTCCCTCCGCTTCTGCGGTGGCTGCATTTTCCTTTGACGGAGGCCAACGCAAGGCACTTACCTCTTGCAAGGATCCAGTGATGGCGGCCCGTGCGAGGCTACTACTTCTCACCCAAAGACACAGGACTAGAAGTAATGCCTGCGTGAGGCACAAAGCCTCTCGCCACTCAGGAGTTTCGTTCCTTTTTTTTTCTTTTCAGCTTAGAGGTATAATAACTTATATTAAGTTAATTAGTGATATCGTATGTGGGAGCCTCATTTATAGTGGTACCTCTGCCGACCTGCGAGTCTGTGTGGTACCTCCGGTGGCTCCACGTTTAAAGGTTCATCTGGCTGTTTCTATGTTATGTATTATTCAAATAATATTGTATCTCGCAAACTTGTACTGTTTGTATAGGTATATATATAATTTAATTACTTTAGGTCACCTTTCAAATCTTGTAAGTCCATAGATCTCAAAATTGCTATGGACAGGCATACCGATGACACAAACTCAAGGGCTGACACTGTACAATTTAATGTTAGCGGCAATGGTCACACGGCCCCACTGGAACGATTGAGTTCCACTGGCCTTAGGAGCCAGTCTTTGTTCCCCGCAGGTCAGCATCGCCCGGAATCAGTCACCCCGAGACTGAGAGCTAACCGTCATTCTCGTTCGTCGTGCACGTGTGGTGCGGCGAACACAACGGAATGACCCGACGTGACTCAGCAAGATACAAAGTACACCACAGATATTACTACCTGAGCAGCGTTTTTGACATGGTAACTGTACCTGTTCTAATGCAGACCACATCTCGTCGTTACTGCATTGTCCCGTCGGATCAAGATTTCTGCGCAGAGTACCACTATATAAAACTGGATCCTTAAGATTACGAAATATATACACATATATAATATAAATTAG
The DNA here is from genome assembly GCA_034401795.1 of Chaetoderma sp. LZ-2023a. Taxonomy (NCBI): domain Eukaryota; kingdom Metazoa; phylum Mollusca; class Caudofoveata; order Chaetodermatida; family Chaetodermatidae; genus Chaetoderma; species Chaetoderma sp. LZ-2023a. The sequence goes on from CM067372.1 coordinate 91,715,415, forward strand.
CGTCTTTGGTAAAGTTCAATGATTGGTCACTGGTTTGTTGATAGCCACATTAAAAAATCAACATGGCAGCCTCTTTAACTGTACATATAATAATATGTGTCGAATTATTCTGCAGGACTTTGTGTGTTTTTCTTGTGTCAGAATTTTATACATACACTGAAATTAGCTATCTAGGTTGTACCTACTTGTTGAAGACTGATGATATATTGATCGTATATTCAAAGCTTACAGGCTTTGCATTACAATTTCTAAACTTGATTTTCAATTTCTAAAGGTCCCCCTCCCCTTATATTAAGTTGTTTAATGTCAAGAAGTAAATTCGAGGTTTCTACTCTCGGACTGCGCACCGGCAATCAAGGCAATGAAGGCATTGCGCTGCCAATCAAAGCAATTTATCCATTTAAATTATTATTGTGGAAGGTTACGCAACATTAATATACTGATATCAACTGGAATCTTCTCGATAACCTAACATGTTTATCAGCATGTACATATTAGGAAGCACACTTTTCTTGAGAGTATAGAGAGATAGCAATGAAAGTGGAATACGGAAATCAAGTAGATTTTGGATAGAGTCACCTGACTGCGATAAACGGCGCTGATTAAATATAGAAGTCGGATTGTCATTGCGAAAGTAGGATCAACATGCCGGTAACAGAAAGGCAGTGATTAATATTCCTGATACAAAATAGGTTAACCATCATCCAACTAACGTGTTTGGGGGTGGGGGGGACTATTTAATTGTTATTTACTCCATTGATATATTTAAAATATTTAACGATTCGCGAAAAGGGATGAATTTTATGATCAGTGATCATCACAAACTGAGAAATAGGTAATGCAAGTTATCAAATGAGTCTATAGACATTGCTATTCTACCTGTGGTATAACGGACACTTTCTGACGCAGGTCTTGTAAACCGATCTCCATGACGTTCACGCCATCAATAAACACATGACCCGTGGGTGCATCAAGATGCAACAAGGCATGTACCAGCGAAATCTTACCAGCCCCTGTACGCCCAACAATGCCAATCTGAAACCATGCAGAAACGATATACACAATGCTGTAAGGAGCAGCTCAATATCTTTTTGTCAGATTGATTGTTTTTAAAACAGTCATATCTTTGTCAGTCTAGGAAAAATTTAGTAACGTTCGGAAATGATCCATCAGATGCGTGTCTTACCTTTTCCTTCGCCTCGATATGAGCCGTTATTTTTTTCAACACATAAGGACCGTCATTGGAATATTGCAAAGACAGATTTTTTAGAGTTATATCCCCGTGTTGTGGCCATTTTTCTGGGAGAGGGCGCCGTGTTAGATATTGCCCTTCTGACTGCACATTGGTCATATTGACTACCCTGACAATGCTCCCCATCTGGAAAGCAATTAGATATTATGTATGTAAAGGCAGTGATTATGTAGATATACAGGAGGCTACATTGAATGAAATAACACCAAATGAAAGTGGTAATCATTCCGGAAATGTTGCTGCTGAATGCTATCAGGTAACATTAACATCGTTCACTGATTGGTTAGTAGTTTAAGAAGTTCATACATTCATTTCAATACACTCGATCTCACACGGATGACCTCAGCTAATCATATAATCTTCTATTACCGCTTATATTGATATGTCAGATGGCAATGACCCATATAAAATCGTCTTGGTTTACAATTTAATAGATGAAAGAAGTCAATAAATACATGCGCTTTGGATTGGAATGTACTGCTTTTGCTCGAAGGTCACATGATAGATGGGTCCATTTGACTGTGTGCTGTTGCTTCCAGTCAAGTTAGTTTCAAATTAGTCAACAGAAAGTTTATTCAATCGTAAATACATACAATTCGTACACTTGACAGACTATTCAGTAATTATAATGGCCCTAGAAACGCCATTTCTTACGCATCTTGATTGTGACGTCAGCCTACATGTCACGTAATTGATTGTGACGTCATGTACTTGAGGCACAGAGTGGATCTATCCATTTAGGTCATATCTTAATGATAGTAAATGTTGTATCTTAAATTATATTAAATTCATTAGAATCACATACATATTAAATACTCATAATAACCACAAATTTAAAGTAACACACCTAACTAGTAGGTCTAATCCAAAATAGTTATTTATTATAATAATGATTTGCTCGATATGTTATCAAGTAGTAAACTTACCAATATGTTGGTGTACATGATGTCCGTCATAACCTCTTTCAAATGGTAGAGCAACTGTAATGAAAGCATCATGCACAACCCAGCATAGGCCCGCGATTCATCTACATAAAACACATAGGGATGGGGGTGGGTGGGGTGTAGAGTTATTTTACTGCTTTGATCATGTTCATGATGTGAAAGTGTGAATGTTTGGAAGTCATGAAACCACCCATTCTAGCATTCCATCGTAAGTCCCGGTTACAAATCGTGTACAAAATAAAACTGTGATATATAGATATCATGTCTTGGCCATCGGCAGCCTTATTCAATGCAAGATTCACCAATGGAAGAACCAAGGTAGTTGACCTAAATATGCGCAACACAGTAAATCAATAGTGGTGAATATCTTGGAAATAACATAGCAGTTATGTAAGTAATAACGGGAATGTATATGGTTGCATTAGAATGTATTTTTGGACATATCCTGCTTGTATTGCTATACCATGAAGCCCTTTACATAACTCGAAGCTTCTGGGATTCACCAAGAATAGCTGCGTCGAGGTAAGTATTGAGATTAAATTAGAGGGAATCGTCAAACTTACATACAATTAACATTTGAACTTTCCCGGGCATGTAGTTTTATACTAACGTGTTGACAGATTGATTGGACGAGGAATCGCGTGAGTAGGAAATGACGTAATGTAGCAACTTCTAGAATATATATATATAGACGTGCAATGGATGGTATGTCACCATCATCTCCGGGAACAGTCTAATCGATCACTGCGTTAATTCGGATGTGACGATTGTGCCTACCATTTTGGTGTAGAAAATATTGTAGTTGGGGCAATTTTGCCCGTAGTATCAAAATGTACACAGTTTGCAGCTGTGGCAATTATTCCCATAAATCGATCTATTGAATCCTGTATATAAGTTTAATAAAATTTCAAGTTTAACTTGAGTAGTCGTAGTTAGGAACGAAAGAACCAAGGTGTCAATCGATGTGTCAACTGTCTTCTCGGCGAGGCAACCTCTTCCGAACTTGCGGAAGATATTATAAGAATACAATGAAGACTACTTAGTAAGATTTGCATGAATCCATGTGCAAGGTGACCCAAATAAATATCGCCGGGAACTCCATCTATCGGACGAGGTGAGCTGGTTATATACCTCGCTCCTCCCTATCGTCATAGGCATTGTCGCAGCAACATAATTTATTCAGTCTCCACCCTAGGTAGGATTGAATCGAACTTAAGAACGGTACAATTCATTTGGTGAATATTTTAGAAAATTTAGAATATGTTCAATACTGCGATTAAACATTACCGTATGTTACTGAATGGCCAAGGTGCTTGAGCGCAATAACCATTTCATGGCAAAACCGGCCAAAACCGACCGTGGCCTTGAGCAATGTCCATATGCAGGCCAAGAGACTACTGGACCGACTAGCTCTATAACCGAGCCAGCCATTCCAGTGGTAAATCTTACAAATAGCTTTCTCTTGACATGCAAATAACATTCAATAACCAAATACTTTGATATACCTTACCAAATTTAGCCAATACAGTTTTAAAGCATGGAATCCTTGACAATAACGCGTATTAAACAGCTATGCGGTGTGTTTAAAACTGAAGATGAGAGTAGCAAACGCTCGGGTACTTCTAAGCTCGGAGATAGAGCATATTCCAGTTTCTTCAAAGATGAAAAGCGTTACTAAAGCATTCCATGCATCATACACGGATGAGGAAAACCTATTGCATATCATGTGTACTAGATTTGTGTACCAATCCCGTTTCTCGGATACACTCGGAGATGCAAAATACATTCCTTTTACTACAAGAAAAATACGATTCAAAGATAATAACGTTTAAGACTAACTTAGTTCATTTTGACAAGCTTTTGCACATAAATGTGCTTCATAGGCCCTAGTGAGGGCGAAACCTCGTCAAAATAAACGAAGTTAATCTTAAAACCTACTATCATTGAAACATGTTTTATTGTCGATACAGACTAACACGACTACCTAACTTTGTCATTACTATCTTCATTTTACCTGATGTAGAGAGAAGTGCACTAAATACGGTCAGGTTAATGCACACTGCCTGTAGAAGCTCCGTATAGAGGCTATACCAGTTAAACACACAGAAGCTGTTCATACAGCACCAATGTAATGATTAAGGCAATGCTCGAAGTTTTCCGTAGAATACGACTGCGCACAAAATGCCCAGATATCCGGCAGGCCCTGGAGAGTGGTACTGAGGTAACTATACATGGGGGCATAACCTGGAATGAAAGTACATTTTAACGTAAACATTTTTTTTATTTATCACCTTTACACCATATCGACCAGATACGATATGACATTTATGCAAAAAATACTTTGTTGAATAATTTGAAACTAAGTAGCCTGGCGTGTGAAAGCATTAAATAAATTTCAAACGATTTTACAGTCTGTCTCCACGTTGTCGGCTATAATTTCGATATTTGGAGTTCAGTGAGGGATCTATCTTTGACGCTTATCGTGAAACCAAGAATAATAACGAAAATACATTTTTCTAATCAACTGGTAGTTTTAAATACAAAACTAATAACATAAATGGTGGACATTTACGAGTTTTTATTAGTACATTGCACATATATGGCTAGCTACCAACGTCTGCTGGGCGCAATAGCACCTAGTCAATTTAGTGTCAAAATATTCAATAGCTAACCTGTATAGTTTTCTGGAAATTAATAGTCAGGGAGTTCACGAGCGAGGTGTGGGTGGAGATTAGGTAGAAATGGGCGGCGCATAGCTAACACTGGAAATGTCAATTCTCTATTGATTTGTAGGCATTTGCGCCCGAAAGGTTAACTTAGATTGGACAAATTAATATGCTTTTGGAGAGATCGGACCTGTCACTCAAGTATATGTCGTCATAATCAAATACGTCGCATGCAGGTGACGTCATAATCATGATGACGTATTATACCTCCAGCACGAAGCTTGAAAGGTCCGAGGTTTACATCTTTGATGAGTTTACAATTTAATAAACATTCTGTTGAATATTTTTAACCCAATTTGACTGGGCGCCGTTCCTGTCATGGGTATAGTTACCTTGAAATTTGGATTCTGGGAATTCAGGATTCAAAGTATATAAATTGATTCAAAGATGCGTACAATGTGGGCGAGGTTTGGCTCGAAATGGGCGTGGCATAGCTTGAAATGGATCCCTCCATTGTAGTAGTTTTCTGTTCAGATTGCATTGTATGATAGATATGCACATCTTGCCACAGATCGCTACAGCATTAGTGATGCAAAGATTTATAGTGAACAGAATGAAAGCAGTTTGATTAACCCCTCTTTTGTCAACAGCGCCTCAAACCTCTCTGAACACTACTTATATCAATTAATCGTTTTAATGGTCAACATTTTCCAGGTAATTTTAATTTTAGAAGGCTATTTTTATAAATTTACCGCTGGAATTTTGGCCATCTTGACCATCAATAGGGTAACGTTAAAGAAAATTTAAGTTTTCGGTTAGCCGGTGTCAATTTGAAGGCCAAGAGAACAGTAATTTTGAAAATTTACCACTGGAATGACTGGCTCGGTTACCGAGCCAGTCATTCCAGTAGTAAATATTAAAAAATACTCTTCTCTTGGCCTGCAAATAGGCATGATTTTAATTGGTTTGATCTAGAAGGCTTGAAGGGTTACGCTGACACAAGAGGTGTTAAAGACTCTACTTCCGTCTTTGTGTTTCTAATAGCACAGACAATGGGTCGTAAACCACACAAATAAACAAACAATCAAAAATGAAATGTATTGGCTTTAAACACCAACCCCTCGCACTAATATTATTCCGTTATAAAGCTAGTTGAATAATGCATTATGTAGTCTTCAATATATTGAGAGGGTTAGATTATTGTAGCGCCACCACCCCACCCCCACACCTCCCTCACACTATTGGAAACACTATTTTGATGCGTATTTCCCTAGTTCGCTGTGACCATATCAATACAATTTCACAAATTAAATATGTGATAGGTTTGTTATCTTGCAGGTTAATAAACGGGATACATCAGCATAGCTAGTTAGTGCAGTTGGATCGTAGATCTTTGTTCATATGTGTAGGAAGGTGTTCGTTCAAACATGGAGGGTCACCCCTCCCCACCCCCGATCCAAAAGTGGAGGGTTGTCTTACTACATGCGTTTATCGAGTGTGTTACGCAAGTTTTTTGGTGTCGTTGGGGGTGGGGGTGGGGGGGGGGGCTGCGGCGCACAGATGGAAATATTTCGGGGATATTTCGAGAAGCTGTGTTATGTAGCACGGATCGACCGGCCGGGTACGGGCCGTACCTGTGTAAGCGCCGCCCGTCCTGGATTGGTTCCATAAGCGCGCCCCCGTGGGTAGAGCCATAAGCGTGTATAAGCCTACGTGAGAGGAATTTTGTCATTAAAACGCGTAGAGCGCACGTGAAGCACGTCCAAGAGAAGTTTTAGTGTGACGAGTAGGCACATCTTAATTCTTTATACTTGTTTGTTTCCGTCGAATCTGGTATCAATCAAGACCAACCTTTGACGGGCTTTTTAAATCTGCAAACCGTTTTAAAATCGGTTCAGAAATGGATGAATTATCGCCGTTTTCACCTTCAAATTATGCTCAAAATATAGAAATAACGTTGTAATCGCGTGTATATATATATAGATAGATAATCAGTGATTTGTGTACCCTTGAGGGGGGGGGGGGAGGGCGGTGCAAAATTAGAACTTTATATACTGTTCCTAATTTAATTACTAACTGTATAGGAACTATATCTTTGCGGTGGGCCTTGTACGGCCAAACTATGTAATTACTACGCAGCGTAGGGCAGCAATGTTCTTTGGCGGATGACTCACCGGATCTGCCAGCCACGCCGAAAAGTGGACATTCAACCTCAGCACTGCATGTCGTGTGTGTTTCTTTCGACGTTTTGACAGCAGCAAGTAAACTTTGCCCGGTGCGCCACAAGAGCTATTTGACGCACCCCGCACCGTTAAGCTTAAATATGTATCTGCATAATTACAACTGTATTAAATAACCCTCCATGTTAATGGGTTATTATTAACTTTCACAACTTACTGTCATCGGACGGGAACTTTCTTCACTACTGTATTATCATGTAGCACTTACTATCTAGTCGGTAGACAATTCTTATACTGTGTTTTAGTGTCATGAGTTCGTACCGCTTCCGTCCTGGAGCAGCATTGAGGGAACCGTGTCTTGCGGAATATCTACATGCGGAACTTATCCAGCTTTCAGAGAACGTGTCGACTCACGTCACGGGTATAGTGACGTCTCAATTTCAGTAACATAGTAGCCCGTAAATAAGAAAGGCTACTGGGTATTCAAGTAACTATACATGATATCTTTAATCACATTTTCAATAATTATTATAATGTATTACTGTAAAGGTAAATGTATTTGTATGGAGGAGAATAATAAGTATATGCTACAATGTTTTGACTGTAAGAAATGGTATCACTATGCTTGTACACTACTATCACCATACATGCTTAACACACTAACATCAACACGCTGCAGGTACACATGCTTCGACTGCACCAAACTCACCAAACATGTCATGGATATTTTGGCATGGCATCTGAACAACCAGCAGGTAGAGTATGAGGTTAAAATATCCACAAAGTCACAGGGACAAGATAACGCGGAACCAACTGCAGAAAAAGATTCATTCCTACTGAATTTTACACTTTAATACAGACAAAACACATGTAATACACTTTGGTTCAAATAATCCTAGGACCCAGTATTATATGACAGACACTACATGCCAGTCACAAACCATTGAAATCATACCGTCCACAAGTGAAAAAGATCTTGGCGTACACATAGATGAAAATCTCTCCTTCGATACCCATATAAATGCAATTGCATCAAAGGCTAACATCATAGTTGGTCTAATTAACAGAACCTTCAATTACATAGATGAAAACACCCTTTACCCTGTTATTCAAATCACTAGTCTGACCAATTTTGGAATACTGTAACTGCATATGGTCTCCTCGTTTTAAAAGACAATCTTGTATAATCGAAAGGGTCCAGTGCAGAGCCACTAAACTTGTTCCCCATTTGAGAAACTACTGCTACACAGACAGGTTAAAGGCTTTGAACCTAAAATACAGAAGGTTTAGAGGAGACTTAATCGAAACATGCAAATTTATCCATGATGATTACAACATTGACAAAAACACATTCTTTGACCGACCAGGTAACACATGCACTAGAGGTCACACATTCAAGTTCAACACTAAACACAGCAGAAAAGAAATTCGTAGGCATTTTTCCCCAAACCGAATTATTAACACATGGAACTCACTCCCTTCTTTTGTTGTCGAGGCACCAACGCTCAGCGTGTTTAAATCAAAACTAGATATGCACCTAAATGACATAATATACGATCATGACATAACCAACTAATAGATATATAATAATAAGACAATCTAGAAATATACCCAAATGCTAGGCGCAGAAGGGTGTAACCATGAACGTAGGTGGCACACCGCAGCTGACGCGGGGATAACCCATCTACCCCACAGCACCTCCCAAAGTCAACCAGGCCCCTGATTACTGTTAATGAATAATGCCAACCAAACAAATAAACAACTGTAACTAAACAAAGTACAAACACTAGTAATACAATACTAACATAATTCCAGAGGCAATAACAAGCCAAAGGCTTATGCCTCGTAAAATGATGATGATGATGAAGGTACTGATGACTAATAAATAACGTTCCGGTCTTATGACCGCTATTTATAATTTCTTTATCACTGTTTATATTTATCCTTGTTTACTGTAAGGTGTTTTACTAACCGCACCTTATTAGGTCTATCAACCTGTATTATCATCATTCTAATCAAACCGTATACTGTCACTGTTCTATACTTGGTTAGTTAGGTATATGACAAGTAGCCATCTGTTGATATATTTTGTTTATTTATTTATAGAAAACTTAGGACTGCAGTGCATTTAGGAAATACTATACAGCAACATTTACTGTATATATGCATCACTTTCTCCCGCCACTGACAATTTTTCCATTGAGGTCGCTGTCCGTGCTATTAACTCGGTTTAGCCCGGCATGCTGCCGACTAAACCTGACTATTCAGCTCGATAGGATGGGTTTAATGTGATTAGAGACAATTTCTTCGTTAGGAGACATATAGTGTACACCTCTTTTCCAGTCGTTGCGGTAATCTAGCCCCGCACCATGGCAAGGTTGTGTAAAATTGGCCAATTTATCTATAGGGCCTCATATCTATGAGTTATTGTCTCTTTTCATGTTCCACTAAGCCGTAGGGTTTCTTAATTGTTTGGCTGTCTCTATCCGCACCGTGGACTGATCCGACTCTGGGAAACCATAGGAGGTTTCCGAGTGGTGATGGCTAAGGTACGGTGTCAAATACACACACACACACACACACACACACACACACCCTGTATCTTTGGATACTTAGTAGTTAGTTATCTTTGCCAATGTAGGAAACACTGCGAAAACATTATTATTATTATTTCATATTTCTCTTAGGATATTCCTCCCGCACCACAGTGCATATTGGGAAACTTGCATATAAACCTAATGTCAGGTCAATAACTTAGCTCCATAGGACTTGGTGACAGACGAGATGTGCATCTCCACCAAACTCTGTCAAAATGTCTGGGCAAGATGTTGGAATCTGCCATGCCCTTATGCAATAGCATGATCTTAAGGTGTGTTTACCTGACACGCGGAATGCGGAAAGTGGGTTGCATAAACGGAACACGGACTATACTCTTTACTATTTTCCATCATCCATTTACCTGCAGGCGGTAAGCAGTATGTGGAACGTGGAACGGCAGGATGCGGAAAAACCGATCACTCAGTGTAGCGATTTTTCCGGACGGAAAAGATTCCATTGCGGAATAGAGCACATGCAACCTAGCAACGAAACGGTATTCCAAGTAGTTAAAGCTGATGCATCGTCTAAAATTATAAGAACCAATTTGTGAAAAAAATTAGGAAATCAGTAATATTATAATTACATGTTGTTAGATTAGGCCAAGGTATCATCTTGAATCTAGTCGTCAGTGTCCGCCCTTTTGGATCTACATCTCTCGCCTCCATACATGAACATTTTGTAATGGTCTCAGTGGAAAGCTAAATATCAAAGCGTAAACAAATGTGTTGTCGCTTTTGAAAGAGATTTGATAGAAATATCGCAATATCACCAATAAAAATGCAATAAAATAATGCAATGATACCGCGCGCAGGTAAATGGTGCACGCGATATTTTACCTGCATTCTGCGTACCTGCTTTCCATTCTGCATTCCACAATCTGCATCCCGCATGCCAGGTAAATGCAGCTTAAGCGCTTGAAGATCTACACAATAGAAATGTTTTGAGACTTGATTTGAAAGACTATAGAGTATGAGATGTTTTGATATCTAAAGGGAGATTGTTCCATTCAGAAGCAGTGGTGAAGGATAAAGTCTTCTGTCCATACATTACCAGTTTTTCTTTCGGAACTTTAAGATTTCTGTTGTTTTGTGATCGGAGAATGCGATCTGGAGCGTAGGGCTGTATGAGATCTGACAGGGAAGTCGGTGCCGTGTTGCTTACACATTGGTAATTCAAGGAAAGAATCATGTAACAGATTCTCTGCTCTATTGGCAGCCAATGCAAGTAACGAAGCGCTGTTCATATTTACCGGAGAGTGAGATAATTCTAGCCGCGGTATTCTGTACAGTCTGAAGCTTATGAATGAGCGCCTTTGGAGCACCAGCGAGCAAACTATTACAGTAGTCCAGTCTTGATAGCACCAACTAACAAGCGAGTGTAGTAGTTGCTTCTTTCGTCAAGTATTTTCTGAGATTGCTGATGTTCCTCAACTGAAAGAAACCAGTACTGCAAAGATGTATAACGCCTCAAGGCTTAGCTCAAGGTCCGTTACGCTGCTTGACAGTTTAATTGGGCTAGAACCTATTGTGATATTATTGAGGTCGGTTTTAACCAGCCTAGCTGATGGGCCCACTAACAATAGTTCAGTATTATCATCGTCTAATTTAAGCATATTTGATGACATCCATGCCTTGCCGTCTCAACAACAGGTTGTTATATGATTGATTGCTTCATCGGCTGCGGGCACTGTTGGGTGGAAGCTATGCATGAGTCGAGTATCGTCCACGTAGAAATGGTGATCAATGCTATGGTTCTTAATAACAGATCCCAACAATTTCGTGTTAAGTGTAAAAATTACTGGGCCGAATATGGATCCCTGTGCCACGCCGCATACGAGCTCTACTGGGTGAGAACATATGCCGTTTTTGTAAACCGATTGAAATCTATCAGACAGATATGATTGAAACCCGTCCAAAGCAAGACTTGTAACTCCGAACTAGTTTTACAAGCGTGTCATGAGATTCTGGTGGTCGCCTGTGTCGAAAATGGCACTAAGATCAAGCAAGAGTAAGAGAGCTCCGTTTCCCTTATCCACAGCCCAGCGAATGCCATTAAGGACTCTGAGGAGTGCAGTCTCTGTATTATGGCCCATCACGATAGGCTGACTGGAATGGTTCAACAAGGTTGTGGATAGACACATGATCTGACAATCGCTTAAGCACTGCTCGTTCAACAACTTTGGATAAGAAGGGCAGATTAGACACTGGTCTATAGTTCTTAAGAGTATCTTGGTTAAGATCGGATTTTTTTCAGCAGAGGACTGATGAGAGCACGCTTGAATATCTTCTGCTTGATACCTGCTTCTATCCTCCAATTAACTATTGGGGGTGATGATGGGCAGTAAAACGTCAATTTGCGGGTAAATCATTTTTTGTAGGAATTGGGTCGAGAGAGCAAGACGTTCGTTTAGAATCGTTTAGGAGCAACAAGTCTTCGTTGTCGGAAAAAGGTTGAAAGCTTATAAAGCATTCGTCGCTGAAAGTTGCAGGATCGGGAGAAAAGCCACTGAGAGGGCTTGAACATGGCAGCTGATTACTAATGACCTCGATTTTGTCGTGAAAGAAAGAAGAAAACGATTGTGCGATCTGTGAAGAGTCGCCGATATTTGGGAACACAAACTCCTTTTTCTTGCCTATGAGTGAAAACATTAGTTTAAACAATGCCATGGGATTAGATGTGATTTCAAGAATTCTGGAACTCAATGATGTGCATTTGGACCTTGAAATAATTTTAGATACAGCGTTTCTCGCGCCTACATATATTTGACGATGAATTTCCAGTCGGGATTTCCTCCATTTGCGCTCTGCTTTCCGTCGTTCGGATTTAGCTTTAGTAACCTCGGGGTTAAAAAGCCACGTCGATTCCTGCCTGCATGGTATTTTCTTAGCCTTCTCTGGAGCGTGTTTATCTATCAGTGCAGACAATTCGCTGTTATAGTTTAGTGGAGGACACTGTACCGGATTTGATTGCTGGAGATCGTGACGAAATGCTAATTTAGCGATTTTAGCCAAGTTTCTGCAAATTATTGTTTCAACTGGTGTGGACGGTCGACGGATATCTAGGTAGAGAGTTAGCAAATAGTGATCGGACATTTAAAGATCGCTTACTAGTATGTATTTAACGCTGACCGTAGATTCGGGCGTAATAACCTAGTCAAGAATGTGGCCGTTGCGGTGTGTTGGCACATTGACATGTTGAAAGCAATTATGACTTGACAGAATGTCCAGCATTTATTTTTGTATCACTGTACTCCTTCTTGAGGATGTGCATAGTGATGTCGCCAAGTAAAACAAACCTACTACCTTTGATGCATATGTAGTCCAATAGACATATAAACTCACTGTGAAACATAGCCGTGGTCAATTTACTTCACTTAGATGGAGGTGGACGACGCACACGCACGCACGCACGCACGCAACCACGCACACACGCACTCACACACACGTATATCTATATACCAATATATCAATATATATTCTTATTTACTTACTGTTGCTGTGCATGCGTTGAACGTGTTCACTAGTGGTTACATAGACGTGGAACAGAAAGTAGTGTACGACTCCTAGAGCCAGAATTGGCAGGAAAAGCCATGGGTTAACCCATACAATTGTTAATATGCTCCCAAGCCCAAGCAAGACATTCTGCAAATTATACATTTAACCATGCAAATAGCATGTGTCAGCTAAAATCAGGTATACAGAAAATCGGTTGACTATTTTGAAATTAGGTTGACTGGTAGGTGCTGTTTCTACACGTAGCAACAATTCCCAGTAAAATTGCTATATATTAAACAGAATATCCTTTACAGCATAAAGAATTTGGCGTTTCTGGTGTGTAACGGTAAAACGAGTAACACCATATTATAAAACCATATTATAAAGTTCGTCTTGGGAAAAAATGGTGTTTTAATTTGTTCGTTTATTTTGCATTGCTGCTGCTGCCACTACTATTACTGCTGCTGCTGCTGCTGCTGCTGCTGCTGCTGCTGCTGCTGCTACTACTACCACTACTACAACTACTACTACTACTACTACTACTACTACTACTACTACTACTACTACTACTACTACTACTACTACTACTACTACTAGTAGTAGTAGCAGTAGCAGTAGTAGTAATATTTATTATTGTCAAGCATTAGTTCTATGAATCCTGTCTTTGACAACGCACTGGCACTAGGATTTAGCTCATTCATCATCTGGAATGTAATTTTACCTTTTTCAATAAATTTGACCCGAGTGGGGTTCGAACCTGGCAATTCTATGGCACCTTTCGCCTAGCATTTGGGAGGCAAGTGCTCTACCACCAGACCAGCGTACAGAGGACAAAAATCATCTTTCACCGGACTGGCTTTCAATCACCCGTCCCGGGGGGGGGGGGGGGGCGTTGGTGTTGGAGCTTAGCTATAGATGGGTCCCTCTATTCTATTTAATGGACCTTTCCAGTGTTAGCTATTCCTCTCCATATTTAGCTAAGATCCACCCACACCTCGCTCGTGTTGGGATCGATCGATCCCTGAACTCCCTGACTATCGATTTCCAGAAAACTATACAAGTAATCTGGTAAATATTTTGAAACTAATTTGGCTAGGAGCTGTTGATGCCTATGGCAGCAACAGTGTTCAGTCAAATTAGTTGTAAAATATTCAACTGCATGTTTATTAAATAGTAAAGACATACTTGTAACTCATAAAACCTGGCGGACTATTAAGCGATATAATTGATGAACAGTAAAATTATGTCAACCCCATCTATTGCACATGATATACTCCATTGATGCTTGATAATTACCCTTGTAAACCTGTAGAGTTGATTAGGAATCTCAATATCCAACTCTGAGAGATCTGCAGAAAATGGCTTTAGAATATTACCTGTGAATAGTATACAGTTATACAGTCACAATCTGTCACCTTTCCAGTTTATCCATCCTTCATCTGTCATCAACTAAGTGACGTGTAGGATGATGTCATAATTAATTACGGCATGAGTGACTCGATTTAGCCCATCTTTAACACTTAAAAGTCCGACACGCTGTATGAATTGTATGTCTTTACCATTTAATAAACATTCTGTTGAATATTTTGAAACTAATTTGACTGGGTGCTGTTGCTGCCTTAATTTCAAAATATACAACATCTTACGTGCATAGTATTCTAGAAATTGATAGGCAGGGAGTTCGGGTATCGATCGATCCTAACATGAGTGAGGTGTGGGCGGAGCTTAGCTATAGATGGGTGGGAGCATAGCTAAAACTTGAAAGGTCCATTAGAGAATCATGTCACACAATGATAGTTTATGCTTTGTGGCAAACATGAATCATTCGGTTTTCGTATCCTTGTGTCATACATCCAGGCCCAAACGTGTACATTTCAGATTGCAGAGTCCTTGTGCTCAGTTCAGGGAAGCACTATATGTAAAACCAATTCTATTGGAACGCATTAAGTACCGGTAAATCAGTAATATGCTTAGACAAAATATTAATGCCACAACTGTTGACTCTACGAAACATCAAAGGTTACTACACACCAGGAGTATGGCAACTACACAACATAATTTACGACATCAAAGAAATCAATCACATAATAATAATAATAATAATAATAATAATAATAATAATAATTAGAATGCACTCGAGGGAGATGCTGACTCACACCTTTGCGCTCTGTCTTGGCAGTGGACTTAGAGACCTCCGTGGCCTGGATAGTTGATCCCTTGACTTCAAACTCAAAGCAATCATAAGCTGTCGCAATGTGAAGGCGTGTGCCAAATCTTCTGATTCTACCTTCTTCCATTCCAGAGCTATGGGCAAAAATGCGCGTCGCAGTATGCACCTTGTGACCCCGTGACCTAGATATTTAATGCTTTGTCCTGAAACTCATAGAACTTCTAGCCACCTATAATATGAAATGATGGGCCCGATTTGGTGATTCTAGCTACTTGCATTCCGGATTTATGGATAAAATGTGTCTTTCGGGAAGCACTTAGAGACCCCGTGACCTAGATATTTGAACATTTGACCGTAAACAAAATTTTACTTCTAGTCAACTGCAATATGAATGTATTTTACCGATTTGGTGATTCTACATTCTTGCATTACGGAATTATTGACGAAAATGTGTATTCCGGCATGCACTACGTGATCATGTGACCTTAATTTCTGGAATTTTGACTCCAATCTAACGCATTTCCTAGCCACTCATAATAAAAATGTATGTGGCAAACTTGTTGATTTTACCTATTTGCGTTCCCGATTTATGGGTAGAAATGTGTATTTCGGGATATACTTATTGCCCCGTGATCTAGATATTTGAGCTGTTGACCTGTACCAAAGTCTGTTTTCTAGCGAACCGCAATATCAATGTATGTTACCGATTTGGTGCTTTTAGCTTTTTGCATTGTAGGAGTATTGACGAACATGTGTACTCTAGCATCTATAACCACTTTAAGTTGGCGACTCTTACCTGTAGTACCAGTGTCGAAAAACCTGACAGGTGCATGAAGCAAGCTGTAGAGCATATGGTTGTGAAGTGCAGTGGAACATTTCAAAAGACTCTTCCAGAAGATGCTACCACGTATAACGGCTAAAGCAAATATCACGACAGTGATTGTCATATAACTGATGATTGTCGCATAACCTGACCATGATTGCTGCGTAAATTCTGCTGTACATGACATATCATTCACATGCCAGTAATTGCTGCTGTTGGCAGATTCGTATGCGACATTTGGCGGTGTGCAGACTCCGATATATGTTGAGAAACTGCCGTTACTGTTGCAGACATGTGCTGGTTGTACAGACGACGTAAATTGGTGTTGAAATCCATTTCGAATCCTGAAACAATGCACATATTCTTATTTTGGGATTTGAATATTTCAATTCTGAGAAAAGACCATTCAAGATTTTACTTACTTTCATTGGTCAGTTAATTTCACAGCAGTGGGTGTATGTGATCTTTATGATAGACACATTCTTTTTTAAATATATCGACAATCTATGGAGTATGCCATGCATTAAAACCTTCCTAATACCAATGCGACAGTAAACAGGTGAACAGTTCGTACAGATTATCAAAATCCGCCAATATTCGAGCAAACATTATATGGCCGCCAGCACGCGGAACTTACGTGATTACATGGTCAAGGACAAAGAGAAAGAACCCTTGTCTTGTTTATCTTATTTTAAATCTGTTAGAAAATGAGCAATAATTGAATATATAAAGATAAATGGCAGAATGGAATATAAATTTATCTAACATTTTATCGAGGTAATTTCCTATTTAGAATACACACTAGTCCACCCACAACACCCACCCACCCCTCCCATCCATGATCTAATGCCACTTGATAGAAGGGTGAATCTTATACATGTAATTGACACGGTAAAAATAATTCTCATCGATTTAAATTACATATTTAAAATACACAATTATAGCACTAAAAGTAATACGTCCAGGTGTCGAGGATTGGATGAGATTTCTCATGATGTATGGCTTCAAACAGATTGTGATTCTAGTTGATCATAGGAACTCCTCAATGCGTGTTGTGTCAAATAGTAATGCTTTGGAATTTACGAGCCAACTGCTGATTTGGGTGATTCGGATTTGGGAGATTTTGTTATGTAGTAGGGTGTACTACGTATTTGAGTAAATTTGGAGGGGGGGGGGGGTGTTATAAAACTCTAGATTTTTGGAAATCATTTTGTGTGCCAATTCCGAAAACCAATGTTTAAATTTTCAACTGGGCCTTTCTGGTGGACATCTTGGATTTCAAAATGGCCACCAGCCAAATCCTGCGAAACCCGATATATCTGCTACCAAATGGCAGAGTAGTTATGATGTCTATATCTATATTTTCTGGGTCAAGGAATACATTGGTCACATTTATATTAAACCTCAAGTAACAGCAATACTATATTGGCAGGTGATTTCCGATTTAATATGTAATTCACAGACATCATCTGCAAAGTTTGCATCTTTTGTGATACTCTTGCTGTGTTGAAATTTTGTTTGGCATCTAACACACACTTATTTCTACCACTATAAGTTGTCTGTCAAACAATGCCCTGCTGTCTACGTAGTAACGTCGTCGTCAACTTCATCTGATATACAGATTCCAAGCATTAAGACGTCATCGTTTTCACTATGATGCATTGTTAAAATTGTCACTATTGAGAACCGTTTGAAAACCATAGATATCTTGGATTCTATTTGATATTTTTTTTGCATATTTAAGATTTGACGCATCGTTTTATACTCCTGAACCAGTTTGGTACATATTTTGTACAAAATATGACACAATTGCTACAGTTGTGATAAGTTGATGATAAAATAATTACTTTTTTCATAATGAAGTATGGTATGGTACAATCTGAAATTATCATCTTGACAAATTATCTGCGATTATCATATTTAGAAGTGATTTTGCGTCATTCCTGTCATTTTCGGTCGAATAAACGTGGAATATTCAAACAATGATCATACTAGAACAAGGAAGTATCTCATGAAAGATGTTGGGTTACTGCAGCACTCCAGTTCATTTATTACTGCACAATTTTAATCACAGAGTAGGCGTATGGTGAACGATGTGAAAATGGTTAACCACCTAGCATGTTCATGTCTGCAAGTTCAACGGGTTTATTGTAATGGATGGTCCGGGGTAATTAAAACAGTTATTACTAAAAGTAAATGGAGAAGTTATTTTGGCAAAATATATGCTCATTTGATCGTCTGCTTGCTGAATTGCAACACTCACAATTAGACACTAACAATTATTAGCAATATCGTTTGTAATAAGGTTTGAAAATATTTATTATATATATATATATATATATATATATATATATATATATATATATATATATATATATATATATATATATATATATATATATATATATATATATATATATATAAATATATATATATATATATATATATATATATATATATATATATATATATATATATATATATATATATATATATATATATATATATATATATATATATATATATAATAAATATTTTCAAACCTTATTACAAACGATATTGCTAATAATTGTTATTACTAAAAGTAAATGGAGAAGTTATTTTGGCAAAATATATGCTCATTTGATCGTCTGCTTGCTGAATTGCAACACTCACAATTAGACACTAACAATTATTAGCAATATCGTTTGTAATAAGGTTTGAAAATATTTTCAAACCTTATTACAAACGATATTGCTAATAATTGTTAGTGTCTAATTGTGAGTGTTGCAATTCAGCAAGCAGACGATCAAATGAGCATATATTTTGCCAAAATAACTTCTCCATTTACTTTTAGTAATAACTGTTTTAATTACCCCGGACCATCCATTACAATAAACCCGTTGAACTTGCAGACATGAACATGCTAGGTGGTTAACCATTTTCACATCGTTCACCATACGCCTACTCTGTGATTAAAATTGTGCAGTAATAAATGAACTGGAGTGCTGCAGTAACCCAACATCTTTCATGAGATACTTCCTTGTTCTAGTATGATCATTGTTTGAATATTCCACGTTTATCTACACGCAGCACAGCTGATTCGAAAACGCATCTTAATATTCACTAAGAATGATAGCCAACCTGGATCTTTCCATGTTTCTAGCAATATGAACAAATGAACACTACACGATGATGCAATGGATAATGGCGGGACCTGTGGTTAGTTTGGAACAGCACGTACATCATGTTAGACCATCTGCGTTAGCCTCAAATCTGATAGGCAAGCGAAATACAAACACAAAGCTGGCTCTGAAAAATTCGGATTGCACGAAAGAAGGGAAAATACACAGGTTCCAGGACTGACATTGTCTGCATCGTGACACAAGAAATAGGAAGTGTGAATATTTATCATGAACAGAACCATTGTGTATCCTACCACCGCACCATGCTTCTAGAAACATCAATTGCAAACGCAGTTGTCGAAAACACAATTTAATAATCGGTATGTTCCACCATTTATCAGCAGGATACCAAATGTGTTTTCCTTTGAAGTGGTCAAGACAGACATTGCTGAGGGCACCATTGATGGGAAAGGTACTACACATGGAACAACAGTTCCTGTCTATCAAAAATCTTCTGCGGTCGGGGAATCCATTGCTCCACCTTTATGCATGAGTGATTCAAAGAGTTGATCCATTACTCCACAACACACAGATATGTTGCCACGTGTCAAACCAAAAGCGCAGCCTGAATTTGCGAGGATAGATGACAAGATAGGGGTATGTTTGGTTCCTGGGTGGGCTGAGTATAACTCACTACTGTCAATAAGTCGATCTGTAACCAACACTGGCACATTACCTCTACTCCCAGAGCTGGCTCATGAATGGTCAACGCTAATGACTGTAAATAAACAAGCACAGCAGTCATAGACCTTTGCGAACTGTATGTTGCCCTTCTCTTGTTCTCATCATGCCAATATGTACTCATACATGGCATTGTATGAACTGGCTTTTGACAAATTACTCAAGGGGTATCCAAATCTAAAAGATGCATGCCTGCCTGTCAGCTACATATGCCATAAAAACCTGTGCATGAGGTGACAGATGAGCTTCTTTCCACTCTGGCAATACATGTGTGTGTTACATATTTTCCTATGGCTATCAGCATCGAGAACATCCCGGAGATACGGTGGCATTGATGCTGCAAGCAGCTTGCAGATAATGAAAATCTACTGCCTGCTATTGGTGAATAGAGTACATGTTCAGGTTAATGTGTTGGGTCAGGCAGTCATTCCACATCACATCTGCAGAATGGATACTACAAGACTACAGGTGGCCAACTAAAGGCAAAAACAGCAAATGTTTCGCAACCCCAAAGGCGATCCTTGAGATAGTTATGTGCCAATACAAATCAAACTGTTCCTATCATCGGTGCTCGTGCATCGCCAAGACATACCATGCATGGGGCTGCTGAACACAATGGTGCATCAATCCCTGAAGGCTACATAGCTGATTGATGCAGACGTGGAAGATAATGGCGATGGTGATAGAAAGTCAACCGATTCTGGGATTGCTGAACCCTGAACGAACTGGCCTCTTTGGAAAGTAATAATCAGTCAAACCATCCATCATTTGAGGCCAGGAGATGACGTAGACAATAATTACCAGTCAAAGTAGCTTCAAAGTATTCAACAGCCTACCTGTCTTCTTAAATTGGAAGTGAGCTTCTAGGTCTTCAGGGATGAAATAAAAGATGGTAGTTGATGTGAAATAATTTGTGGTAATTTCGAAACATCATTTGTACACAGAGTAGCATAATCAACTAGGTTGTTGTAGCCTACCTCTTATTAATATGACGTTTTACTACTTCCTAATATGGACAGGTAAGACATCCAACATATAGAGATTATTTCGCCAGATTTTCCTGGTACTTGCCATTCAGCCAAGGTCCAGTCAGAGAATAAGGAAACAGCTTGTACTGCTATATTAATGACAAACAGAAAAGTGATCCGTTTTAGTGATAATCCAGACCTCAGATAAAGCCAGAGATTATACAGGCCAACCGATCCGGAACTCAAATCATCTTCATGATTACTAATTTGTGGATCCTGTAATAAAATAAGGTAGATAAATTGTCGGAACTACATTGTTACAGCAGAACATTGTTACATGGGAAGACGAGATTTTAAATATGATAGCATAAGTTTGTTGTTAGGAAGATTGTATTGTCTGTTTGGCAAACAATCATAAACAGCATATGTATGTTTAAAGTTATCGCCAAATCGTTATAAACACCATTGTAATGTCCACTCTGTTGCTCCCAAGTTCTGCATAGGAATGTCCCCTGTGAATCAGTACCAAGAACAGTCACTTTCATGCACGGATTACTGGTCACACATTTGAAGCGGACCCCTCAACAAACGGCTGAACGTTGTCAGATGTATCTTATGTAGCACCTATTTTCATCCAAAACTATTAAATACTAGAAGTTTTATTCAGAATATTAAACAACGTACAACCCTCATATAACATGTCATAAAACATATCTGTGTTTTAATTCATTTGAAACTGTGTGTGATCTAAGTTTGAGCTTCCAAAACAAGGATTTTTCAGTAGACATTAATAACTATGTGCTATGCAGATTATTAACGACCTTTTATAAACTGTGGTATGCATTGTCAGGCGCTTTACAAAACTAGTAAACAAATGGTTGTTACTGCAAAACACGCTTTTCATTCATAAGCGCACCACCGTAGTCATTTAATGTTGATCAGGCGTCATTCAGTACCACGATTTTATAAAACAAAAGTGCATATATCTCTGTAGCGGAGACTCATCATTGGTGTCATAGTGTCCCATTCATATGGCGATGGCAAAATATACATTGCTGCTGCTGCTGCTGCTGCTGCCGCTGCTGCTGCTGCTGCCGCTGCCGCTGCCGCTGCCGCTGCCGCTGCTGCTGCTGAAGCTACTGTTGCTTCTATTACTACTACTACTACTACTACTACTACTACTACTACTACTACTACTACTACTACTACTACTACTACTACTACTACTACCACTACCACTACCACTACCACTACCACTACCACTACTACTACTACCACTCCTACTACTACTACTACTTACCTCGTTAGGCTCAGCTCCCGTCACCTGACTGGTATGCTCATCGGTAGAAAAACAGATCATTTTCTGATTCAGTCCTACTAATTGGTTTTCTCTTTGCTCTAGAAGCCTCACAAATTCGATGCTACTTTCACATATGTCAATATACGCCCCGCATGCAGTTAGCCGACCCTGATTGATATAAAATAAACGTACACTATACATACAATGGACCTTTCCAGTTTTAGCTATGCCCTGCCCATCTCTAGGTAAACTCCATCCATATGTCGCCCGTGTTGAGATCGATCGATTATTAATTTACAGAAAATTATACCGGTAAGCTGATGAATATTTTGAAACCAATTTGACTGGGTGCTGTTGCTGCCTATGTTTATTAAATAGTAAAGACTTACAATTCATACAACGTGTCGGACTATTAAGTGACAGACTAAATCCAGTCATTCATAATTGATTATGACGTCATCCTACACGTCACGTGGTTGATTATGACGTCATGTGGTGGATGTATAAACTGGAAAGCTCTTTTACTTCAAATGTGTTGGATTCCTGTTAGTGTGCATGGTGTATGGAAACAGCAATCACGACAACTCCGCAATATAGCTCCAACTTAGAATGCTTCAAAACGACAAATCCCAATAGTGTAAGGTGAAGAAAACTGATTGCAGTTGGAGAAACTTCCCACTCCTTCCGGCCACAGAAAATCATCTTTGTAATCGTCTCATTAGGCTGTCACATTAAGCTGTCAAATAAATATATTAGCTATTGGCAAAACATGATCAAATTTCAATGTCTGAGGCATTGTTGTATGTTAAGGTAGATGCTTCTAATGGATCACTTTGCTACCGGATAGTTAATCCGCACGGACTAGGAAGGCTAATTAATCATTATATATCATGATCTCACATACTGCTGATAATAGATACTATAATCGTGAACACAATATTAAGATATACCTGCTCGCGAATGACAACCCTATCCACTTGTGGCAAATACTGAATCTGATGTGTCACCAAAATCCGAACTTTTCCACGAAGCGACTCAAGTACACACCTGTAAATAAAGAAATATAATTCAATTCCAGCAAACGATCTTCGATTACTCTCCTATGGAGAGGGCACACGCAACAGCAATGGAGATGCACCAGTTGCATTCTTTAGTTCCAATGGCCTATTTTACACAAATACAGCTTTCAAACACCCATGCCGTCACCGGGCATTATGGACAGGACACGTTACTGATCGCAAAGCCCGAAAAAGTTCTAAGGCTACATCAGCTGTCTTCAACCAAATGGACTTCATACTATGCAAGACAGACGCAAAACCCTTACTCCGGAACACTCGTTCGTATGGAAGCATATACCACAATTCTGACCATAAGCTAGTCATTACACGCCGTCAGATGAACGATCTCTACCTAATATATAAACACCATACCCGGCAAGAGGGTAGAGTCACCTACAACCTACCCAAGCTCATCAGTGACACTGACACTCAAATGTCATACAAAAAAGCCCTCTGGGAGCAAATAGCTAACATCGATGTCAGCTCCGATCCAAACGAAGCCCTACCCAAAATACTGAAATCTATGGAATCATCCGCTACCATATAGGTATTCTTAAGAGCAACCAAACTAGGTATACTGACGACCCTCTAGTAGTAAAACTGTCAGCAGAGCAGAAAGCATTACAGCTGCGCATCTATCAAAGTGGCCAAAGTGAAGACCACACCAAACTATGCCGGGAGCGCAATATTATTCTGCGCCACATTAGCGAACGCTTAAAAGATTTTGCTATTCAACAGGCAAACTCCCTAGCAGATGAAATCATGGATGATTGCCACAAAATGTTTCGGGCAACCCGAGCCCTGAGCGTTACTGACTACACACCACCACTGACTGTATACAACTCTGAAGGACACTTTATCAGGACTGACCAGGGAAAAGTGGAGGCGATCCAAGAATGGTTCAAGGAACTGTTCACTGACAATGATGATGAACCCTTACACCCGTTCTCAGGAGACGCTCAGGCCATTACCAATACCAATTAAAACAGCAGAAGTTGAGAAGGCACTTAAATTCTGAAAATGGGTGTGCATCTGGACCTCATGGCATGAGCAATGAACTATTTGAATAAGCAAGTGACATTATCTCAAAGCCGATCAGGCACCTAATAAATTCAGCTTTTATGCACCACCTTCCCATCGACGATGTAGGCTAAGGCACCCTTATCGCGCTACCCAAGCCCAAGAAACCACCTGGCCCCAAGCCAATCTGCGGCCCATTGTGCTCCTCAACAGCATACTGAAAATCCTATCCAATGTTACTCTATGCCGCATCGGAGACAAGATCAATTACTTCACCGGATCATGTCAAAGTTGTTTCAAACGTGGACGCAGCTGCGCAGATATTGTATGGGCTCAACGAATGCTTGTGTCGGTAGTCATGTCCAAACACTGGGACTTCCACAAAATGGGCATTGACATGTCATGCGCCTTCGAAACGCTCAAAGATCCTAGATGTACGACGCCAGGCCAGTTGCAATGAAGATGAGCCACGACTAGTGAGACTACTGCTTGCAGACACCAAGCTGAGATTACGAGTCAAGTCAGTTAAGTCGGTCGAGTATTAGACATCAATCGGCTCCCAACAGGTCTATCTCCGGTGCTTTTCACCTGCTACCTTGCTGCCGCGTTGAAATCTGTGCGGGATAGTTCCACAAGCCCAAACCCCCAGTGCCAATATTGAGCATGCCGCTAGAGATGGAATATGCCGATGATGTGGACTTCATAGACGAGGAAAAGAAAACCCTTGATGAACTTCTCCCAATAGCTGCAAGCAAACTAGAAATTGAGAATCTCTTTATGAATGAATCCAAAACAGAGTTCACCCACATACACCTATCTACAAAGCATGAAACTAAAGAAAATGACGATCCACTCCGTGGCGGCAAACCATATGGAGGGAAAGTAAAATCCTGGGCTCACTGCTTTGCAGTACTGCTGACATTGCTGCATGCTGCTTCATGGGGAACATAGCTTTCCAGCCCTTCTGGAAGCTATGGATTCGTAGATCAAAGATGCCCTTGGTAAAAAGGCTACGTTTATACAATGCAACCTGCGTATCCTTGATGATGTATAACTGTAACAGCTGGGCAGCTCCAAAGGAAGCTGTAGACATATTTGACGCCTGCCACCGCAAAACTGGACACCGATGGCCCTACAGCATAATTTCCAATGATGCACTATACAAGATGTGTAATACGTCGCCACTGTCTGTAAAAGTCGCCAAGCAAAGATGGACCATGTTTGGCTATGTGCCAAGGATGCCAGAAGAGACAACAGCACAGAGAGCTTTGGAATTCGCCCTACTCGGAGCCAGCAAATACAAAGACAGGAGAGGACGTCATTTCAAAAATCTGCTAAGCGTCCTACGAGGTGACCTCAAGAAAGTAGGACTCGGTACAGTCAAGTCAAGAATGGACCTGAGGAAGCTAAGGATTTCGGCGGAGGACAAGGCACAGTGGGCAAAAGCGAAGGACTGATTGCAGCTGTAGGATGTTTCTACTACTAAAGCCGCAGAATACAGTAATCATACATAATAATCATCTTGTTGAATATTTTAAAACTAATTTGACCTAAGGCAGCAACAACTTATATATATGGGATTATTGAGATATCTATGACTTCTAGCTAAAGGACCTTGCCACAAACTGTTCAGAGTTAGTCAACTTCTATTTTTAAGAGCACTGTAGTGTGTAGTCTCATCATTTATGCGAAACAGAGGGTGGAAGTTTATCAGTCGCTAAGTACGCTAAATGCAATTAAATATGAATGCCTTATATTTGATTGCAAACACAGGTATGATAGAAGAGACTACGTCCAAATGTTAGTATCATGTGATAACTAGTGTTATATAAGAAAGCTATAACAAAGGGGCCATATACACACATTCAGCAACATGGCGCTACTAGCTAAACATTCTTTTGCCCAGATATATAGCAGTCATTCTAGTGGTAAATCTTCAAAAATAGTCCTATCTTGTCCTGCAAATGGACATACCTCAAGACCACTGCAGAGGCCGGTTTTGGCCGGCTCCGTCAAGAAAGGTCTGATGGCATATTTACACAGATGTGCTAGAAATACCTGCCATGTATTAAAAGTGCACAGTTTGTTTCAATGTTTGAAAATAATAATTAACAAGTGAATATCTAGATAGCGATTTCTGTGGTAGTCGACGATTCAATTGAATATCAAATAGATAAATGGCATGCATACCTTTCAAAAATATGTTTTCCAACAGTGGCGTCTACCGCGCTCAGTGGATCGTCCAGTAAATATATATCCGCATCAGAATATAGCGCTCTGGCAAGACTGACACGAGCCTTTTGTCCACCACTAAGAATCACTCCACGTTCGCCAACAATAGTCTGATCGCCCATGGTCAGTGAATGTATGTCCTAAAAGGAACATAGAGATCAACATTAATTTGTATAATGACGATGCGTAATCACAAATTAGGCTTATCGCGAGGTAGACACCAGTCCAATCAGAATGCTGCATTAGACACTTTCCCATACTCATGTACTTAACCCATATTGTGTCAATTTAACCAATCACTGATCAATATGTCCATAAACGACCTCTGTAGTGACCTTGAGGAATCTCCACGCAGAAAACTTGTCTAAGGCGGGCCAAAATACGACACATTGAATTACGTATGCTGACCATCTTGTCATATATCTTCCCTGTAACACCTGCTACTGATATGCAAGGCGTTAAAGTCGAGCAGTCTGTGACTAATGTACGAATTCTATGTTGTTGATGAATTTACAACTTAATAAACACCTTCTGTTGAATATTTCGAAACTAATTTGACCGATAGCAGTTTTAGCCATAGGAAGCAACGGCCTCAGTCAAATTAGTGTTAAAATAATCAACAACTTACCTGTAAAGCTACCTTGAAATTTATATTCCAGGAATTCCGGTTTAAAAGTTTCAAATAGACTCAAACGCGTGTGGACGGGGAAAGATATGAATGGACCGGGTTAAGCTGGGAATGGACGGAGCTAAGCTAGGAATGGACGGAGCTAAGCTAGGAATGGACCGGGCTAAGCTAGGAATGGACGGAGCTAAGCTAGGAATGGACGGAGCTAAGCTAGGAATGGACGGAGCTAAGCTAGGAATGGACGGAGCTAAGCTAGGAATGGACGGAGCTAAGCTAGGAATGGACGGAGCTAAGCTAGGAATGGGTGGAGCTAAGCTAGAGATGGGTTACTATTGGTTGCAACGTTTTATTCTCAATGCTCCTTTCAGCACTCGAAAGCAGTCATCGTATCAATTATGATCTCCTAATATATGTTGACAAATATGTTCTAGTATTTTACTGCTGATATCTACTATCTAGTATTCTATCTACAGTTATTATCTCAAATGAACCTTTCCGGTTTTACCGATGCCTCACCCATCACTAGCTAAGCTCCACACACACCTCGCTGGTGTTGGGATCGATCGATCTCTGAACTCATTAACTATTAATTTCCAGAAAACTATACAGGCAAGCTGTTGAATATTTTAAAACTAATTTGACTGGGTGCTGTTGCTGCCTATGGCAGCAACAGTGCCCAGTCAAATTAGTCTCAAAATATTCAACGGCATATTTATTAAATGGTAAATACATAACAGTTCATACAACAACGCTTAGTCCGTCACAAATTTTGCATTCGTGTCTTCGTGACTCACTTATCTACGTCATTCATGACGTCATTGATTATGAGGTCATCCAACACGTCACATAATTGACTAAGTATTATCATCCGCTATTATCTACAGAATTATGTCGTGTACTATTAAGCATACGCTCAATCAACATTGCGCGAGTGGTCAAAGGACAATTGGCGCGCTCTTCCCGAATAATTCTATGAAAAGAATTCAATTCAAACATTGGAATTTGTTACTGAAGCTACCAGAAATAGCTTCTCTGAGAGTCTAATCTTCAACAAGTTTCTGCTGGAAGACCTCCGTACCCAACATTTATGGTATGAAGGTAAATACCATCCTCCAGACACATTCACGACACGACCTTATACTCATGGCCCCATCATTGGTGATCGAGCCTTCGATTTTATCAATTCACGTTTCCAGAGTATCCATCTATCAATCTGCCGTCATATGCCGTCATAATCAGCTAAGCGGCACGCATGAGGACGTCATAATCATTACGTCATAAATGATTCTATATGTCCCGTCTTTAATTCTTAATAGTTCGACACGTTGCACGAGTTTTATATCTCTACTATTTAATAAACATGCTGTTGAATATTTTGAAACAGCACCCAGTCAAATTAGTTCCAAAAATATTTAATAGCTTACCTGTATAGTTTTCTGGAAATTGATAGTCAGGAAGTTCAGAGATCGAACGAGCCCAACACGAGCGAGGTGTGGGTGGAGCTGAGCAAGAGATGGGCGAGGCATAGATAAAAATGGAAAGGTTAATTATTTCCAGACGCAACGCATAGCTCGCTATACGGTTAACGGTTGAATTAGCGTTTTGTGATGATTTTGTTTTCCCTTGCTACTGACGACAGTAGTAGTATTGAAATTGAAACGATATAGGGTCTAAGATGATCTACATTGATAGCGTGGGAAACTTACTTTATCCAACGCTGTCAAATAGATCACGTTTTTGTACTTTTTCTCATCAAACTCGCGGCCAAACATCACGTTCTCGCGCAAGGTGTCCTAGAAAATCCAAGGTTGCTGGGATACATAAGCTACGCGGCCATTAATCATTGCTTGACCGGACGTTGTTTGCATTTCTCCCAGAATGCATTGTAGTACCGAACTCTGTGGGTTTAGGAAAAGTGGCAGTGAGTTTAGTGATAATTCGAATATGAGCCTAACCAGTGAAACGTTTGATACTGCGTTATTGACTTTCATTTTATCATCGGAAAAACTACAAGATCTGCTCCTGACTTTCACCTTAGCATCAGAAACCTACAATATCTGCTCCGGATGTACAAGTGTTCAACGTTGCTTGCTTAGTTGACAAACATACAGTTCTCTATTGCATATATCAAGTAATGTATCGTGAACTATCAACTCCTATTTAACATAGGCTACGCCTAATTATGGTACTTTAAGAAAGTATCCATGATTATCTCACAGAAAGTATGCGTATTTAAGGACATTATGAAGTTATCTCCCATACCATTCTAATGGCGCTCATTTTCGATAAATTAAGTCATAAACTATTGATCGAGACTTTCTGGCACCGAGGCTATCACAATCGTTCAGCCATTCGTTTATCTACTCACATTCATCTAACTTTTAGTGAAGTTGATAATATTACTTACGTAAGGTAATGAAAATACGTATGCTATCGGCATCTAAAATGGAGAAATTCGAACTGTCATTCAAGTAGGTGACGTCATAATTAACTTACTCCATGTGTTAGCAGGCGTCGCAAAGAGACAAATGTCCGACAATAATGGTCTGACTTATATGTTTTGCTGAATTTATAATTCAACCCCTCTTGGGTCAACTTAACTCCTTAATGGTCAAACTGACCAAAACAACTTTGCAATGGTCTTCAGACATGACTATTTGAAAGTCCTAGAGAAGAGTATTTCTGAATATTTACTACTAGAATCACTGGCTCGGTAACCGAGCCAGTCATTCTAGTGATAAATTTTCAAATATACTCTTCTCTCGGCCTGCAGACAGACACTGGTTAAGTAAAAACTTTAATTTTCTTTACTATTACCCCTTTAATGGTCAAGCCGGCGAAAAACAATTCAGTGGTAAATTTACAAAAATAGTCTTTTAAATTAAAATATCTTAAGAAATATTGACCATCAAAATGTTGAATTGTTAAATCAAGTAGTATTGTGAGCGCTTTGAGGCGCTGTTAACACAAGAGGAGTTAAGAAACATTGTTTTGAATCTTTGAAACGATATTGACTTGTTTACTTTCAAAATATTCAACAGCAACTTGTATAGTTACCTTGACATTGAGATTGAATGCATGGTTCAGTGTTAAAATCTATAAGGCGTGTGCATAGAGAGGGCGGAACTTAGATTTCTTTATTAACAATTCTCAGTAACAGAACTATTAAACATCTACACTGATGCCAAGTCGTCGGTGATCAAGAAGAAATACTCATCTTCTATAACATATTCTATCGATTACGACTTTTCAACCCTCTACAGGGACTACAATTATGTGCGCAGTTAGTTACGCGCAACAAGTATAGGTCTGTGTGTCGGTTGGTCCTCTCTCTGTCGATCTGTGTGTCTGTCAGTTTGTCAAATCTTTGAAATTTTGGACAAGTGTGTCTAAGCAGTATCTAAAGTATGTCGCACTTTTTGATACCACTTTCTTGATTTAGAGGTATCTCATCAACGGCATCCCATTACCAGCGAGTAGGCTAACAAGTGCGAGCGTACTATAGATGCGACATAGACAGCTTTGTCAAAGATATAAACGTTAATAATCGACCTTTCCAGTTTATCCATCCATCATATGACTTCATATGACGTCATAATCAACTACGTGATGTGTAGGATGACGTCATAATCAAATACAGCATGAATGAGTTGATTTAATCCATCTTAAACGCCTAATAGTCGACACGTTATACGAATCGTATGGCTTTACTATTTAATAAACATTTTGTCGAATATTTTGAACTAATTTAACTGGGCGCTGCTGCTGCAATAGGCAGCAACAGCACCCAGTCAAATTTGTTTCAAAATATTCAACAGCTTATCTGTATAGTTTTCTGGAAATTGATAGTCAGGAAATTCAGGGATCGATCGATCCCAACACGAGCAAGGTGTGGGTGGAGCTTAGCTAGAGATGGGCGGGGCATAGCTAAAGTGGAAATGTCCATTTTGCTGACCGCCAGACATATCGACGTATACTAGTTGCGCGTCACAAGCAATAAATGGGGATGAATATTATTTACTTTGCTTACGTGATTTAGTGCACCAAGGTGTATGTATTGTTCCTATGCTATTCACAGTCTTTATTAACAATGGCGGATTCCGTGATGTCATAATCAACTACGTCAAGATTGACACGATATAGTCCGTCACAAACGTTTAATAGTCCGACAAGTTCTACGAATTGTATGTATCTATTACTTAGTAAACATTCTGTTGAATATTTTGAAACTAATTTGACTGGGCGCTGTCTATGGCAGCAACAATACCCAGTCAAATTAGTTTTAACATATTCAACAGCGTACCCCTATATCTTTTCTGGAAATTGAGATTCAGAGAGTGCAGGGATCGATCGATATCAACACTGGCAAATCGTGGGTGGCGCTTAGCTAAAAATTTTGCTGGGCGTAGCTAAAACTGGATTACTTCATAGAACAAGTAACATTTAAAGATTTAATTTTATTAGATTATTTGTGTCTGCTTGTACGTGACGTGCGACAACATAGATGCAGAGACTACATGTAATAAGAGCGGTCACTAGGGTATGACACAAAAAAAAAAAATTTGATGATTTGCTGAATTTGAATAAGCCCAAAACAAGTTTTTTTATGTATTTATTACCGTGCGTGTTAACCTAACTGAATCTAAGGATTCTGAAATACCTTCTTCATATTGTAAACACTGTTGCATTACTTTCAAAAGCAGTCTGCAAATAATGCGCAAACCCTACGAATAAACGCTCAGTATCCACTTTCGTTATTTACGATGTAGATAGTAGCCCTTATTCATTACTTACCTTTCCAGCACCAACGTGCCCCACGAGAGCCACCAGCTCACCACAGGTGACTTCCAAATTAAGGTCTTGTATATGAAGGTGTCCATTCTAAATGCAATACAATGGAATAAATGTAGAATGAAGCCCATCAATCAGCGATTGCAGATCGTCGCGCTCAATTTTTTGTCACATTGTAAAACTTTAAAGGTTTCAGATTTTTCAGATAGTTCCGGATTATCTGGATATTTTCGGATCGCGCCCTGTGTTAAAATTGGAGCCAAATCGCTTGGGAAGCGAGTGCTCTACCACCAGACCAACGTACAGAGGACACACATCCTCTTTCACCGGACTGGCTTTCAACCACCCGTCTCACAGCCACACGAATTACCTGGAATTGTTTTATGGTGTACATTCCAGATATTCTTACTTTTACATTTCTGAGATCCCTCCGGCTAGATCACTAGGCACTCGCAAGTATGCAGCTTTTATTATTGTCAAGCCGTAGTTCTATGAACCCTGTCTTTGACAACACACTGGCATGAGGATTTAGCTCATTCATAGTAGTAGTAGTAGTAGTAGTAGTAGTAGTAGTAGTAGTAGTAGTAGTAGTAGTAGTAGTTGGTGTAGTTGGTGTAGTAGTAGTAGTAGTAGTAGTAGTAGTAGTAGTAGTAGTAGTAGTAGTAGTAGTAGTAGTAGTAGTAGTGGTAGTAGTAGTGGTGGTGGTGGTGGTGGTTGTGCACGCAGTAATGACGCACCGTTCCCCAGGTAGCACTAATATTCTGCAATGTAATACTTGGAGCCATTTCCGTATTACCGCATGTATCATCTTGTGATGTGAGGGCCACTTCAGTTTCACCAAGGAGCAAGACCGTCTAGCAAAAAGATATTTAATTACTTTAAATAGCCTATATCCAAATTAGTTTCAGCAGTTACAAATCACATACTTTTTTCGATTTTTAACAGGAGTATGATGTGACTGATTCCTTTGCTAATAATGTCTGCGCCAGGTAGAAACTGAATTATGTAGAATCCAGATATGATGATAATATCACCATGTGTACATAAAGGACATTAAGTTATGTGAATAGAGGTATTATTAAGACGGCTGTTACCGTGTCTAATATTTTAATGGACCTTTCCAGTTTATGCATCTATCATATGACGTCATAATCAACTACGTCACGTGTAGGATCACGTCATAATCAATGACGTCATGAATGTCGCAGATAAGTACCTCACGGACGCATAATTGGTGATGGACTAAGCATTGTTGTACGAATTGTATGTCTTTACTATTTAATAAAGATGCTGTTGAATATTTTGAAATTAATTTGAACGGTGAGGAGGGGGTGGGGAGGGAGCAGCAACATTAATTTCAAAATATTCTACAGCTTACTTGTATAGTTTTTTAGAAATTGATAGTCATGTTCATGTTCACTTTATTTACATCCAGGCTATTACAATAGCATATGGAGGTAACAATATGTAATTACACTGTTCTTGGCTGTGGAGCTTGTTATACTAATTAAATCATTGAGACTACTATTATATAACAATCAAAGTCCTATTAATACTATTATTAATATCACCATCAGCATCACCACAACAATAATCTTCATAATCATCAGTACTAGTTATGTCGCGTGGTAGGCGCGCAGAGTGATAGGCCGAGAGACCCGCGACGTCATCTCTTCAGCATAATAGTCCCCGTCCCCTTATGCCCATACATGGAAGTATGAATGGGCTTGCCCTAATTTGCTAATGAGCCGGCGTCACAGATCCCCCCACCCCACCCCGACCAACCACCATGCGTACCCACATCACCATCTTCGTCATCACTATCACCATCCCCAGCGGCACCATCACTATCATCATTATCATCATTATTATCATCTTGAGACTTTCTCAATTGGACTGCACTCATTGTATATAGCATCATTCAGTATTTTAGCATTATGATCAATAATTTGAGTAGGTACAGTCAATGTGATTATATGATTTTCGGGTTGAATAGTCAGAACTTTATTTACATGTTGTGAACAAGTTGTTGTCATATTACAGCTATATAAATTATCACCACTATCAAATATATCAGATATAAGAAGACTTTCCTTATTAATATCATGGGCTATTCTGCATTATTTCATTATCTTGAAACACATCGCAGTTGTTGTTTTTGTTGTTGTTGCTGTTGTTGTTGTTGCTGTTGTTGTTGTTGTCGTCGTCCTTGTTGCTGTTGTCGTTGCTGGCGTCGTTGTAATAGTAGTCATGCCTCCTCGTCCCTATTACGAAAGGCGAAAGCGGGACAAGGAGACAGACGTCCATCTAGCAGTAGCAGTAGCAGTGGCAGTAGTAGCAGTAGCAGTGACAGTACCAGTAGTAATAGTAGCAGCAGTACTAGCAGTAGCAGAGGCAGCAGCAGCAGTAGCAGCAGCAGCTTTAGTAGTATTGGAAGTATTAGGAGCAGTAGTATGAGCAGTAGTAGCAGTAGCAGTAGTAGTAGCAGCAGCAGTAGCAATAATGGTGATAGTTGTACTGGTATTAGTGGGAGTAGTAGTGGTATTGGTAGAGGCAGTGATAGTGCCAGTGTCCATGTCAGTCGTGGTGGCAATGTTAGTTAGTGGCGGTGGAAATAATGGCATATGTTTTGAGTGTTATTAATATGATAATATTGGAATTCCGCATATATACACTAAGTGGTTAAGCTTTCCTGGAGTATGATAGATATTTACATAGCTTTACTAATACAGGCTTGTTACATATCTATAGAAGACCTTTTGTTTTTTCTGGTGAACTATTAGTAACATAGTACTCAGGAATATATTTATGTCGCTCATTACTGTATTTCGAGCAAGTATAAAGGAAGTGTGATTCATCTTCTATACAATTACAGTTTTCACATAACCGTTCATTACGTTCAATGCCCACCCATCTCCCTGTTTCAATAGCTAATTTATGATTTAGGGTTCTAAAATGGCATAGGGTGATAGCCTTCCGGTAGGGCAATGTTTTAAGGTACTTTTCAAATTGAAAATCGGTTTTTATTTCCTTGTAAAAAGATAATCGACTTGACTCGTTAAATTGATTTTGCAAAAGTTTTTATTTGATGGGCTATCTGCACTGTGTTTATGTTTTCAGTGTCAAATGTAGTGATGTATCCTGTTGAGTTAAGAATTGCTTTTATTTTTTCTATCCATTTAAATTTTATACTTTTGTCTTCGCTGTGATGTAAACATATGTGGTAAAGGATGGAAGACAGCTTTCCATATCCAGCATTGACAATGTTCGCCCAGACAACACTGTATAGCGATATCTAATGGATATTTTCGTAATTCTGTATTTATCATTATGTTAGGCGTGCTTTTTTCATTTGTAAGATAGTTTTGAAAATTTTTATCTGACAACTTTCTAATAGATCTTTTTTTTTTCGAAACCCCAGAGTTCTGAGGCATATAGCATAACACGTGAAACCATGGCATCGAAAAGTATATATTGGAGGTCTAATGGTATATCAATTTCATTTATCTTATGTATTAATGTATACATTGCCTTGGTTCCCTGTTGAAGGTTACGTTTTCTACATGAAATGAAGCTACCAGTCAAGGAGTTCATGGATCGATCGCTCCCAACACGAGCGTGGTGTGGCTGGAGCGTAGATATAGATGGGCGGGGCAAAGCTAACACTGGAAAGGTCAATTATCTGAAATGTGCTTTACCTCATAACTATATATAAGAGTGCCTATGTGAAATGATGGTGTAGTCTTTAAAAAATATTCTTTAGCTACTGTTATGTTATGCCTGAGCTCGAGGTTCACACAAAGATCTTATCTATGCAGATAGGATTTAATAAGGAATGAACTGAATCTACTATGTAAGTTTGGCTCTCAATCCTTTACACGAGCTTGAAACAGGGAGGCAAATGATTAAACTCACGTTTAAAATATTTTAATTAATCATTGTCATGTTCCTGATGTATAATTTCTTTATGGAAGAATACTTTATAACTATATTGATTTGCGAGAAAGATATATGGACATGCCAGTAATATATTGATCATATTCGGCGTTGATATTACTCTCTAACGGCTTTTATTTTTAGCGTATTTCACCCGTGGCAACATCAACTCCGGGCGAAATTTGTTCCCGAAAATTCAACAGCTATAAAACGCCTTGAGATTATGCCGTGATACGTAGCAACAAAGCAATAACTCCATATAGGTGAACGGTTAGAAAAATAAAAATGTTGCTTCAAAATGCGATCATGTTCTCATACATGGGGAGGTGACTTTGTGCATGTAAAATGAAACAGTTGTAAAGCAATTCATTTCCCTCTGTCACTCAATAAACACATGCAAACAGTAGGAGCAGAACTGCAACCTAATACAATATCAAAACAAAGTGGTGCTTCAATCTGCCCATTCACGAAGTTATAATTATAAACACACGTTGGGAATCTGATTTGAATGCTAATACCGTTATCCGATCAATGTGCACGTTAATTGCCGTCAGAAGTTTCAAGCCCCACGCAATCCTGCTAACCACCACGTGATCAAAATTGTACAGCAATGCTAGTAACGTGAATACTGTTGTCACGGGAACGGCATTGCCAAGAAGGTAACTGCCTACAAGGATTATCATAGTGACAACTCTCGTATCAACGATCATCATCTCATCGCCATGCACGCTGTACCTCCTCTTCATCCACACGTGATGAACTTCATTGCTAGTGAGGAAAAGAAAGTAAAAATGTCCTTGTTAACCGCATATATAATTCTGGTTATTCTTTTTGACAAATGGTAAAAAAATGCCGTGTTTGAAATAACTACTATCCATAATACCGATCGATCCACCCACCCACCAAGCCATCCACCCACCCATCCACAACCAACCAACAAATCAACCAACACACCAACCAACGAACCCACACACCCACCAACCAACATCCAACCCAACAACCAAAAAATCAATCAATCAATCAATCAATCATGAGGTATTTAAATATTTATTGTTTAGATCGAGGTCAGGCAATCAATTGGTCAATCGATGGATTGAACAACAACAACAACAACAACAACAACAACAACAACAACAACAACAACAACAGCAGCAACAACAACAACAACATGGCGATTTAAGCATGTAATAGTGTGGCTTAATGGAAAATTGTAAAAAATTGATAATCTAAATTAATCTAAATGCTTTTTCATTGTTATTCCATGTAAGCGTAGTTTTCATCATCATCATTGCCAATACATTGTGAATTAGTATAATTTAACAAGTGATACAGGGCGTCTACCCATTACAAAACTGTGACGTCAGACGTTAGAACAATACATAGTCTACATAAACTGAATTACAATAATCATCTTCTGAGGGATTAGTGCAGTGTCTCCCTTTAGTCTTGTTTCTTTAGCTGCCCTTCTCTCACTGTCCACGGAATTGCAATCTTAAGCTTACCTTCTAGAAATTTTGTTTTGTATATTCTACTTACCAGTAGGGTTACTAATGGTATTCTGTCTTATCCATTCGGGTGCATCTTTATGTATGGGCATGTACAAGGTGGTGTCTTGCAGGCAATGGAACTCATATGAGCTCGATGTCCGCATTTACTGACGAGTGGTGGTGTGGGTGGGGGTGGGGTTGAGGTGGGGGGGGGAGTTAATGCTATAGCCTAATGTTCAGTATCAGAGCATTTGCCTAAACGAAAAATAAATACTGAATGCTAATCTTGCGGAGTGTAATAAAATGTATCTTAATGCGTGCTTAGATCATTAATACACATTTTACTAGCTTCCTAGACTTGTCAATAATTTCTTGAAACGTATCCTCCCAGCAGTTGAACTTGAGTGCTCGTATTCCCAGAATGACGTTATTTGTCAATTCAATTCGCGTGTCTGTACTTTGTCTTGCAAGAAGTCTGAGAGAGAAAATAAGAAAAAGAAATGGATAATAAAAAATATAAATAGCATGGACAAATAAAAATAAAAATAAAAGAAACAAGATAAGAAAGAGTCAATTAAGAAAATGAACTCTCTTTTATTATAGTCAAGCTTGGCACAAGAAAGCTGTGTCAAACAAGTATGCAATCTTAATAATGTCTTAGAAATTATTGGCATGCTTCTTAGTTGGTATGAATAGTGTGTGAATTCGTGCTATTGAGCTGGTTCCCAAAGTTAATAAATAAATATAAATATATATATAAATAAATAAAAGTGGAAACCCGTTGTCTGAATAATTTAATATTATATCGATCACAGAATATGTACATACGTATGAACGCTATTATGTACGTGTACGCACGCGCATTCATACATGCGCGCAGCAAGCATACAAGAGCACTCTCGCTCGCGCACGCATTCCCGCAATCACACACGCATGCACAGACGCACGCGGGCATGCACGTCAGATAAAACTCACGTGTGAGTAGCTGCTTTTGCTCCAGGGTACATCTGAACAAGAATAGCTATGCTCAGGATAATGAGGCCACCTAATATGACCACGCCAACCTGTCTGTACGCATACCAGAGTATGGCAATAGCTAAAATTGGAGCGTTCATCATTGGACCAATCATGTTTCCTAGCTGGTTTTATGAAATAAAGAAAACTGAATCTTTAGCATTTTTACGGCCATATTGTTAGTTAGCGATGTAGTGTTCTGTTTGGTTTCCTAACAGTTTCTCTATATTTTCAGAACAATGTAATTGTAAACTGTTGCTGTCCAAGATGCTGATTCCCCAAATGCGACTTTTAAAACGGACAGCAGTTGTTCTATACACGCCCACATTGGACGCTAAATTCCGATACCGATAAACGATAACGATCGATTTCTTGTACCTATGGATAGGTTAGGATTTAATGGTAACACTGGTTAATAAACTAATATTTCATATCCTTTAAATTATAATGATATAATGACACATACCTACCTATATAGGCTTGATAACGTTAGCTCAACATATTGTCTTATATCTCAATTTGATTCACACTATTAAAATATATCCACTAAACTTGGGCACATGCTTCCCACGTATATCAAGTGGATGGATCACAAAGATAGTGAGGTCAGAGGACAACATCATTGTAACATTTTTTGTACATGCAGATTTTAACAGCTCAGTTCTTCTGCTGAGCTCATCTTGCCTTTGTCCCAGAATTGGCCAAGTTATTGTATCGTG
This sequence comes from Chaetoderma sp. LZ-2023a, assembly GCA_034401795.1. Lineage (NCBI taxonomy): Eukaryota > Metazoa > Mollusca > Caudofoveata > Chaetodermatida > Chaetodermatidae > Chaetoderma > Chaetoderma sp. LZ-2023a. Next base: position 91,754,540 of record CM067372.1, read on the forward strand.
TTGGGATCGATCGATCCGCGAACTACCCATCTATCAAATTTCAGAAAACTATACAGGTAAGTGGTTGAATATTTTGAAACTAATTTGACTTGGTGCTGTTGCTGCCTATGGCAACAACAGCGCCCAGTCAAATTAGTTACAAAATATTCAACATCATGTTTTATTAAATAGCAAGGACATACAATTCGTACAACAACGCCTAGTCTGTCACCAATTATGCGTTCATGACGAACTTATCTACATCATAATGTCATAATCGACGACGTCATCCTGAACGTCACGTAGACTTCCACAAAAGTCTTACCTCATACAGACTTGCGAGATCATTTGATGCCAAACTGATTAGTTGTCCCACAGTTGTCTCTGAAAGCGAGGCAGAACTCAACCTGAGGATCTACAAACAAAATCTATTTTCGCATCACTGTAGAGCAAACACCTTTCTGTGAAATGCAGTCACAACAACTCTGGAGACTCGTTATATGTCTGGTGGTTCAGCTAGCGAATGAACACAGGTAGCTAGAATTGTTGTTTATTTTCGTTCATGTGCAAAAGTAATTGAGGAATCCAGTTGCTCAGTCAATCATATGACGTCATAATCAACTACATCACATGTAGGCTAACATCATAATCAATTACTTCATGAATGACTCGATTTAGTACGTCTTAGAAGCTTAATTGTCCGTTAGTTTGTACGAATTTTATGTCTTTACTATTTAATAAACACGCTGTTGAATATTTTGAAACTAATTTAGCTGGGCGCTGTTGCTGCCATAATTGATACAAGATATTTGTCCACACGCACGCACACGCGCACGCATGCACGCGCATGCACACATGCACGTAAACTCACGCACGCACGCAATTTGCATTAAATCTTAGCTTCAAAATACTCGACCGTCTCTAGTAAACCAACGGATTCGTACACCCTGGCTAACTGGGCATACCTATCTATGAAGTGAACTACCCTACTAACAAGTTGAGAAATCGAATCAGTAAGACTACATTTGTCCATAAATGGATTTTAATTATTAACAAAATCACAGCAAAGGTCTTTAATATGAACACTAATTGAGAAATGTTGGTCGCTAACTTGTTCATTCAGGCTGTGATCTTTCTGTGTCTGAGGAATCTGTATTTTAAGAGATTTCGAATTAGTGTTTTTTTGCTTAAAGAATCGAGGGATCCGATCTGCCAGTCAAGTATCTGACGTCATATTCTACTACGACACACGTCACAATCAAAATGACCTAATTCCGTCACAAAAAATCGAAAGGTCCGTCACGAAAGTGTATGAACTACATGCATATATGTCTTACAATTTAATAAACTCTCTTTTGAATATTTGGCAACTAATTTGACTGGGAGCTGTTACTGCCATAGCTCCCAGATAAATTAGTTTTAAAAAGGCCAGACACGCCTTTGATTGATAAACATACGTTCGTGTTATGTGTCCAAGTAATGGGGAAAATTATTATAATTATTAGTTTGAAGACATTTAAAACACTCTCGGTGATGTCAATATCAGTGATACAGGATGATCACGATCTTAAATGCACGGCCTCTATCAGGTATATGGCGCAAATTAGATATATAATGCATCTTTAAGCCTACCTTTCTATAAACTAGCGCCATTGTCGCGCCTCTAACCTGCATTCCGACTTCTGCATGAAAATAACCTGACCAAGTTCATGCTAGAGCTTGTATTGTAATAGTCAGCACAAAATATGCAGTGAGCCTCCAGACTATCGTATGATGGTATGAATTGGAAGGCAATAAGAGATGATCGGCTATGCTTTGGAACAACACCGGTACAGTAAACAGTGTGAGGTCCTGTACGAATATAGAAAGAGCAATGCATACATTAGTAGTACAGAGGGTCGCCAGATGCTATTGTTCTCCTGTCAAAAATGATTGATGGGTATAGGTCACTACGTCAAGTGCTCTTGTTGGAGAAAAATAGCGTCCAGCCGGTCCCCTCCAGTCAATAATGAGTGATGTGTACACGAGGTCAAATGCTATTCACTATGAGCGGGTGGACGCTATTGTTCATGCTGGTGGACGCTATTGTTCTAAATGAGCGGGTGTCTGCTATTGTTCATGCAGGTGTCCACTCCGGCTAGACGTTATTGTCTGTTATGACATGGATCAATGTGTTTTTAAATAGGCGTGCTGCATTAATTCGGTGGGCGGCGGCGGCCCCCTTCGTGGTTAAGTCACTTAATTAAAAAAAAAATCATTTAATTATTCAAAATTGTTATGGAAATGATGTCTGCCATCGTCATCGTTGATGGATAATGACGTTCCTTTGTAGCGTTTAACGTATTAATTAGGTGCCCCCCCCAGTAATTTAATTGTCACAAAATCAGATGGCAGTCATTTGACCATTAAATATTAACAATTTTCAGGGAAATGGTGTCCACCATCGTCATCGTTGATGAATAATGACGTCCCTTGTAGCATTGAATGTATTAATTAGGTGGCCCCTCGTGGTTAAAAATTTGAACTATTTAATTATTAAATTTTCAAAAATATGAACAAAATGTGTTCACAGTCATTTAATTTTCAAAAAAGCAGAGCATTACATGGGTAATAGGTAACCTTATCAATGTTGTATAATATTATATAGATAATAGTCATGTATCTATCATATTTAAGGAGAATGTTTAAAGTGGCAGTCATTTAATTAACACATTTTTAATTCACGATGTTCATACATTAACAATAGTCATTGTGGTGAGTTGGTTGGGCACCGTATGCCTTTTCATTCACGAGGTTACATTTCATCAATTAAGAGCCACATTAAGTGCATAATAGCATAATCATAGATGGTCGTTTACTACAAGTCAACTATAAATATATCCTTTTGGGCTACAATGCAGTGATATGCTATAACCATGTTTTTTACTATATAATTCAGTCAAACCTGCCCTAAGCGACCACCTCATGTTACACCATTACATGGGCGCTATAGATTTTCATAACCCTTTAACCCTCTAACCCTCGAATTTCCTCAAGAGAATTTAAATTTTCTCATAGAAAATGTCCATTTGCAGACCAAGAGAAGACTATTTAAAAAAATGTATCATTGGAATGACTGACTCTGCCAGCTATCCATTTGTTTAGACATTGCACCACCAACCATCTACACCAACCACCACCACCACCACCAACACACAGCACCATCACCACCACCATCATTAACACCACCGCCTTCACCACCACTGCCACTAGCACCACCACCAGAACCACTTCCACCACTATCACCAGTACCGACATACACCAGCAACCACTAAACACCAACACCACCATCACCACCACCATCCACCACCACCCACCACCTTCATCACAGCTGCCAATAGCACCACCATCAGAACCACTACCACCAGTACCGACATACACCACCATCCACTAAGCACCACCACGACCACGACTACCACCTACACCCAACACTATGCATTACGCCCCACCCACCACCAACACCCAACCAGCATCCCCTATCAAATTTCTTCATATTCATATTTACAAACCTATAGAAGACTATTTTTGAAAACGTATCATCGGAATGACTGACTCTAATGGCTATCCAGTTGTCTAGACATTGTGGCCATAATGTGTGAGAGCGTGGTGTGTTAAGAATGGCATATAGGATAACGTACATGTGTGTATGCCCCCATGTGTGCACCCTATCTGTACATACGAGGTATATGTGTGTGCGTGTATGCTCGCACGTGATGTTCAAATCATTGTCCAGAGTGAAGTACAGCATTACACGTCCAATATATAGGTAAACTTAACGATGTTGTATGTATAATAGTATACAGATACTAATCATGTATCTAGTGTATTTAAGGAAATATATGTCTTTAAAAATAGGTGGTATCATCATGCGTGTGTGTGTGTGTGCACAGTTGCATGTGTGTGTGTGTGTGTGTGTGTGTGTGTGTGTGTGTGTGTGTGCGTGTGCGTGCGCGTATGCACGTGTGCGTGTGTGCATGCGTGCGTGTATGTGTGTGCATGTCTGTATGTGTGCCCTATGGGGCACATGATTTTCAAATCGTCATCCAGAGCGAAGTACAGTGTTACATGGGCAATATATAGGTAAACTTAGCGACGTTGTATGTATAATACTATATAGATAATAATCATGTTTCTAGTGTATTTAAGGAGATATATGTCTTTAAAGATAGATGGTATCAGCCATTTACTGGTTTTCAAAAATGTTTACAGAAATTATGGTGTTAATCTGTGTACAAATATATTGTATCTCCTGTCAAAATGAATGAATGATGTTTAATAACAATAGCACCCATACACGCACGTGGGGAAGGCATAGCGACGTGCTCTGACATAATGTAGCTCTGTGTATGTCCTTTCATGAGTGTATTACATGCGTCAGTTTAAAAATGTGAATTCATATGTACGTGCAAATCTATGTGTACGTACGCGCATACATATGCCTAGTCCTTTCATGAGTGTATTACACGTGTACGTGCATGTGTATATACGTTTCATGTATTATGTGTGTTTTCATATGTATGCGAGTATGCGCATAATAAATCTGGTTGTTCGTATAAAACATAATTTTAAGATTTTCAAAAACAGTTATTAATTGTACATAAAGAATAAAGTAGATACATGCCACAAATGTTTTCAAAACAGTTTGATTGTTTTATTTCTATAGCAGACAAATGTGCGCATGACTATACATTCGAATGTGTGCGTATGTCAAGTAGTTGAAGATAGAATCTGTCATTCCAACAGATGTTGTCAACACATGGTAGTCACATTTAATTGTTTGATACCGCAAATGTTTCATGCATATGAAAATCACTTGATGGTAGAATCTGCCATTACATCAGATGGTGTCAATACTGAGTAGTTAAATTTTATTGTTTGATACCATTATATGAAATCTATTATACGTAATGATGTATAATTTTCTAGAAACATCTTGCAGTGAACCTGTTTTAATCTTTATTTCCTAACATACATATAAATAATATATATATATATATATATATATATATATATATATATATATATATATATATATATATATATATATATATATATATATATATATATATATATATATATATATAAATATATTGTTATACCTCATACTGATTGTGAAGTCACCTCATTAGTGAGGTATTGGTTATTATGTAAGATACTTGAGTGATAGATCGGTTCCCTCCATACAAGTCACTCACCATAGGATAAAAGATGGTGTTTTTTCTTAAGACATACAAGCTCATGACGTCAGATACTTGAGTGACAGATTCTTTTCTTAAGACATACAAGCTCATTAATCAGTTAACTGATTTCCAAAATACAATGACCATAATCAGGTTATGAAAAGGAATTGAGGATGAATATTAATGATACCCATTGGGTTCATGTACGAGTGAAATCCCCTCCGACTACGAGTTAACAAGTTTTTGCACACTCGGTTAAAAAACCCTGCAGTCTTGAAATGAAACGTCATGATGATCTATCGATTGTTAAACAGGTATCAAATGTTAAAGGTTTAACGCTGGGTACTGAACAATCAAAACAAGTAAATTTCCGTGCGATGAAAAAATCCATCGAACAAATTATAACGAAGGTGAAATTACGGATAGTAATAGCGTACTACTAAGCTACCCATCTAAGATCACACGCATGTCTGAATTTAGAATTCTTTCAGTCAATAGTAGTAAGATCTTCAGACCCATCTTCGAAAACGAATTTTGAAACTGGGCGATTTATCTTCTGTTCCATATGATTACACTAGTGCAGTATAAAAATAAATAGTAACATTGTACTTTATCAGTCAGTTCGTAAAAATGTCAGGGTTATCCATAGACAATGAAGCCACACTTGCTTCCCACTCTATGATAGCGTATGCCGCTAGTCAGTGTAATGATGATACGGATAAGATGTGCGCATTGATTATGAGGAATATGCGATGGGTTTTAAGCGACGGTATAATTAGCCATGGGAGGATTTTGATCATGACTGAAATTAGTTCGTTGTTATTAACAGAATATGGTATAGACATTGACCAATGGCTGTGAGTATTATTATTACAAAACCTCATTAGAAACCTTATTAGCTGAGTGATATTGTCTATTACTGATCAGACAGTATCCACATGGGTGTCATGTAATTGGTGGTACTCTGACTAATATACAAAAAGCAAACATGGCACAGTTTGTTACCAAACTGGCAACCAGACCTGTGTGGATCTGTGAAGACTGAGACCTATCTCAAAACACGGACCTCTTCAGGGCCCACAAATCCTTCGAAAGAGAACTCTTTATCTGTTCAAAAAAATAAAATAATGCAATGATTTTACCTACAACCAACCCCAACCCCTCTTCACACATGCATACACAAGCACACATTCTGACCCATCAAAAGTGCTCTCTGTGCACTATTGTTCTAAATGACCATCTGTGTGCTATCGTTCATGCAGGTGACCGATGCGCTCTCATGCAGTATAATTAATGTATTTTATAGTCTGCGATATGAAATCCGTATTTTATGAAAAGAAACACAACAGTGTTCAGCGGTTTCCATAAAAAGGTAATAAAACTAGGAAAAATTACTGTGTCCGTGTCTGATTTTTTTGAAAATTAAATGACTTGGACCTCATTTTGTTCATATTTTTGAAAATTTAATAATTAAATGACTGCCACTTTAAAGAATCCCCTTAAATACGATAGATACATGATTATTATCTATATAATATTATACACCATCAATAAGTGTACCTATTACCCGTGTAACGCACTGATTTTTTGAAAATTAAATGATTGGGAACACATTTTGTTCATATTTTTGAAAATTTAATAATTAAATGACTTCCACATTAAGAATCTCCTTAAATACGATAGATACATGATTAGTATCTATATAATATTATACAACATCGATAAGTTTACCTATTACCCATGTAACACTCCAATCTTTTGAAAATTAAATGACTGGGAACACATTTTGTTCATATTTTTGAAAATTTAATAATTAAATGACTTCCACATTAAGAATCTCCTTAAATACGATAGATACATGATTAGTATCTATATAATATTATACAACATCGATAAGTTTACCTATTACCCATGTAACACTCCAATCTTTTGAAAATTAAATGACTGGGAACACATTTTGTTCATATTTTTGAAAATTTAATAATTAAATAGTTGCAAAATATTCAATTTTTTAACCCCGAGGGGCCACCTAATTAATATGTTAAACACTAAACGGGACATCATTATTCATCAACGATGATGATGGTGGACACCATGTCCATAACAATTTTGAAAATTTAATAATTAAATGCCTGCCATCTGAGTTTTTTAAAGTTAAATGACTGGGTGGGGGACACCTAATTAATACGTTAAACGCTATTATTCATCAACGACACCATTTCCATAACAAATTTGAAAATTTAATAATTAAATGACTGCCATCTGATTTAAAAAAAAAATTAAATGACTTACCTAGAAGGGGTGGGGTGGGGTGGGGGGGGGCGCCGCCACCCACCTAATTAACGCAGCACGGCTATTTAAAACACATTAATCTGTGTCATAACAGACAATAGCGTCTAGCTGGAGCGGACACCTGTATGAACAATAGCAGACACCCGCTCATTTAGAACAATAGCGTCCACCTGCATGAACAATAACGTCTACCTGCTCATACCAAATTGCACTTGACCTCGTGTACACACCAGTCATTATTGACTGGAGGGGACCGGCTGTACGCTATTGTTCTCCAACAATAGGACTTGACCTCTTGACCTATACCCATCAATCATTTTTGACTGGCGAACAATAGCATCTGGCGACCCGCTGTACTACTTACATTTAACCTTTAAACCCTTCGAACCCGAATTCCTGAATACGAAAACGCATTTACAATGTAGGAAATATTTTGTCGACTATTTTATAACTATTCTGACTCGAAGTGATTGCTACCTATGACAGCACCAGGTTCCTGTCGATTGCGCTTCAAAATATTCAACAGCTGATCTAGATAGCATTGCCTTGAATTTGAAAATTTCGGACTCTAGAGTGCAAAGGGTTAAACAAATGATATCATCTTAATCACATTTACATTTCAAGTCAAGATACCTTTATTCTCTCAGGCTACAACTGTAGCATATGAGGTGTGCTTTTCATTCATACAGTAGACGGTAGAGATATATGTAGATTTTACGTGATATAGAGATGATTATTTAAAAAGCAGCTATGCCATTATTCTGTAGCCCTGTATGTGGGCACTGTGTGCCGTCAGGCGTATGCGAGCCCGGTGATAATGGACCTTTCCAGTTTATCCATCCATTATATGACGTCATAATATTATCAACTACGTGACGTGGAGGATGCCGTCATAATCAACGACGTAGATAAGTACGCCACCGCATATTGTTGACGGACTAAGCGTTGTTGTACGAATTGTATGTCTTCACTATTTAATAAAGATGCTGTTGAATATTTTGAAACTAATTTGACTGGGCATTGTGGTTGCAGGCAACAACAACACCCAGTCAAATTAGTTTTAAAAGATTCAACAGTGATCGATCGATCCAAACACGAGTGAACTGTAGGTGAAGCTTAGCTAGAGATGGGCAGGGCATCTCTATAGCTGGAAAGGACCATTCTGCTGTATGTTTGTGTACCTGAACGTAAAACAGGCATTTGATTCTTGCCATTCATCAGATAAATCCGTGATTAGGTCGGCACACATCAAATTGCTGATCCATGGTCACTGTCCTGATATTAACATTTATACTTTTAATGGAGGGAACTGATTTGTCACACAAATATTTGAAGCCATAATCAAAACCGTCAATAGAGCATTCAGTTTCTTTGTCAATCATATGACGCCATATTCAACTACGTGACGTGTAGGATGACGTCACAATCAGTTACGTCATGAATAACGTAGCTATGTTCGCCACAAACGCTTAATTGATGACGGACTAAGCGTTGTTGTACGAATTGTATGTCTTTATTATTTAAGCGAGCACCGAATGAAACTAATTTGACTGGGCGCTGTTGATGTCTAGCAGCACCCAGTCAAATTAGTTTCACAATATTCAACAGCTTAACTGGCCAATGCAGCTACTACCTAGTTAATTAAGCTAGTGGAATAAATAAATGTTAAAAATAATTAATTTTGGATACGTATTGCTGATAGGCCTACGACTAACTCTATTAAAACATAGTTATGTAAGTGAAATGCGTTCAAAAGAGTCTTTGTCCATGAATGAATGTTTTATTTAGAAAATATGGATTTCGAATATTGCACATAACCTGATGCTATCGGGCTGCAAAATATGACTATTTTCATAATCTACACGCTTACTGTAAATAGGTGTAGTAATGAGTAGACAAGGTTGCGAGCGCCGAATGTTCTCGCCATAGCTAGGTAATAGCCTAGTCTTCTCTTCGACGAGTATTTGTCCCATTTCCTGAAAATAACCATAACGTTACTTGTAAAAATGCACATCTGCTCTCTTTAAAGTGAGTGTGCCCTGAATAGAGAAATATTTGCGCGAGATATGAGGTGTCTGTTGATTTTATTGGAATTTACCAACCACGCAATTTCATTACCGACTCCATACCGGTATTGGATTTGTAACTATTGGGTGTCATATTAGTTGAGTATATTATCTGTAAAGAACGGGATTTCTAAAAGAAAAAGTCCACCTCTGCACATGCACATTTGTCAGATAGCTGTTGGGGTTTAAGTCCATAGGACCTATTTGCGGCAATATGCTTGACAGCACGTGTTTAAATACTGCTAAGTGAAATTTCTTTAAGAAAATACGAGAAAGCTGTTGTATACTGTGACTATACAGTGCATGCATGTTGTTGCTGTCAATAATAACAGCAACATCATTTGGTGCTGTCAATCACAGCAACATCATTTGGTGCTGTCAATCACAGCAACATCAAACAGTCTAATTATTGTCAAACTAATTAGCAGGCAATGGAAGTGCTACTTGCTACACATTTGGCACAGGTTTGAATGGAAATTATTGCTGCAACAGCTTCTGTCTAAATATTCTAAAAAAACCCATCCTAGCTTTCAGCTGAAACGTGCTGCGGATTTGACGGAATGTGTGCTGATGCCTACTATAAGGAAATGCGTTTTCGTGAGCACGAAAGCTTCACTAACCTTTCGGAAATTAGCTGAAATATGACCTACACAGATTTCACACAAGTGGCATACAGGTCTTCGGAGGAAATTGTTTAGACTGCCTAGGGCAACAGCTTACATGTATAGTTTTCTGGAAATTGATAGTCAGCGAGTTCAAAGATCGATCGATCCCAAAACGGGCGTGGTGTGCGTGAAGCTTTAGATTGAGATTAGCGGGGTATAGCTAAAACTGGAAAGGTCAATTGCATATACAGACTGCAGACTTTAGTATTCATGATTATTTAACAGACTGCATGGAAATAACATTTAGACACCTAATTTGTCGTCGGCAGCTTAATAATCCGGCAATATTTAGATTAATGAGATTGTGAAAACAATATTGCATTAATAGGCTGTAAATCTTAGAACAATGATTCTAAGTATCACGAAATGTAAAAGGAAATGTCATCTATAGATTAAAAAAAGGTTTTATACATAAAGGGACTTTTCCATTTTTAGCCATGCCCCGCCCATATCTAGCTAAGCTCCACCCACACCTCGCTCGTGTTGGAATCGATCGATCTCTGAACTCCCCGACCATCAATTTCCAGAAAACTATACAGGTAAGATATTGAATATTGTGGAACTAATTTGAACGGGCGCTGTTGCTGCCTATGACAGCAGCAACGGTATCCAGTAAAATTAGTTTCAAAATATTCAACAGCATGTTTATTAAATAGTAGAGACATACACTTCGTACAATGTGTTGGACTATTAAGAGCTAGAGACTGGCTAAATAAAATCGTTTATGACGTAATGATTATGACGCCATCCTACACGCATGTTAGCTGATTATGACGTCATATGACGCCAGATGATAGATGGATACTCTTGCAAGGTGAATTGGTTCATGCGTCACATGTATGTGCACGACTATTAACCACTTACCTCTGCAGTGCATGCGCTAGCGGCCCCACTTTGTCATGTTCTGGAATACGGTACAAATCAGAAAATGTCAGAGGCCGTTTAACACCCTTGCGTAGTAAGTCATGAATCCATCTGTGTTTAAAATTGAGATTTGATTTGTGTGTACTTAATATTTATCCGAGCCATATTACTATATGAATAAGTTAGTAGCCAAATACGATCTATTCTCAAGGTAACATCTCTTTGATGAACCTATCTGTGCTATTGAATACGTTAATGGTTTGGTTGGCCTACATCGAGTGCCTAATTTTGTGGCAGAAGTAATGGAGGAATCCAGCTTTAAGCTGCGTTTACCTGGCACGCGGAATGCGGAAAGCGGAGTGCGGAAATGGAACGCGGAATATAATCATAATCGTGACGTCACGAACGACACGAAATAGTCCGTCTTTAGCGCTTAATAGTCCGTCCGACACGTTGTACGAATCGTATGTCTTTGCCATTTAATAAACATTCTGTTGAATAATAATAGGCAGAAACAGTGCTCAGCGAAATTAGTTTCAAAATATTTAATAGCTTACCTGTATAGTTTTCTGGAAATTGATAGTCAAAGCGTTCAGAGATCGTTCGATCCCAACACACACGCGGTGTGGGTGGAGCTTAGCTAGAGATGGGTGGGGCATAGCGAAAACTGGAAAGGTGAATCCATCAACATTATGTGGTGTTTAAAAAATAAAACGCAATGCAATTTGGGTGGCTTAGGTTGTAGCCTAATAACATCTACTCTGATCCAGAGACTAATGGCATATGTGTAATTATATACTTTTCTTGATAAAGGTTAAAGGTACATGTGATTTCTCTGGGATTGTGAACAAATACGTGCTCGTTTTCACGCGAGGATTTGATGAAATTCACGTAACAGAGGTTTTAGTTCACCAAGCAAATCGAGGACACATGACCGAATGGTTCCACTGTCAGACAGAATGCACGTATTTGAAATATGATTAGAGGTATGTGGTCAGCCTCGTTAAGATGGCAGTGTTAGCAATGTATAATTAGGATATCCAGAAATGAGACGCAGATCTTCGCCCGTGGGATCAGGGACCAGAAAACGCTATGCGTATCAATATTGCCCACTATAGGCATAAACGCAGTTAGATTTCGAACTCGGCATTATAGACATACGTGTATGTGGCGCCGGATGGTCTGACCGGCACCACAACATTCATGGAAGAAATTGATCTATAGATCTGAAGAAAACTGTCGTGGAGAACGACGTAGAAAAAGAAGTCTGTCTACCTGTATACAATCCTTTGATTTGCATAAGATTGAAGATTCGAGAAAAACACATTAGTTGAGCATTGGAATTGATTTTTGACCAATATTGTATACAATCTTTGATGAAAACGATAACAACTCTTCTAGGCTAATAGTTAGCGATGTGTCAATCTTCTAATACTGATAACATTCGAACTAAGAGAGTATTGAGGCGCATAGCAATCCCGAGATCACCAACTCTATTCAAGTGTTCTCAATACTTCCCACTAACAGTAGAAAATAGAGAAATAGACCTCACTTGCTTGTCTTTTTCGGATTTCTCGAATCAATCTTTCGAATCGAGAAAAAGGATAGAAAATCCTAATTTATGGGAATAACATATCTCGGGGGAAAATTTCAAACAAATCATATCCGTGATTTCCTAGAAACAGATGCGAATAGACAGAGAGATGCCTATGGCAGCAACCGCGCCCAGTAAAATTAGTTTCAAAATATTCTACAGCATGTTTATTAAATATTAAAGACATACAATTCGTACAACAACGCTTAGTCCGTCTTCAATTATGCGTTCGCCACGTACTTATCTACGTCACGCATGACGTCAGTGATTCTAATGTCATCCAACACGTCACGTAGTTGATTATGACGTCGTGTGATGGATGGATAAACTGGAAAGGTCAATTATGTTTCACGTAGGCTCATTAGTGCATCTTTCTGTAGCGTGCTATACACACTATAACATCCAGAAATTTCATCAAAATCAAAATAAAATTGTTACCCGCATATGTCAGTCATAACTCACCCGCTAAATAGTCTGGAACACACACCTGCTCGCGTGTGCTTTTTTCGTTTTTCGTTTCAGTTGGTATTTATTGGCCGCTTACACCTAGATGTATTTGGGCCATGACTCGCTCTTAGAGGTGCTTCCCCGAAGGGTTGCTCTAAATAAGTGAAAAACTGAAAAAAGTCGAGAAATTAAGTTGTCGCTGGGAGTGTGTTGCCTGATGTTACATAATGTATTGTAGTTGGCTAGTGTCTATGTTGTATGCAGTGTTGAGGAAGGGGTGGGAGGGGGAATTACTTTATTTCTCAAGGTGGTGGGGTGGGGCTGGAGGGCAGTCTATAAAATAAAATCTCAAAAATTGAAATCAGGACAATTTAAAAGTAAAAAATATTATGATGAAACTGAATGATAATACTATCAACTGAGAAGAAACAAATTAACATAATGGCATGTGATTAACTGAATAAGAAACGGGAAGACGAAACTAAAAATCTAGTGTGTGCAGAAATGAGGACCTGAGTTACTAACTTAGAATTATAACCTGTTGCCGTTTGAAATGATAAATTGATTGAGTGTTGCTGTTTAGGTATTGATGGGCCTAGTCATTGTCCGTCATCAGTCAAGGCGCAGGCTGCGAAGAAGGCTGTTCTCTTATATTTGTGCAGATTGGTTGTGAAGGAGAGCTTCAGCATTTACACTGACAGGGATGGTGATCTCTCGAGCAAGGCCATGTCGATCATGAAGGTGTGGATCTGCTGGATTTCATTGCTTTCATCAGGCATGGAAGACAGTTTTCCCCCAGTCTCCAATCGTCAGGGTTACACATCTCGTCTCCATCTCAGTTCGTTCGCCGAGTCTTCCCCAGATCAGACACAATCAGGCAGCACGTCTTTCAGCAGATGGACCGACCACTCATCGACTACACTCGACCAACAGCATCCTTTTAAGGCGGATTTGGCAAATCTGCCTAATTTTTATATTACCCTTGTCCGTATGTGGCTATACACAAAAGTGCCTCTTTTTAGGTAGGTGTGTGTATAGCCACATACAAACAAAAGTTGTTTTGACGGCTCATGGGCAGGGTCAATGGGCTTTGGCCCATTGGCCAAAGATTTCCATATCTATCCTGCCCCTGCACCTTTACATGTGCCAAACGGGTCCGAAAGCCTATCAAAAGTGTCACTTTCTGAGGTATTCCAACCTCAGTCCATGAGTTCTTCAACGTCCGATTTGCTTCAATGCTAATCAGACGGGACCAACTTCTTTACGTCCCTTCCGAGGGACGGTTAGTAGTTATTTTAGTATTGTTTTTATTGTCTGTCCTTAATGCAGTCAGACTTACCTTTTTACACTATTTTCCGTATATGGTAGATGTTTTCTTGGCTTCTTTTCTGTCCTATTGGGATGGCAGGCGTAGCGAGGTCGTGCAGTCCCTTCTGTATGTAATGCGTTGTTATGAATAGGGGGTCACGTGGCTTTTGTACACAGGGTGCATAGTATTACCACTGGCAATTGAATGCCCGACCTCTACGTGCACAACAGTATAATCGTTGTCACGTCCCTTTTCAGTTTCCTTCTTTCATGGTTGGTGTAGGGGGGTCTGGCTTTTGTACGCAGAGCGCATAGTATTACCATTGGCAATTGAATGCCTGACCTCTTTGTGTACAACAGTAAAGTCGCTGTCACAACCCCTTATCTGTTAGCTGGGTCGTAATGCTTTCTGTCTCTTTTTTAGTCGCGTAGGGGGTCTGGCTTTTGTACGCAGAGCGCATAGTATTACCATTGGCAACTGAATGCCTGACCTCATTGTGTACAACAGTAAAGTCGCTGTCACAACCCCTTTTTCGGGAACCAGTGGTAGTGCTTTCCATTTCGGTTTTTGTCGCCTAGGGGGGTCTGGCTTTTGTACGCAGAGCGCATAGTATTACCATTGGCAACTGAATGCCTGACCTCTTTGTGAACAGCAGTAAAGTCGATGTCACAACCCCTTATCTGTTAGCTGGGTCATAGTGTTTTCCGTGCCGCTTTTTTTAATCGTGTAGGGGGGTCTGGCTTTTTTACGCAGAGCGCATAGTATTACCATTGGCAACTGAATGCCTGACCTCTTTGTGTACAACAGTAAAGTCGTTGTCACAACCCCTTTTTCTGTTAGTAGGTCGTAGTGTTTCCCTTTCGTTTGTTGCAGCGTAAGGGGGTCTGGCTTTTGTACGCAGAGCGCATAGTATTACCATTGGCAATTGAATGCCTGACCTCTTTGTGAACAGCAGTAAAGTCGCTGTCACAACCCCTTTGTTTCCGTGGATCAGGTGGCAGTGAGTTCCATCTCCTTCTTTTGTCTTCAGTGTATGTTCTCTGGGCTTCAACCTTTGGGCGCTTTAAACTGACTTTATTTTGTTTTGGTCTGTCAACCAGTCAGTTAATGTACTGTAACTTACCTTCATTCTTTCTAGGCCATCGATTTACCTACTCAGCCTTTACTTACTTCTTCAGGTCTGTAATCCTCTTAACGTATTTACTTACATATGTGTATATCTGCATACGTCCTGTCGTAGGAACTTACCTTTTTCTTTTTAATGTTGATGTTTATATTTATTTATATATCTTGTCGTCTGCGGTCGGTCGATATCTATACAATTAGTCAGTCTACATAGTCTCTCAGTTGGTCGATCTATCGTCAGTCATTTTAGATAGTCAGTGTATCAGTGTCCATAGTTATTTAGTCAGTCTAATTAGTTAGTCAGGCTACTCGGTCAGTCAATCATTCAGTTCTGGGTGTCTTATAGCATTTCAATGTTATCATTTTCCGAGGGATTCCAACCTCAGTCCATGTGTTCTTTCACGTCCACTCAGCTTAACCACTGGGCAGACGGGGCCAACTTCTTTACGTCCCTTCCGAAGGACGATTAGTAGTAAAGGTTAGCATTGTATTGTTCTGGTTTTCAGTTAGTCAGTTGTTCTATATAGTCAGTCAGTTTATACGGTCTGTCAGTTGGTTACTCTACCCATAAGTTAGTCAGTCTGCACAGTAAGTTAGTCAGTTTATACAGTAAGTCTAACTAGTTAGTCAGTCTGTGTGGTCAGTCAGGTATATATAAAAAAGAAAAAAAAAGGAAAAAAAAAAAAGGTTAGCATTGTCATGTTCTGGTTCTCAGTCAGTTATTCTACCAAGTCATTCAGTCAAGTCAAGTCATGTCATTCAGTCAAGTCACGTCAAGTCATTCAGTCAAGTCAGGTCATTCAGTGAAGTCAAGTCCAGTCAGTCAAGTAAGTCATTCAGTCAAGTAAGTCCAGTCAGTCAGTCAGTCAGTCCAGTCCTTCAGTTTGTCCAGTCCAGTCTGGCAAGTCCAGTCAGTCAGTCCAACCAGTAGTCAGTCAGTCAGTCCAGTCCAGTCCAACCAGTCCGGTCAGTCAGTCAAGTCAGTCAGTCAGACAGTCAAAAAGCATTGTCATGTTCTGGTTCTCAGTCAGTTATTCTACCAAGTCATTCAGTCAAGTCAAGTCATTCAGTCAAGTCAAGTCAGGTCATTCAGTCAAGTCATTCAGTCAAGTCAAGTCATGTCATTCAGTCAAGTCAAGTCATGTCATTCAGTCAAGTCAAGCTAAGTCAAGTCAAGTCATTCAGTCAAGTCAAGTCATTCAGTCAAGTAAGTCCAGTCAGTCAAGTAAGTCCAGTCAGTCAGGTAAGTCCAGTCAGTCAAGTAAGTCCAGTCAGTCTAGTAAGTCCAGTCAGTCAAGTCATTCAAGTCAAGTCAAGACAATTCAAGTCATTCAGTCAAGTCATTCAGTCAAGTCATTCAGTCAAGTCAATTCATTCAGTCAAGTCAAGTCCAGTCTTTCAGTCAAGTCAAGTCCAGGCATTCAGTCAAGTCCAGTCAGTCAGTCAAGTAAGTCCAGTCAGTCAAGTAGGTCCAGTCAGTCCAGTCAGTCAAGTCATTTAGGTCAAGTCAAGACAATTCGCGGTATTCAGTCAAGTCATTCAGTCAGGTCATTCAGTCAGTCAAGTCATTCAGTCAAGTCAAGTCAAGTCAAGTCAATTCATTCATTCATTCAGTCAAGTCAAGTCAAGTCAAGTCAAGTCATTCAGTCAAGTCAGGTCCAGTCATTCAGTCAAGTCAAGTCCAGTCATTCAGTCAAGTCCAGTCATTCAGTCAAGTAAGTCCAGTCAGTCAAGTAAGTCCAGTCATTCAGTCAAGTAAGTCCAGTCAGTCAAGTAAGTCCAGTCAGTCAAGTAAGTCCAGTCAGTCAAGACAATTCAAGTCAAGACAATTCAAGTCAAGACAATTCAAGTCATTCAGTCAAGTCATTCAGTCAAGTCATTCAGTCAAGTCATTCAGTCAAGTCATTCAGTCAAGTCATTCAGTCAAGTCATTCAGTCAAGTCATTCAGTCAAGTCATTCAGTCAAGTCAAGTCATTCAGTCAAGTCAAGTCAATTCATTCAGTCAAGTCAAGTCCAGTCATTCAGTCAAGTCAAGTCAAGTCAAGTCCAGTCATTCAGTTAAGTCCAGTCAGTCAGTCAAGTCAAGTCAAGTCCAGTCATTCAGTCAAGTCAAGTCAAGTCATTCAGTTAAGTCCAGTCAGTCAGTCAAGTAAGACCAGTCAGTCAAGTAAGACCAGTCAGTCTAGTAAGTCCAGTAGGTCCAGTCAGTCAAGTCATTCAAGTCAAGTCAAGACAATTCAAGTCATTCAGTCAAGTCATTCAGTCAAGTCATTCAGTCAAGTCATTCAGTCAAGTCATTCAGTCAAGTCATTCAGTCAGTCAAGTCATTCAGTCAAGTCAATTCATTCAGTCAAGTCAATTCATTCAGTCAAGTGAAGTCAAGTCAATTCATTCAGTCAAGTCAAGTCCAGTCATTCAGTCAAGTCAAGTCCAGTCATTGAGTCAAGTCCAGTCAGTCAGTCAAGTAAGTCATTCAGTCAAGTAAGTCCAGTCAGTCAAGTAAGTCCAGTCAGTCAAGTAGGTCCAGTCAGTCAAGTAGGTCCAGTCAAGACAATTCAAGTCATTCAGTCAAGTCATTCAGTCAAGTCAAGTCAAGTCAATTTATTCAGTCAAGTCAAGTCAATTCATTCAGTCAAGTCAAGTCCAGTCATTCAGTCAAGTCAAGTCCAGTCATTCAGTCAAGTCCAGTCAGTCAGTCAAGTAAGTCCAGTCAGTCAGTCAAGTAAGTCCAGTCAGTCAAGTAAGTCCAGTGAGTCTAGTAAGTCCAGTCAGTCAAGTGGGTCCAGTCAGTCAGTCAGTCAGTCAAGTCATTCAAGTCAAGACAATTCAAGTCATTCAGTCAAGTCAAGACAATTCAAGTCATTCAGTCAAGTCATTCAGTCAGGTCAAGTCAATTCATTCAGTCAGTCAAGTCAAGTCCAGTCATTCAGTCAAGTAGGTCCAGTCATTCAGTCAAGTCAAGTCCAGTCAGTCAAGTAGGTCCAGTCAGTCAGTCAAGTCAAGACAATTCAAGTCATTCAGTCAAGTCATTCAGTCAGTCAAGTCATTCAGTCAGTCAAGTCATTCAGTCAAGTCAAGTCATTCAGTCAAGTCAAGTCAAGTCAATTCATTCAGTCAAGTCAAGTACAGTCATTCAGTCTCGCGTGTGCGGTATGTCCGCATCTATATTAACAAAATGACGCTTCATTTCGCCAAGCTAACCTTAAAGACATACTCGTATATATACAATTATATAACGGCATTTGCTTTCTAGAACGAAGAGCTTATTTAATTTCTTACTGCCAAGACATATTAACCGCCTTTATACGTATGTTCCCATTAGCATACTGATTGCGCCGTTGTGGCGCAATCGATCTGATAAGCGTAGCATAAATAGTTACCTCCCTTAATATTGGACAGTCCGAACAGCATTCGTGTTCTCGCGAGATCTCCTACGCTAAACGGGAGCGAGATAGTGTATTCGGCACAGCACGAAGCTACGGCTCTATGTTTAGATTGTCCGAACAGATGTGGACGCTTAGTGGCCACCTAAACAATATCATCACCTATAGGCTTGCCTTAAATTGTATCTGCCTCCATCACGAGAACCACTATGATTTTACATGATTGGCCATGCGTAGAAACTATGCAGTGTTCCACTCATTGATAATGTGCATGTTAGGAAGAGCCTTCAAAACGCCCAAGGAATCTTATTATCAGTTCAATTCTATTCAATTTATTTACACCCAGGCCACAATGTGCCATTTGGGGAACAGTACCACATACATATACATGTATAAAATGTCTGTCAAAGAAATATCGAATGCTAGACACAGTGGCACCGACGACCTCGATCGATATTTTAGTGCAATCAACACAGTTGCGTAGCGTGATATTTTAAAAGTGGGTGAACTGGTTGTAAAATTCCCACTTTGGAGAGGATTAGGACTGGATATTCCCCTCCCTCTAAAAGGTTGGTAATGGGTACTCCCCGACCCCAACTTTTGAAATCTAAGTTGTCTCAGAGAGCCACTCCTGTATATATATATATATATCTAGATGAACCCCAGTTCTTTATAGATACACTAGTTCCTCACAGTTAACTGCCAAAACACATTCGATATATTTCGAAATTGTGATAGAACGAGAGGGCAGACAGAAAGCCACAGAACATTATTATCCTCACCCTGTAACATGAAGATGGTACTATGATCCCGTCTGTCTGTCTGTCTGTCTGTCTGTCTGTCTGTCTGTCTGTCTGTCTGTCTGTCTGTCTGTCTGTCTGTCTGTCTGTCTGTATGTCTGTCTGTCTGTCTGTCTGTCTGTCTGTCTGTCTGTCTGTCTGTCTGTCTGTCTGTCTGTCTGTCTTTACATTGAAAAAAACGCATTGGCACAGGAATTTAATTAAAAATTTCTTTGCCTAAATTTGTCCTATCGAGACCAAGTTTAGATTTACTTAGAGTGGTCCCCCCTTGAGATTAGTTGGGGTAAAGTGAATTAATCAGTAGGTCGCTTTAACAGGTAAAGGCTGGGATTGATCCTACATTATAGAGAACTCACACACACGAATGCACACACATACACACACGCACGTACGCACGCACGCACGCACGCACGCACGCACACATCTGAACGAATGCACGAATGCATGCAATAATACATGCACACAGTAATACATGCACGAATGCACGTAATAATGCATGCATGAACGCATGCACGAACGGACGCACGAATGCATGCACGCACACACCCAGGCACTAATGTACACGAGCACACACCCATACACACATACAAACAAACGCCCGGACGCACGAACGAACGAACAAACGCCCGGACGCACGAACGCATACACACACACACACACACACACACACACGCACGCACGCACGCACGCACGCACGCACGCACGCACGCACGCACACACACACACTTTTGCAGACACAAAATTAAAAGATGTCCTACGGATATGATTTCGTGTTGCCCCACCATTGATTTTGGTTGGGATTAGATTTATTTAAGAATGGGTAGGGAGGGATGAAACCTTGTCATTGTTATCAGGAACTATAAGGTCTAACTTCGATCTTACTAGCAAATCTTTCAGGTTTGGATTTCTATTGTAAGCTATTACTGGTCGTGCTTTGATCGGTTCCTTTAATTTAGATTGCAACTGTGAATATTCGTCTTTCATGGTTTTCGCTAATTCAACATTACGTCTATTGTATATGAGTTGAAATGGGATAATTTTGTTCTTTTGTGATATTCCCGAATCTACATTTATTCCAAATGGTGCTTTTGTTTGGAGTGTTCTAATCCAATGGTCCTCTCGGATTTTGCGAAACGAACTCGTTTCTTCCTCACTATCGAAGGTCGGAATCTGTTCTATTGGCATGATTTCAAAATGATGTTCAACTGAATGATCAGGAAGTTGGAAATGTTGAGCAATTGGCGTATCTGCTGAGGTGTTAATATCAGAAACGTGGCGTCTAGCACGCACTCTAAATGCATTTTTTGTTTCACCAACATACTGTTTCTGGCAAAGGGCACAATTGATCAAATAGACTACATTCTCAGAATCACAATGCATATTAGTTCTGATATGATATTCATTTTTAGTTTGAAAGCTCAGGAATGTTTGTTGGTTTACAATATAGTTGTTTACTTTGCATCTATTTTTGTCGCATTTAGAAACTGAGCCATCGCACATGATTGGTTTATTGTGTTTAATTTGGACAGGTTCAAACTCGGGTCCGCTATGAGGTTTTAGATTGTCAAGCTCATTGATGGTGTCTGCTTTAATTTTTCGAAGAAAACGGGCTGAATAGCCTCGTGCTTTCAAAGCATCAAACAGAGTAGAGCATGCACTATTCAGATTTTGCCTGTTGCTAGAGTTTCGAAAAAATCTTATGATTTGCGATTTGATCAAATCTTTAAATGTGTGTGGAGGATGAAATGATTTTTTGTGAAGCAGCTGATGTGAGTCTGTTGGCTTAAAGAATACTTTATATTCTAATTTTCCAGAGGAATCAAATTGAGGACCCTTATAGATCGTGACATCTAAAAAGTCAACCGATGTTCCACTAATAGTAGCTTTTAGCTTGATGTTTGAATCTTGGTTATTTAAAATGCGAAAAAATTCCCAAAAGTCTTCTTCTGAATGTTGCCAAACTATGAAGATGTCATCTAGATATCTGAGGTAAAGAAGAGGCTTTTTGGTTGATTTGTTCAGTGCCTCCTCTTCCCACTCCGCAACATAAATCGTGGCAAAATTTGGGCTGAATCGTTTACCCATTGCGCATCCACAGATTTGAAGGTAATTTTCACCATTAAATTGGAAATCGTTTCCTTTAAGACTTAGCTCTAATAATTTTAGAATTTCCGTGTCTGGTCGATCAGGATCAGGAAATTTGACAAAAGAATTCTTAATAGCATTGACTCCAGCATCAATATCTTTATTGGTATACATAGCATCTATGTCTAATGTGACTAAATATGCATCTTTCGGAACTGACAATTTGGATAACTTTGAAAGAAAGTGTTCAGTGTTCTTGAGAAAGCTCTTGTGTCTATTAGCAATGGGCTTTAAATAGTAATCAATATATTCTGAAATGCCATAAGACTCACTGCCACAGTCTGAAATGATGGGTCGTCCAGGTGGTGTCAATGGATCTAACCAGGTGCTGATAGGTTTATGGATTTTAGGCAAGATATAAAATGTCCGATTTTGTGGATTATTCTCACCTAGCAGATACTTTAGCTGTTTCTTATCGATGTACTTATCTGTATGCAATGAATTAAGTATTTCAATGAAATTTTGTCGGTTTTGAGGCCAAATTAAATTATCAAGTTTTCTGTAATGCCTGGTGTTAGTTAACTGCCTTTCGGCCTCGCGGATGTAGTTTTCTCTAGACATAATCACAGTTGCTGAACCTTTATCGGCTGGTTTTATAATAATATTTTGATTTCTACGTAATTTGTTGATAGCCTATCGTTCGAGAAATGAAAGGTTTTGCTTATTGTTTGTAACTGGCAATGATCTGGCTATACCAGCAACGGTTTTTATGGTTGCTTTAATATTGTCATCAACTAGCCTATCTGGAGGGTCCCAACCGGATTTTCCAGTGAATGGTTTTGACTCTCCATTTAAATTTCGAAAATGATGGGCTATTTTTACTGAATGACCAAAATTAGCTACTTCAATAAGACATGTGTCTAAAAGCAAATCTAATCCTGTTTTTGGTTTTGGAGTTGGTATAAAAGTAAGACCACGATCGAGAATTGATTTTTTAGATGGTGAGAGATCATAGTCAGCTGCTAAATTGACAAGGTTTGTTCCTAATCCTATGTTAGGGGAGCTATTGCCTTGACACACATTTAGTTTAAACTAAGTACCGTCAACCAATGGTTATAAATACAATTAACTGTTTCTTTCGTCCAATGGATTCTATCCTTCTCAACATGAAAATTGGCATCAGAAATTTTGGGGATGACCTTATCAACGTGGCAGTTGGACCTTGCTGATTCGTTGATATGCTTGAGACAGTACCTTTGTCTGTCTGACAAGCTATCAGAGAAGTTAATCTCAGCAAAGTGCAACTCCGCATTAGGGAAGGTGTTTTTAAATTCACGAGCCATGAACCGTAAAGGGCTTGAGGCTTTGGTTGGATGCTCATTTTTGGAGTTGATGCCAATATTCAGGATGATCTTCTCCGGGCTAGGGCCATCCTGGTGTCACATAGCCATTGTTCTGAAATGTGATAATGCGGCACCAGGATAGCACTCAACCTGGATGTCAGGATGGACATCTAAATCAATTCGGGCTAGATTAGAGGACCCTATCATCAGAATCTTTTTGGTGATTCTGGGGATCCTCCACAGGCCCTTGCTATGCGATTGATGACGGTACTTAGCAAACTTCCTGTCAGACAGGTTACTATTATTCTCCATAGGAGGGAGAGGAGGTGGAGACAGAAGAAGAGGAGCAGAAGAAGGTGCGTGAGGAGAAGAGAGATGAAGCGTAGGAGGAAGAGGAGGAGGAGGGATGGAGAGAGGAGATGCAAGAGGAGAAGATTGAGTATGAGGAGCAAGAGGCGGGATTGAGAGAGGAGAAGGAGGAAGAGGAGAAGATCGAGTCAGAAGGTGGCGAGGAGAAGATAGTGGAAGAGATGAGGAAGAGTTGCTAGGTGGTAGATTGGGGGAACAGTGAGTAACAACCCGACAACGGCGGACAGGAGGAGAATTTGTCTTTGGGAGAGCCGGCCATGACTCTGTTACATCATCAACACCAGGTGCTGGTGTTGGTGATGTATACAGATTCGTCCGCTTGGAAGTGGTAGGCGAGGGTGTGAAGGTGGTTGGTGACCGTTGTCGTTTGTTAGTCACTGTTGAATGTGAACCTGAACATGTACTTGGTGTGGCCGCCGGTGTTGGTACTGACATCACTCTATTTTGCTCATCACTAGCTATTTCTGCCAAAAATTTCCAAAAATTTGTGATTGTCGTTGTGGCCAATTTATTTCCAAAATTTTGCCTACCCCATTTCAATGCTATGCCTTTGGCTCTGTGTAGATCAAGAATTACATTAGATTCGGCCACTTTTACCTCTGCCTTTAATTTGTCCAATTTGCTTCGATAATGGTTGATTAAATTTTCTAAGCAGCTATGAGCCCAAATTTGGTTTATCATGCTGGTCGATTTCAAAAATTCGTCATCTCGTAAGGCAGGGCAGAAAAACGAGTTCATCTCCTCCATTTTCATGCTGAGAGATTTTGGGAGAGAGTCTGATGCCAAATGCTCTCGTAAAAGACCATAGTGATGCAAGCATTGCAACACATGGAAGTACATCTTAACCAGTCTCTGAAAGGCCTGAACAGACTGGTTAGGAGCACTTTTGGTTGATGAAAGGTTGGACGCTGGGTTGCCAGATTTGCGTCCTTTACCCACTGGGCCGTTGAAATTCTTGGCCATTTTTAGAACGTAATCAAATTTCTATAGATTTATGTCAAATTTAGTCAGAAAGATTCAAAAAAGTTAACTACCAAATATTAACTAGAGCGATATGTGTTGAAACAATTTAGAAACTGAAAAATAAGAACAATTAATACAAGATTATTATATATATATAAAATTAAAGCTTACACTGTCAGTTGCTGGAGCGCTTTCGACGTAATGGTCTTCGTCATGCAGCGAAAAAACTGGTCTAATGGCAACTGATAATTCTTACATATTTATAGGAGAATTACTACAATGGTGACTACTGATTAACTAGTAATTCAGTCTCTCCACAAAAGATCAAACTAAACCCGAAGACCTGCTTTAGATCGATGTGCGCCTTTGGCGCTACTGAAGTCAAACAGCTAATACAAAAGGCGTGATTGCTTAATTATATCGAGCTTATCTAACTGTAGCATGGGTTAGTACGCCGGTTCGTTTCAGGCGATTAAGGTGTGAGAATAACAATGAGGGATATTTGGTCAGTCATTAGATCAAATGCTGCCGAGATATGTTTAACCATGGCGGCGGAGAGTAATTTACTTGTTGTTTGAGTACTGCAAGGGACAGGTTTCCTGAATAAAGATTATTAAAACAAATTCTGACAAGTTATACAGTTATTTGATCTTGGCGAATCGGTTCACTCAGTCATTACAAAGCGTTGATTACTTCTTTGTAATAAGTTGACGTTGCCGTGTGTTCGAAAATAGGAACAAATTTTGACAGTTAGGAGTTATACAGTTTTTTGATCTGGGCAAATCGGTTCACTCAGTCATTACAAAGCATTGATTACTTCTTTGTAATAAGTTGGCGTTGCCATGTGTTCGAAAATAGGAATAAACAAATAGTTTTGAGCAGGTCTTTCTGACATAGGATGATCCATTGTGGATTGACTGAATGTTGTTGGTCTAGTGAGATTCCTTCTAAAGAGAGGTGGTTGTAAGTCACAGGTTGTTTGAGCTTTGTAAGCTTATATGTCCAACAACCCATGCACTCATTCACCCGCCCAGACACCAGCATATTAATCCATCCATCAGTCCATCCTGCCATCCACCTAAACAAATACTTGATTAAGGGGAGAACAGATTTGTAAACTGATAGACAGACACCCGGTGGGTGACTAGACGACTGAACAAATGAATAGGCAAATGGGTGAAAGCTAGAATTTCATTTCCGAATTTGGTTTAATTTATTCACTTAGTCATTGCAAAGCGCTAATTGCTTCTTTGCAATGAGTTGGTGCGGCTGTTGAAAATATAAGAATAAATACGGCAGGTGGTTGCGGAAGAGAGGTGGTTTGTACCATTACAAACATATATGTCCAAACAATCCATGCACCCACCCGGCCCAGTAATCCATCCATCAGTCCATCCACATAGACAATCAATTGATGTCTGGGAGGCACAGACCAGCAAACCAATAGAGAGGCCAAGGCCAGGTGACAGGATGAGTGAACAGATAGGTGGATGAACGAACGAATGAATGAATGAATGAATAAACGCACATATGAACGCATGCACGCACATACGCACATACGCCCGCACGGACGGCCGCACGAACGAACGAACGAACGAACGAACGAACGAACGAACGAAGGAACGAACGAACGAACGAACGAACGAACGAACGACCGACCGACCGAACGAACGAACGAACGAACGAACGAATGCATGCATGCACGATTGCACGTATTGACGACCGTGCAAACGAAATATCAGCTACCAGCAGACCAATTCCGACAGTGTATTTGTACATGTAAACAGTTTAAAATTGTTTGATTTGGGACAAATCTCTTTGTGAACAGCAGTAAAGTCGCTGTCACAACCCCTTTGTTTCCGTGGATCAGGTGGCAGTGAGTTCCATCTCCTTCTTTTGTCTTCAGTGTATGTTCTCTGGGCTTCAACCTTTGGGCGCTTTAAACTGACTTTATTTTGTTTTGGTCTGTCAACCAGTCAGTTAATGTACTGTAATGTACTGTAACTTACCTTCATTCTTTCTAGGCCATCGATTTACCTACTCAGCCTTTACTTACTTCTTCAGGTCTGTGATCCTCTTAACGTATTTACTTACATATGTGTATATATGCATACGTCCTGTCGTAGGAACTTACCTTTTTCTTTTTAATGTTGATGTTTATATTTATTTATATATCTTGTCGTCTGCGGTCGGTCGATATCTATACAATTAGTCAGTCTACATAGTCTCTCAGTTGGTCGATCTATCGTCAGTCATTTTAGATAGTCAGTGTATCAGTGTCCATAGTTATTTAGTCAGTCTAATTAGTTAGTCAGGCTACTCGGTCAGTCAATCATTCAGTTCTGGGTGTCTTATAGCATTTCAATGTTATCATTTTCCGAGGGATTCCAACCTCAGTCCATGTGTTCTTTCACGTCCACTCAGCTTAACCACTGGGCAGACGGGGCCAACTTCTTTACGTCCCTTCCGAAGGACGATTAGTAGTAGAGGTTAGCATTGTATTGTTCTGGTTTTCAGTTAGTCAGTTGTTCTATATAGTCAGTCAGTTTATACGGTCTGTCAGTTGGTTACTCTACCCATAAGTTAGTCAGTCTGCACAGTAAGTTAGTCAGTTTATACAGTAAGTCTAACTAGTTAGTCAGTCTGTGTGGTCAGTCAGGTATATATAAAAAAAAGAAAAAAGAAAAAAAAAAAAAGGTTAGCATTGTCATGTTCTGGTTCTCAGTCAGTTATTCTACCAAGTCATTCAGTCAAGTCAAGTCATGTCATTCAGTCAAGTCACGTCAAGTCCAGTCAGTCAAGTAAGTCATTCAGTCAAGTAAGTCCAGTCAGTCAAGTAAGTCATTCAGTCAAGTAAGTCCAGTCAGTCAGTCAGTCAGTCCAGTCCTTCAGTCTGTCCAGTCCAGTCAGTCAGTCCAGTCCAGTCTGGCAAGTCCAGTCAGTCAGTCCAACCAGTAGTCAGTCAGTCAGTCCAGTCCAGTCCAGCCAGTCCGGTCAGTCAGTCAAGTCAGTCAGTCAGACAGTCAAAAAGCATTGTCATGTTCTGGTTCTCAGTCAGTTATTCTACCAAGTCATTCAGTCAAGTCAAGTCAAGTCATTCAGTCAAGTCAAGTCAAGTCAGGTCATTCAGTCAAGTCAAGCTAAGTCAAGTCAAGTCATTCAGTCAAGTCAAGTCATTCAGTCAAGTAAGTCCAGTCAGTCAAGTAAGTCCAGTCAGTCAGGTAAGTCCAGTCAGTCAAGTAAGTCCAGTCAGTCTAGTAAGTCCAGTCAGTCAAGTAGGTCCAGTCAGTCAGTCAGTCACGTCATTCAAGTCAAGTCAAGACAATTCAAGTCATTCAGTCAAGTCATTCAGTCAAGTCAAGTCATTCATTCAGTCAAGTCAAGTCCAGTCTTTCAGTCAAGTCAAGTCCAGGCATTCAGTCAAGTCCAGTCAGTCAGTCAAGTAAGTCCAGTCAGTCAAGTAGTTCCAGTCAGTCAGTCAGTCAAGTCATTTAAGTCAAGTCAAGACAATTCAAGGTATTCAGTCAAGTCATTCAGTCAGGTCATTCAGTCAGTCAAGTCAAGTCATTCAGTCAAGTCAAGTCAAGTCAATTCATTCAGTCAAGTCAAGTCAAGTCAAGTCAAGTCAATTCATTCAGTCAAGTCAGGTCCAGTCATTCAGTCAAGTCAAGTCCAGTCATTCAGTCAAGTCCAGTCATTCAGTCAAGTAAGTCCAGTCAGTCAAGTAAGTCCAGTCAGTCAAGTAGGTCCAGTCAGTCAGTCAGTCAGTCAAGTCATTCAAGTCAAGTCAAGACAATTCAAGTCATTCAGTCAACTCATTCAGTCAACTCATTCAGTCAACTCATTCAGTCAACTCATTCAGTCAAGTCATTCAGTCAAGTCAAGTCATTCAGTCAAGTCAAGTCAATTCATTCAGTCAAGTCAAGTCCAGTCATTCAGTCAAGTCAAGTCAAGTCCAGTCATTCAGTTAAGTCCAGTCAGTCAGTCAAGTAAGTCCAGTCAGTCTAGTAAGTCCAGTCAGTCAAGTAGGTCCAGTCAGTCAAGTCATTCAAGTCAAGTCAAGACAATTCAAGTCATTCAGTCAAGTCATTCAGTCAGTCAAGTCATTCAGTCAAGTCAAGTCAAGTCAATTCATTCAGTGAAGTCAAGTCAATTCATTCAGTAAAGTCCAGTCCAGTCATTCAGTCAAGTCAAGTCCAGTCATTGAGTCAAGTCCAGTCAGTCAGTCAAGTAAGTCCAGTCAGTCAAGTAAGTCATTCAGTC
>CM067372.1:91788306-92153306 GCA_034401795.1 Chaetoderma sp. LZ-2023a
AAGGTTTTAGCTGAACTGATGGGTAGGGGTGGTGGAGGTGGTGGTTGTATATTTCAGACTCGCATAAAGTTTAATTAGTCAACGTAGGACGTAGAACAGGCTAACTTAGGCAGACAAGGCTCGAACTAGCTGGCAGAATCGAGCGTTGTCAGCGTAGATGGCATGGTCAACTTAACCATCGTGAGCGGAGAGCTAGCATCTGGATATTCGCTGACCGCAGACTCGCCACAGTTTCCTGTGATGCAACGTACAACAATATCGGACTTCCTCCATTCATCACAGCCGAGCGAATAGATGAATCCAGTTTTAGCCATGGTTTCTAGCTAAGCTCCACGCACACTTTGCCCGTTTTGGGATCAATTGATCCACGCACTGAATCTCAATTTCCAGAAAACTATATACCGGTAACCTGTTGAATATTTTGAAACTAATTTGACTGGGTTAGTTTCAAACTAGTTTTGAATTAGTTTCAAAATGTTCAGTAGAATGTTTATTAAATCGTAACGTCATACAATTCGTTCAACGTGATGGACTATTAAGCGCTTAAGATGGGCTAAATCAATTCAGTAATCGCGTAATTGATTGCCATAATACAGGTTATGTAGGTGATTATGCCGTCATATGCTTTACTGAGAAACTTTGTTCCTGAATTCACCTGACCTTGATCGATGAATATGGCTAAACTCTGGCTTGGCTTCTTCGTTCATGGCGAGACTATCATTTTTAGATGTTCTACAGCTATGGGTAGAGCCATGTAGAGGCTTCTTCTCCTCGTATCTACACTTCTAAGAAGAATCTTCTTCATACCTTGTAGAAACATTGTCAAATGTGCATTCACATCCACCTGAGTCGGACGGTGCTTTACATGTCAAGTCTGCCTTCTTGCACTTGCACTGCCACATGCATTCCTTGGTGCATCTGCCTTTGATGATTGAGTGGCATGGTTGACTAGCATGGGGAATAGTCATCCATTTCCTCTTCCATTGTGCGCTGGCCATCTCCCAATTCCACCCAGAGTCTGCTGGATTTGGCAGCCGTGGTGATTTGATCAATGCTTGATCCCATACATGATCTGCTTCATACTCAACTCCCAATGTTGGGATAGTGCGTCTTGTGTTAGGGGAAGTTTTAAATTTTCCTGCTTTTCTGAGTGAATACAATCTGCCTTTTACTATTCATGCTACTTTCAGCAATCATGTGTGTACATGATCACTGCTAATCGTTCAATTGTGGAAAGGACATTCAATACATTAGCGGGCGTTAGCAACTCAGCCACTGTGCATAGCGCTTTTATACAATCATCGAAGGCATTCCACGCAGACCAGGCGGTACGTTTTCCTATCCCAGCAAATGAAGATGTTACATTACATCCCGTCAACGTGTGGAATGCAGGAACTGTCATGCATTTATCATGACCAAGTGCTTGAGCCATAGATGTTGCATCGAGATATCGCAATGGGGTGCCAGGGCCAAAAACCAACCATAAATACTCACGACCAATCATTCTTATACTTATGACTACACCATCTGTATTTACAGATCTGAGAAGAATCTCCTTCATACCAGGTTGAGCTCCATACAAGGCATATACGAACATCCTTGTGTCTGCCTCCCCTTGTCGACAATCTATCAGTCCCCCAAGATCACAGGGTGCATATGGCAACACTTTCTTGCCATGGGTAATTATAACCATTCCAGAGAATGCTTCATTCACAACACGTTCACTGATAAGATGGAGGAGCTCTGACTTGTTTTCATCTTTATGTAGGAACCTCTGCCCGGTACTTGGTATTTTATCTTTCTATTCAACATGTCTTCGAGTAACTTCATTCATCCGTCGTATCGTGTAATAGCCTTCAGGCTGCTCTTCATGTAGCTATCAAACACCATATCGACTCGAAGCACATCACCACTAAATTGCCTACTGATGTATTCCAAAACCATCGTAATATAACCATCAAATGTTCCTGGTTTGATGACGTTAATCATGTTGATAATCGCAGCACCATCAAGGACACTCGACTGGGCATCGTCTGGGTTAACTGTGTCATGATATGGTACTACTTCAACACATACCAAGAGGTGAGTCTTTGTCCCACGCCGCATGGCTCAATACTCCGATAGGGAAGGTTGATATAATTGATTCTCATGTGAGAAGAATTTTGCCATGTTGTTTTGTCGACAATATATAAGTTAGAGATCACGCTGCAGAGATTTCAACTGCTTCTGCTCTCCTGGTTTCTCATGCAATGTTCTGCACATGACATTTACCTAGGGAGATCCTGGCGAAATGGTGATTCGATCTTTTCACTGGACAGTTACCG
The DNA here is from genome assembly GCA_034401795.1 of Chaetoderma sp. LZ-2023a. NCBI lineage: Eukaryota > Metazoa > Mollusca > Caudofoveata > Chaetodermatida > Chaetodermatidae > Chaetoderma > Chaetoderma sp. LZ-2023a. The sequence continues at coordinate 91,790,631 of CM067372.1, forward strand.
TCACAGAACTCTGCGTGTATAACAGGATGTTTATTCTGTAGTGTCAACATGTCCCGCAGATGTACTGCTACTGATCGTGCATAATGGTAATGGCCATGACAAATCCACTGTACTGCAGACATGGTCTCAAAATACAGGGGAAGGACCCTTCATGGATGGCTCTGTCCCATGTTAGATGGTTCGCTCAGTATTCAAGATTACCTCCCGGAATTTGTCAGTCTAATATATGTTGGTTTTCAGATGGCGAACAGAGTAATACAGTTACTACCATAGAATACCATGGCAACAAGCGCTATCAGTGATGAAGGCACTGATCTGTGCTGGCAATTGCATGTGAACATACCATAAAAGCATGGGAATCTATTGTTGAACATTTCATGGCAGATAATATCGGCAACACATGATACAATGACAGTTTCACTTTCTCCGCTGAGTTGACACATTTTTCTAATAGATGTCGGTCCACTTGGTACTAATGGAATGTCACGGATCTCACTGCGTTTCTCTAACTCTGAGAAGTATCCAAGTATTCTATTCTTGAATCTTGTCACATGGATCATTGAATCTGCGTCCCCTTTTAACTGGCATAGCCTGGACATATACAGTTTGATCAATTCTGAGAGCTGGAATACTGGTGTTGCCTCATCACTGTGCAAGCTTTCTCGTATATAGGAGATTAGGTCTGCAAAGGCAATGAGCCTGACTGTATCTGGAGTAGTGCTTCTCTGTGATGTGTTCGAACCTTTCTGTTATAGAAGGCTACCAAACAGTGAGGATGATATTTCGTCTTTATAGCTACGACATCTCCTCTACTCAACTTGGCTATTAAATACTGATCCTGTCGTGAAACGTCATATTGCTTTACTTTTGTACCTAGATCTCTATCACTTGGATGTATTACGGGGAGGATTATTTGATGTTTCAGGTTTGTTGCAGAGGGGATGGGTTGTATTTGGATGGGCTGGCTGTGATATCGTTTGTCGTGTAAACCTCTAATGCATCAGAGACATCTCAACAGTACTGTTGCGTTTCGTTGCACGTTGACGATTTTTCTAATTAAATTTTAAACTACAGCTCTTATGATACTTGACATCACCACCATCAAGACAATCAAGTCTTACCGAGGATGGCGACTGACCAAGCTAATAGAAGTTGGCTTGTGTTTTGTATCCAGGACCCGAAATGCATGATCAAAGGGGCAAGCCAATTTTTGATCTCTCACACAAAAACACCAATAACTCCAATCTATGGCTGGTACAGTATTGGTAGAAATGTCACATGTCACTAATTTCAATGCCATTGCCATTTTAAGCTACATGTACTTGAATCTGGAGAGTAAAAAAGATAACGATATGCATTAATATAATAATGAAAGGGCAAGGATGTGTTATTCCATGCTCCTAAAAGAATTAGCATAAATAAAACAGAGCAATGAGTGGAATAGTGGAATATCTGTATTATGGACTATGTTATGGTGGCGAATCACACCATGATGATGATAAATGGCAACCGTTGTGGAAGAAACAACAGGACTCTACATAGAATACATACAAAATTTTGTTATTATTGGAATCCGTAGTCATGAAAACATTGATGAAGAGACAAAGATCAAATCTATATTATTATTTTGAGTCAAGATATTAAGAAAACTATAAATTCAACGTAAATTGGCTGCCATATTGGAAAACAAAATGGCTGACACAAGATATTTTGACAATTCTGTTATATTTGGATTTCTAGACGCTGAAAACATATGTATTGACACCGAAATTAAGTTCCTATCTCTATTATTAGCTGATATAGGAGAGATTAAAAATCAGCATGGCGGCCATTTTGGAAAATCTCCGCCACAGCACACGACATGTCAAATCTGGTTGGGGTCCAGTTTGGAAATGAACTGGCTTGGGTCATAGTAACTGCGTGCCAAATTTCATACTTGTATCACAAAGTGCACGATTTTTTCATAAGCCTCTGGACTAGTAGATAAGTTCGTCATACACGCATAATTAGTGGCGGGCTAAGCGTTGTTGTACGAATTGTATGTCTTTACTATTTAATAAAGATGCAGTTGAATATTTTGAAACTAGTTTTACCACGGCAACAACAGCACCCAGTCAAATTAGTTTCAAAATATTCAACATGTTACCTGCCAGGGAGTTGGTCACAACCATAATGACCTATAATGATGAATTTATATTTAATAAACATTCTGTTGAACATTTTAAAGCTACTTTGACAAGGAACAGTTGCTTCTAGCAACAGCCCCCAGTCAGATTAGTTTCAAAATATTCAATGGCTTATCTGTATCGCTACCGTGAAACTTAGATTCTGAGAAATCAGGTTGTAAAGTGCCAAATTGATTCCAAAAACGCATAAAAAGTGGGCGGAGCTTATATAGAAATGGGCGGGACAGAGTCTGAATTGGGTGCATCTTTTATCAACCTACTCCCAAATTTGAAATGAAATAGTTAATAATTTCGACATCAAATTGGGACGCGTTTGAAAGCAGACACTACTCACCTTCTAAGGGAGTATTAACACTGGTCTAGCATTTAGACATGATAACAAACGCCTACACGGTAAGGATACGCCTGGGCTCACCACATATATGCATAATCATGTTTGATTTTAATATAATATAATTGATGGATTGGCAGTCTCCGTGGCCCTTTATAACTAACTGCACGCACATGGGTTTGTGTCAGACGAACTAGCGATGCATTATATGGTTTGGTGAAATTGAGTGTACAGTGCATTACCCGAGGCGTATGTGGATTTAGGCTTGACGATATTATTATGTCCTAGAGAAAGACGTTATTTAAGATAGATTTTGCATAGATCAATCCATAGCAAAACAGCATGGCGCAGGAGCAGTATGCATTAGCAGGTGCGAACCAGCAAAGGGATAATTCTGGCAAGTTTGTGAAAATTCGAAAACTTTGGATTTTTGTATTGGCAGTCTTCTTCATCGTAATTCCCGTGGTAGTTGGTGTTTTGGTTTGGCACTTTGTTTCTTCTGAAGCTACTTGTGACGACAAAGAGATTGGATCTACTTCGGAAATACCAGCATCACCTTCTTCACAAATAATAACCACAGTTGACCCTAACATCGGAAAGGTCTGGAATAATTATAGATTACCACGTGACGTCATACCTTTGCACTACCACCTCACGCTGTATCCAAATTTTTATGACGACAATGCATTGCTGAGTGGCAGCGTGGTAATAGAGGCGGAAGTTGTCAAACCTACCAAGCTCATCCTGATCCATTCCAAGGATGTCAACATTACTAGCACGGAGATACTAGACGTCACCAATGGGAAATCTGTAAACATATTACGTCATTTCACAATTGCAAAATACAATTACCGTGTTCTAGAATTCTCGTCCGATTTTGAAAACGGAACACTGCTGAACATGTCATTCACCTTTGAAGAAACGCTGGTTGGGAACATAGAAGGTTTCTATAAGAGTCAGTATGTTACATCTTCTGGGGAAAAGAGGTATGTTTGTAGAAATATATAATAAATTATCGAAAGAATGGTCTATCAATAAAGATATAATTATGTTGTTAAACGTTATCCGCTGAATAGACCATTCCAGTTTTAGCTATGCCCAGCCCACCTCTAGCCAGGCTCCACCCACACGTCAACATGTTCGGATTGATCAATCCCGGAATGCGCTGACTATCAATTTCCTGAAAACTATTTAAGTAAGCTGTTGAATATTTTGTAACTAATTTGACTGGGAGCTGTTGCATCTGCAGCACCCAGTCAAATTAGTTTCAAAATATTCAACTGGATATTTATTAAATAGTAAAGACATATAATGGGGCGGATATGTAAAAAATTTGAGGTAAGATGTTCCATTCTAGTAGAAGCATCAAATTTGGCATATAGGTGGTTTAAGGTATGCTGAACATAATTAGATGCGGTGCCACGTGATTCTACCAAGGGAACCCATTCAAAATGACGTATTCAAAATGGCCGCCTTCCCAGCGGAAAATCTGCATTACTCAAGTTCTAGATGGAGTAGAGGGCTGGAATTGATGTCAAATTAAGGGTTTCTTGGGTCACTGGTTATGATTTTACCTATTACAATACTCTAAATAGATAAACACGCGGAAAAATATATTATTCTTATTCTTATTATTATTGTTGTGGTTGTTGTTGTTGTTATTGTTGTTGTTGTTGTTGTTGTTGTTGTTGTTGTTGTTGTTGTTGTTGTTGTTGTTGTTGTGGTCGTCGTCGTCGTCGTCGTCGTCGTTGTTGTAACATTTGTAAATTGGTAGTATTATTGCTAAACGTTTGTACACACATGTTCCGGGCGGAACATTTTAGAAACACGTTTTCGCTACTCAAAACAATTGGTCTACACGTTTTCCCCGGTAAAGGTAATTGTATGCTAGCCCCTCGCCTCGCCAAGCATTATTTCGTTGCGGATTTCCATATAATTATTGTAGTTTCCTAAACTCACGCTGACTATTTAAATATATCAGAAGAATACATAGCTGCATAGCAATCACGCACACACGTATTGTTCTCTGCTTATAGACAGAGACAATAGCCTATTATATTCTCGCATTCAAGTCAATATATCAAAGAAAGTGAAATTGACATCTGATCCCACAGTGGATTTAGCACACACGAACTGGTTCCTGTGTGTTATTTGCCAGCAGTCCACAACGGAGCATTTCATAGATCCATGTTGTAACACAAATCGTGACAATGTGATTACGAGTTATAAGGTCATTAGCTGATAACCTTGATAGGCTACAGCAACTTCATGCCCTTCCACCATACCTGGATCTATGTAGGTTCAATGATGGATCTGGAATTGCGGAGACGCTCATAGAAAACTGTGCTAGGTGGCACACATCTTGTTGGCATCTCTGTCGCCGGACTCGGGTTGATCGCGCCGTGAAAAGAAATGTCTTATTGATGCAATCGAGGAAATGGGAAACCCATTTTTAGATGACAGTTTTGACTTAGTGACTCTAGATACCAGTCATTATGTCCGAGTCTGTAGTGAATGCGATACGAACAGCAGAAGAACTAGACATCAGACAGTACCACGCATTCGTCGCAGATCAACTATCTGTATCATCAAAATCGGTATATGACCCAATCCAAAAGAACAATTTGGCTTTGTTCAAATCAAAACAGAGGAAGAGTACCAGAACCAACAAGAAGCTTGTTGCAATGAAGAGAGATGTATAGTTATTCTCTAGACTGTACATTTCCTGCCAATCCAGAGACGGAGACCGTGATTCATTCTTTGAGCATGAGACTCATACATGGCCCCCATCACTTGCTGAGAGCAACGCAATGCGCCAAGGCAGCAAATCAGATCTGATGGGATGTTTAGAAGCGTTAGGAGCTCGTGCAGCTGATTGTCCAGAGGTTGAACTGAAGATCATTGACGGAACAGCTATGATGCATAATCTAGATCACAAGAAATCAAACGTGGTTGTGAATACATTTGGAGATTTTGCAGAGCACGTCTTCCTCCCACACATTGCTAGACAACTACAGACGGTTAAAAGATTGGATGTTGTATGGGACGTGTATAAGGCAGGAAGCTTGAAGACACACGCTAGAGAATTACGGGGACATGGTGAAGCTCTTCGTGTTGCATCGAGTACAAGACTCCCTCAAAATTGGAAAACCGAGTTGATGCAAACAAAACAGGCCTCTTCACCTTTCTCGCACATACATTGGAGTCATTCGAGCTACCAGAAGGAAAGATACTCGTCGCAACATGTGAGGAAAACGTGCGGATGACGCCAGAGCATGACGTCTCACAACTCGTGCCATTCATGCAAGATGAAGCAGATGGTAGAATGTTGCTCCACGCCTTCCATGCATTACACCAAGGTTATCGAACAATAATGATTCATGCTACAGATACAGACGTCGTAGTCCTAGCCATACAGACAGCAAACTTTCTTCATGCGTGTGATCTCTGGGTAGCATTTGGCCATGGGAAGACCTTTTGCTATGTATCAGCTCATGGCATTGCAACAGTTTTGGGTGCAGAAGCGTCACAAGGACTGCTATTCATGCATGCTTTCTCTGGGTGTGACACCGTGTCTGCATTTTGTGGGATTGGCAAGAAGACAGCATGGGAAGTTTGGAGGACTTCAGATTTATTCAAGTCACTATTTAAGAGACTGTCTGATGCCCCGGCGTCTCTGTGTGACAATGCCATGGAAACGCAGGAGAGGTTTGTCGTTCTACTGTATAAAAGCACATCACCATTGTCAAAGGTTAATGAGGCACGAAAACGGCTTTTCGCTTTTGGCAACAGGCAGCTAGAAAATATGCCTCCGACCAGTGTAGCTCTGCTGCAACACACCAAACGTGCTGCGTTCCAGGCAGGTCATCTTTGGGGCCAATCACCCCACGCAAAGGCAAAAACGCCAGCTGATTGGGGTTGGGTCAGAGATGGAGACACTTGGTCACCGCAATGGGGTTTGCTTGCAGACGCATCTAAGGCATGCCGGGAACTCGTGAAATGTGCTTGCAAAAGTAATTGCACTGGCAGATGCAAATGCTATAAATCCAACTTACCTTGTACACAGTTGTGCTCATGCGGTGCACAGTGCGTGTGACGTCTGTGAATCATGATTCAACAATCAACAGCATCATGTATAGCCTTGCATACACTAATACGATAATTGAACGTATTTATAACGACAATTACTTGGTTTGATATTAAGAAATCAAGTAATTTAAACTATTTCTAGATGCTATATTGCTTTTGTCCTCAAGAGATGGATCTTTTAGATAACACATCTTAAAGAGCCACCGTCTTTTGACATCAAGCACAGGTGGTCGCTATGGAAGGGTTGATAGTTACATATTTAGAGTATTGTAGTGAGTAGAATTATAACGATTGACCCATGAAACCCCTAATTTGACATTAATCCCATCTCTCTACTCCGTCTAGAGCTTGAGTATTGCGAATTTTCTGCTTGGAAGGTGGCCATTTTGAATCCGCCATTTTGAATGGGTTCCCTTGGTAAAATCACATGGCAACGCATCTAATTATGATCAGGATACCTTAAACCACCTATATGCTAAATTTCATGCTTTCTGCCAGAATGAAACATCTTTTTCACGTATCTGCCCTACTAATACAATTTGTAAAACAACGCATAGCCCGTCTTCAGCTATGCGTTCGTGACGTACTTATCTATGTCATTCATGACGTTATAATGACTTTATTGATTGTGATGTCATTCTACACGTCGCGTAGTTGATTATGACGTCATATGATGGATGGATTCAGTCGAAAGGTCCATTATCAACTTCCAGTATTCAGTCTGATCTATATAAAATCATGGTAGGCCAATCCGAATTCCGAGCATACCTAATTATATACAAGCAAACAGCCAAGCGGTTGTCTATTTCCAAGCTGCTTTGGCAGTAATGTACTGTTTGTTTAAGCAGTAACCGTTCCCAGCCAAAGTAGGTTTAAAACATTCTATAGAAAAATCTGCTACATACTAAGCGTCATTTCGTATTTGATCCCGGGTTGAAATTACTAAAGCATCTGAAATTTACATTTTTGTACTGTATATTATTATCCTGATACGTAACTATACTTGTTTCAATCGGTTTGGTGGTTATAAGTTACTTTAGAGTTCGGAAATTCATTTTCCTGAGGATTTAAAGATATATTACGAGCATAGGGAGACTCCAGCTACATAATAGGCTCATACCATATACTTGGTTAAAGGGTGGAGAGAATAGTAGCAGGCCCAAGTACAACGAGCGATGGGACTAGTTGTTATGTCGAGGTCAAGTATATGGAGCGATGGAACTATTTGTTGTGGCGATTTCAGTGTCAGATAATAATGCGACACTCCATGTAACATGCTCAGGGAAGATACGTAAGACACTAACCCGTGGGTTGGGTTCATGGGCAGATACGAATGGGAATAATCTCTTGGGTGGGCGCACAGACGGAAATTATGGGCCTAACACGTGGAATAGGATTTGGATCAGGTAATAGTAAGATTTATCCATATGATGGGTGCGAGGAGAGTAGCAATGGACTGTATATCTGGGTTGGGTTGGGGATGGATAAAACCTCGCTGGAAGGAATTCAGGTAATCCAGTACTACTCCCTGTGACATCTCCAGGGAAGATAAGAATGAGACATCTAATAAAGGAAATACTCGTTGGGATTGTGCAATGAAAGGCTATAATGGGACTAATTACTGGGAAGGGTTCATGTACAGGTACAGATTGCATGCATGTGTAAGATAGCTAACGTGGCGCAATGACTGATTGACATGAACTTTGTAATAACAATGAGGTTAGATTCAAGGCCAAGACTTAGAATCACGGTGAAATGTTATTAGATGACTTCTAGCGGATCCAGTCCACATATCTAAGCTTAGTAAATGGATACAGTGACATACCCCACCGAGATTGACTAGATTTATCCATTAAGAAGTGATAATTAATTGTATCAAGTTTAATGATAATCCTCCTGGCAGTTATTAGCGAATTGTCAAATGGGCAACAACAGCGCTCAGTCAAATTAGTTCCAAAATATTCAATGGCTTACCTGTAGTTTTCTGAAAATTAATGGTCCAGGGAAGATAAGAATGATAGATCAGAATGAGAGTTCAGAGATCGATCGATCCCAACACGAGCGAGGTGTGGGTGGAAAGGTCCATTTCCTAATATAACGGATTGATTAAATCATGGCAAGATCATGGAAAATAGCATTTGAATATTCATTTATTGCTGTACGCTTCTAGCGTACTAAATGGAACAAGGTGTTAATTTGCACGCACGCACGCACGCACGCACGCACGCACGCACGCACGCACGCACGCACATCGTTGCCTGCTAGAGTTTTCCAAGAGACAGGAAACGGTCTGCCATCTTAGATGCCTCGCCCAGCATTTCGCCGCCGAAGGTCTGAAAAAGTGAACGGAAATGTCTATGAGTTTGTGTACAAACCCGTGAAGGCGGGCAAGTAGAGGACCTTTTAGGCAATGCTGCTGTCAAAGGCTCATGGTTGTCCTTCTGGGCTACAGTTCGACGACTGAAGGCGTTGGTCTGCCTGTAATAGCGGTTGGAAGATTTTAACCTGTGTGAGTTTTATGCCTCAGAGACCTATAATAGAGGAGCAGTGGCCGAGCGGTTCAGGAGTCAAACTCATGACTCGAATGTTGTAGGATCGATTCCCGGCCAGGCTGCGCGTTGTGTCCCTGAGCATGCGTTGTTCCAGTACACCTGTATGTAAAATAGGTACTTGTGATGGCGGTGTCGGCAATACGGAATGTCGACAAAAAAGCCATCGAGCGCCTATAAACGACAGCCGTGGGATGGCTGTACGCTGTATGGGAGTTGAGATTCTGCAGGAATGAAAAGGCCCAATGACCAGGGAGTAACGTTGGAAAGTCGGCTGAGCACGCACGTGGAAGCAGACTATAAAGCTACCCTATATAATACCTATACCTCTCGTTATCCTAATTTATTAAATTACTGTTAATAGACAGGACCAAAGGGAGCATAACAGTGTCCTACATTTGAGCTCCGAGTCAACACCAACGGCAACAGCAATAGACGCTGCACTTTTTAAAACGACGGGCACCATATGGCATACAAACCATTAAAACGAGGAACAAATACAGATACAGCGATGCAAACGAACAAATACAGATACAGCGATGCAAACAATTATAAAAAGTGCATGCGGCGTGACTCTCCAGAATGGTAGTGCAGTGGCTCACTATTGGTGGTTACCTTTTGAGTCTCCCGTATGGACTAGGGCCTTTCAAACAGCGGAGTGATCAAGAGTGAACCGAGATCATCCAGATGGTCTTACATACTCTCTTGGTCGAGATCACCTAAGGGTTAGATACTGACTAAGTACACACATGCGGCTGTAACTGACATATATAAAACACATAGAACAAACCTGCAACACAAATATTTATGACAGCGCATACAAACACAAATATCTCAGACAGCGCATGCTGATGCAAATGTTTCGCACGCATACACACATATTTAAGACAGCGCAGGTATAAAAAAATATATGAGACAGCTGCGAACGAATGGTTGGAGTCGGGAGTTAGCATTATGCGGGGCTCGGTAAGGAGTGGCTGGCCAGTTCTACTTATCTAACTTCTTAGACAAAGGATGAGCAGAATAACCGACTAAAGTCAGCTGTGAAGAGAGTGTGCTGTTAACGTGGTCAATGTCGTAACCATTCGTCCTGGGGCCCCGAAATGTTAGGACATCGGCAGTGGTAGGCGAGAGGGATGTACAATGTTGATTAGTTCATAGCCTGAGACCTGCTAATCAAGGTGAGCAGTGAGCAGCTATCCTATGTGTAGCACATAAGAGCAAGACCTGCGCTTTCACAAGGGCCTCTAGATGAACTTATGGCGGGTGTGGGAGGGCAGTGCTATAAGTTTGCTACGTATCGATGGTGTTTCTGTTAGACAGAAGTTATTCAAAGTAAGTGGTTGAATCCAATTTAGATGATCGGATGGCACTTAGGAAGTGGACATAGGAACTGCCCATTTACAATAAATAATGGTATAGCAATCTGCCTGTAAAATATAGTAAGGAAATGGTATGTCCTTACAGAGCTGTACGCAACAGAGCGGTGCTGGTATATTATAATAAAACAATTTCACGGCGCATACAATAAAGAGGTGAGGAAGCCATGCACAATAAAATATCGTAAGATAAAGGCTTATCAAAAGAAAGGCGAGCACACACTTGCAGTTTCTAGCTAATTTTGCAGTTCAAAGTCTAAAAAAATAAAGTGTAACCGGCCCGATGCATGTTCAAAGCCACATATAAGAGAGTAGCAAATTCAGAGCACATAACACGTGATAGGGTGCCCACGTTGTAGCTAAGATTTCCACAACTGTATTGGTTGGAGATGATACAGATATTCTTGTCCTACTTTGCTATCCTGGAAATGGTGAAAATTTTTACTTCTACAACATGCCACAAGTATTTAAATATGAATAAAACAGGAACGATCTTTGGAAGCAATGTCTACTATAATATTCCTTTTTGTCCATGCGGTATTAGCTAGGGACACAGCTTCACGAGTGTTTGGGATAGAAAAGGTTGTGCCATTTCCTCTGATTCAGGACAATGCCAAGTTCCAAGAACTTGCAAGTGTATTTTTGAATTCAAAGTCAACACAGAATGAAATTGTTGTGGTAGGAGTGAAATAAATGGAAATTAACTGGTTTGTGTATACAGGTGTGGAGGAGACAAGAACTTTTACGAAATCGGGTTGCAATGATCCAGATTGCACAGAGTACAACGTCAATACATTCTCGCAATCTTCCACCGACATCAGCCGCAGCAAAGTTCCATAGACTTCGAGGGCACCACCAGGTTCAGGATTGGATGAACATTTCCAAAAGTATGGGGATAGTAAATATGCAAATGCAGGCTTATTCATGTTCATACGGACCAGGATCATGCACAAAAGTAATTTCCAGAGCTTGTTGGGTGTCAATGTAAATCCGATTGTAGTACCAGGCTGTGTAAATGCAGGCGCCAATGATTTGATAGTCCAATGGCATGTTCAGAATACAAAGGGCTTTGTGCCAACATGACTGCAATATGAGAAGATGATAGTGATAATAGCATAGATGCATAAGTTTGTCATGTCAACACTAACCCTAACCCTCATTGCTCACACCAGCAGGTTAACTATGCCCCCAACGGATTCAGTACATCAAAACCGTCATATGCCGCAATAATTTAACCAAGGGCCATAACTCTGTTTATAAGCCATGGTTACTTCATATCAGCACAGCTCGGATAGATTTTCCCGAAAAGAACACATCTGGCAAATTTGGTTTTCAGCCAGCAACAGATGATGAAACGTGCCAAAAAATATTTTCCCAATAGGCTTTGGTAGTTTGAAAATTTAACAAGGCCATAACTCTAATTTTTGAAGGCGTGGACTAACCCTAACCTATATTCATATGTTGAATAAATACTGCCTAACGGATTAATATCTACAAAATGTGATCTTAAGCCATCAACCAATGTCCAAAGGGCCCAGAACAAAAGGCAGAAGACAGCCTTCAGGCCTAGGTGATTTTTGACAAGCGGACCTACAGACAGAATGGACAGATTTAGGTCATCAGATTTTATCTCTTCTGTCTCTAAATATCACTGTAATGACAACTGAAAATATAAAGGTTTGGAAAGACTTCTATTAAAACGATTTTATGTTTAGTGAAATAGCAAAAGGTGCAAATTTCAGACTCTGTGCAACTTAGGGCGCCCAAGTAGACGCCCAAGTGCGTACATGATAGCCAGCGTGGCCACATTTTGTTGGAATCAGTAGGCCGTTAACTACAAAACACTATCAGGCACAGGAAATACCCATGCATACCAAATTCCTATTTCACCCAGTGACTATCACCGTTTATCATTCTCCATGCGTACAGCTAAGGATTGGAACACTTTGCCAGAGTATACCAAACAACACTGGAACACAGTGACGTGGAGCAGCGTCCCTGCCTTGAGGTGCCTGGAGCGCTAAGCTTCTTTTATCTGCTTGTAACCTTATTCTGAATTGATTTTGACTACACACATATTCAACCGCGTGCACACCACACCCAAAGCTAGAGTCTTCAATTGAAGGAAATGGACCTTTCCATTTTTAGCTATGCCCCGCCCATCAATAGCTAAGCTCCACCCACACCTCGCCGTGTTGGCATTGATCGATCCCCAAATGCCCTAGCTATCAATTTCCTGAAAACTATACAGGGAAGCTGTTGAATATTTTGAAACTAATTTGACTGGGCGCTGTTGCTGCATGACGTCATTCATTATGATGGCATTGTACACATCACGTAGTTCATTATGACGTCATATGATGGGTGGGTACTCTGGAAAGGTGAATTGGCGCTTAGAGAGAACACGTTTCAAACGAGAACTGGACGGGGCATAGCTGGAAAAATATCTCTCCATTAATAGTGGCATCTGACATTGCCAAGGGCGCACAATGAACACTCTATTGGAAAGGGAATGAGAACAGATGTGCAGGGCGTCTCCTTTAGATATACATGAACAATATTCATACTCTGAGAACTAATGTCAATCGGTTTGTATAATAGCAATGTCTTTAACTAGCTAGACCTAAATTCAGAGTTTTAAAAAGTGACGCAATCCTAAATGTGTCAAGAAAATACTTTAGAGCAAATACCAATCACTGTGGAACAAGCTACAACTATAACTATTGCGTGTATGCATATCAAGCTATACTATGTACGACCATGAACCGTCGCTGCAATATGAGTCATATTGATACCTTGAGATTTATGGAATAAAAAACCGTGATGGACTGAACGTACACACAACTGTGTATCACCCAATATCATGGAACTTCTATGATTACGGGTTGTAGGACATAATCGGCGCTACAAATTTGGTGATTGCACAATATTGCGGAATTGTTGTCTTGTTTAAATATTGACATGATTGTGAGATACGTACAACAATGTAAAAGCAATCGAAATTCATTATTCAACAAATTATTGGTAGGCCAATTCTTCTACCTGCACTACCAGGCCCGACATATATGTAATCACACTCTACTGTATACACCAAGAATTATCATGCGAGGATTGCGAGCGTGCATATGCATGCGCGCATAGTTGAAAACGTATTGTGGAACACACCCGCTCACTATCCACTCAGCACACGCACGCACGCACGCACGCACGCACGCACACATACCATTTCTGCAGTGACCATACATTGAACAAAACCCAGTAACTGATCGATGCACATATTCTCCGTGACTGTATTCACTGATGGCCTTGCATCACCTGTCACAGCTTGGAACTTCTTCTTGAACAAATAATCTAACACGCTGTGACCTAGCAGTTCAAACAAGCGCTGATTACGTTGCCAACATTGACTCACACGCTGTAGCTCCAGCCCCATCGCTGTGTTTGATCCAATCTGTAATATTTCGATGTTAGCAATGTCAAGATACTTTTAGTGCCATCCGTGTTCCTCGCTTGAAATGATGCAGTTAGGTCCTTATGTTTGTCGGTGCACGATTATGTGTACCATTGCAAGGCATTGTTGACATTTAATGTGACGCAACAGCAGTCATGTGAGCTTTATGGATGCATCGAACACCCGAATTTTTAAAAGGATTGGGATACTCACTTTGTTGGTAATAAAGCTTTCCAGCTTTAGCTATGCCCCGCCCATCTGGAGCCAAGCTCGCGCGTGGTGGAATCGATCGATTTCTGAATTGCATGGCTATCAATTTCCAGAAAACTATACATACAAGCTGTAAGCCTATGCAGCAACAGCGCCCAGTCAAATTAGTTTCAAAACATTAAACAGAATGTTTATTAAAGGTAAAGACATATAATTCGTACAATGTGTCGGACTATTAAGCGGTAAAGAAGGACTATATCGAATCATTCATGAGGTAATGATTATGACCTCATCATACTCGTCACTTAGTTAATTATGACGTCATATGCCGTCAGATGATAGATGGATAAACAGGAAAGGGGAATTACGTAAAGATCAAGCCGCCGACCAGGAAATGCTTCTGCAGTGGTGCTAGGGAATGTACCTTTTCACGATAGGAATATTTCATTATATATTCTCTTGTTATATAAATGGCTCTAAGAGAAGAGGTCTATCTATTTATCCAATTTAAACCATTACATACGTATATTTCCCTCAGAGTTATTAACACTTCTTGTGTCAATAGCGCCTCAAAGCGCTCAAAATACTACTTCATATATCAATTAAACATTTGCCATGGCCAATATTTTTCAAGATATTTTAATTTAAAAGACTATTTTGTAAACTTACCACTGAATCCTTTTTCGCCGGTTTGGCCATTAAAGAGGGTAATGGTAAAGAAAATTAAAGTTTTTAAGTGTCTATCATCTGGCTGAGAGAAGAGTATTTTTGAAAATTTACCACTAGAATGACTGGCTCGGTTACCGAGCCAGTAATTCTAGTGGTAAATATTCAAAAATATTCTTCTCTAGGCCTCACAAATATGTATATCTGAACACCACTGCAGCGTTGGTTTTTTTATCCGTTTGACCATTAAAGGGTTACGTTGACACACGAGGGTTTAAGGTATTCCAGCATTTACATGTATGCGTTTATAATCCTCGTGGCCCTAAGTACGGAATAACTATGTTACAGATATATTGCAAGTGCCCAACTGGCACCGGCATTTGGACGCACCAGCTTCCCCAGCTTTGATGAACCAGACATGAAGGCGAACTTCAGCCTTACACTGATACACAATCCTAATTACACAGCTCTGGCTAATATGCCTGATGAGGTAAGCCAATTAAGTCATTCTTTCTCTTTATCTTAGCTTCCATCAATACTTTCATCCAATTGAATCGCCAGTTATGGCCATTGAAAAGAATCGATCTATTCATTTATTCTATAATTTTTATACTGTATGCATATGCATATCAAATGCAGTTCGTTATCACGGGGTACAACGCCATTTTTTGACTGAATTCAAATAAGCTAACTGGACAACAGCGTACTCTCATTGAGACATATGCCCATTTAGGAAAATGCCTCGTTGTCCCACAGCATGGAGAAACAAATACCGAAGCGATACGCTAGAGGTGATCGCGTTCCACGTACCTTAAGCTAAAGTAAATTCATGTGAAGACATTCTGAACATATTAAACAAGTCTTGCCAGGAAATGCTGACATTGTTGCTATCTTAGTCATGATAAAACAAGCAAGAACCAAAGATCTATCGTTCCCTCTCTTCCCAGCAAGTTGATGGAAAGGATCACTAACACACCCTCAATGGATTCACGAAACTCCTGGAATTCTCTCACCTACACAGACAGAACAGAACCACCGGGGATCGCAAATGCCTTCGAGGAGAAAAAGAAGACCGTTACTGTTTTCATTGATCTTTCAATGGAATTCGGCCGAGTGTGGACAGGACTACTTTAAAAGATTATTGATGCGGGCAAAATAAAGCATGAAACAGATTGAAAATGAAAAGGCAGAATCATCTGATAAAGGAATTGCAGACTCCCCATCAAAGAATCATGGAAACAGATTTGTATAAATGCAAAGTACATTTGGATGAAGACTAAAAGGAGAATACTTTCAAAGCAGAAATTAGAACAAGCACTCGGCGGGGCTGCTACAAAAATGGCCTGACCAGGCTCCAACAGAAACTGAAACTGTGCCCACTGGAGATGGTCCATGAAACATATCCTACCACGTGTTTTCAGTTCGCTGATCAGTGTAAACAGCAAGGGGGGGTGGGTGGCATAACTCTCTTCGTTGTCCTTGATGGAGAATCAGCATGACTCTTTGAAGCCACTAGGGTGCTGCACACTATGCCAAGAGAGATGGCGAATGTGCTGCTTTTCATCGACTCACTGTCAACATTGCAGAAATTGAAGTCTAACAGAAATGATGAGCACATCAAAGGTCTGAGGAGAGAACGGATTTTGCTCGCTGCCGGAACTGCGATAGTAGGCCTACAATGGGAAAGCAAACCAACTCGTAAAGGCAGATGAACAAAGCAGTAACCTTTAGAGAAGTCAAGTCACCGCTGCAGAACAAATTTGAGAGTGGATGGGCCACTCTTCATAGAGACTATGGACCAGACCATGATGGGAGAAAACTACAGACAGTCATATTCAACCTGAGAACGAGACAAAGTAACCCACCGGCCCGCCTAAAAGATTTTGGACTGGCACCAGCAATCTGTAGATAAGGAATGGTGATCAAATGGAAAAGAATGTGCTCAAACCTGTCCACTGTTTGATGACTAGACCTATGGCCCGATAAGATGAACCTCACAACTAAACTGCGAAGTGGCAGACAACCTCCATCTGACTACCCAATTCATGGAATCCGTAGGACAGACGATATAAATATGGCTAGTCGAACGTAAAAGAAGAATGTCAATGAATGCAAATATTTAATAATTTGTATTTGCAGGTAATAACGTGCATACAGACGGTTTAATCTATTTACTGATAGCATGCACTACGCGAATCATAATAAGTTAATAAGTCGGCGGAAATGAAAATTTATTTTTCATACGTGTCCACTTATATATACGTGTTGCTTTGAAACGAAAATCAAATCAACAAAACGTGTTAAAATCTTATTCGCTTAATTTTTTTTATTTTTTTTATTTACGTTGTCCATGCATCTTACACAGGATACTGAACCTTCAACAGAGCGTCTTGGACTAGTTACTACTCGGTTCCAGACGTCAGTTATTATGGCAAATTATCTGTTCTGCTTTACGGTGTGTGATTTTGAACACGTTGAGACTAAAACAGCACATGATGTTCTGGTAAGTACTAGTCATTTATGTTATTAGGTCAATTAGTTGCATAATGGACCGTTGCAGTTGTGGCTATGTTCCGCCCATCTCTAGCTAAGCTCCCCCACACCTCGCTCGTGTTGTGATCAATTGATCCGTGGATTCCCTGACTATCAATTTCCAGAAAACTATACAGGTAAGTTGTTGAATATTTTGAAACTAATTTGACTGTGTGCTGTTACTGCCAAAGCCAGCAACAGCGTCCGGTCAAATTAGTTTCAAAATATTCAACGTCATTTTTATTCAATAGTAAAGACATGCAGTTCATACAACGTGACGGACTATTAACCGTTTGAGACTGACTAAGTCGAGTCATTCATGACGTAATGATGTTGACGTCATCTTACACATCACTTAGTTGATTATGCCGCCATCTGATTGACTGAGTGAATGGATTCGTGAATTTATATAGCAATGTGCATAGCAACACTCAGATATCATCTGTATATGTTTAACAGAAAATTTTTATATCAGCAGACATTTATTGAAATAATGCTTGCAGTAGAGATTTTGAAATCTTCGAAATAAATTTGCTGCCTGTAAACATCCACGATCATGTGTAGATAGTTTTCTAACACGGATTTAAATCTGCTATCTGCTATCTCTGTAGTGATGAGATGGCGATATGACATCAGTGTCTATGCGATATGACGAAAGGAGAGTTAATCATTAACATTACTTATATAAACGGATCCAATACGAGAAGACAACTTACTTTATAGCGGCAGATCTAGACGTGGTCATTATCTGTTTGCCACGAAGACTGGCATCGTTATACACCGACAACACTTATTCGCAAAATCAAAATCGTGCAGTCTTGCTTTGTAAACTAGTACTCCTGGTATCGAAAATGAAGACAATGATAAGTTTGTTTTTAAATGTATATATATGGGGACACTATTGCATTGTTTCAATTGTGTATCATTATCTATTTGAAAAACAATATAAGGACCCATGGCTTTAGAAACAGTTACCGTTGCCCTATATGTATTTAGCATATAAATACGACCTTCAGCCCGTTTAAGATTTCTCGATGAGAATACAGGTGCAATATTAAACGAAAGATTTTCACTTGTTAGATAATGTGTAATAATCCCACATGACACGATGACGGCAGAAATGTAAGCACGATGGGATACAGTAGGTTGTTGATTTAAATTATATACTATATATACTGCCTAGTTATGAAATACGTTTGTAAATTTGGTGTATGAAAAGTTGGATTAAACGTAATTTCAAGTCAATAACGATGTTTTGTTGGGCATTATTCTTCCTGGTGCATTGGGCAAGAAAGCTTTAGCAAGTGATGCGTCACAGCGAGGACAACGACCAGGGCAAAATGATGTGTTCATATGGATTTCAGGGATCGACTTTATTTGAAATTTGTCAAAATATCAGGTTATATGATAAATAGAATTTCAAACTCTGTCACATTTCATACCACTATTATTAATCTGGTCTAAAATTAACACATTGCATACGCTAGAGCTCACGTATTGTGATAATTTTAGACTCCGTTGATAATAGTAACGTGAAACGGGACATCGTTTATCGAGACATCGTTATATATAAGCTAACAACTCTTATTTCGATTTAAATCTTACATGCATCTTACTAAAAATTATTTGCATAGAATACTCGACTGTGCCAGCATAATATAAAAATGAAAATGATACTTTCTGATATAGGCCAAGCATATTGACAAGGTTTATGCTTGAATATTTTAGCTCTCCGATAAATGGCTAATCTCGTGAACGAGACCGTCAACTTTACACGATAATTCCCATGCAATTATAAAAAGTAGGGTTGTGTAAAATGACATAAGCAAACATTTATCTACAAACCCCGAGGTAGATAAACAACGCGTGTACATAAGTTAACAAACACTTTGTGCAAAATAAATATAGTTTCTCAATTCATAAGGCATTTGATTACACCGCCTCGAGTACTGTTTTACAAAAGATATCACCAGCTTGTCTGAGCCAGAATTATTGCGTAAGGGATTGTGGTCTCCAACCGCTAACGAGAGAGAGAGAGAGAGAGAGAGAGAGTGGATATATCGCGTCTCTATTTTTAGATTGTAACCATAGATTTAGGATATATATTGGCTAGATCGCTCATTCGCATACGCTCACTATAGGGGCTAGCTGTCCCGACCGTTGGATTTTCACTGACTTGCTGACTGATTGACTGCCATCTGACGCAGACGATCAGCTGTGTACATAGCCTCCAAAAGTAGGTCAATCTTTTATTGGTAATTGGAATAGAAATTCTGCTTAAATAGCACGCAAAATAAGGAACTACAAAACTACGGTAAATAAATTGGGGAAATACGGTAATACGGAGAGTTATGAATTACAGAAATGCGTTAAAACCTAATTCATACGTTGCTGAAATTTCTGTATATATAAATATATAATAACTTCTATTCACTTTGGAAACTGCTGCCGTAAGCCGTTGCTGCACACGTGTAGACAGACTACTTTCAGCATTATTGTTTACATAATCTACACAAATCATTCTTGTACTGACCGTGAAACAAGTTCACAACTAGGCCTTTGAAAGCAGCAAGATAATGGTTAAAGCGACGTTCACTTTTTATATCCCAGTTTCTGCGAAACCTGACACAGTTTGTTATAGAAGCCCCAAAAAATAACCGCCAACTCGACGGTTTAGAACATCTAATAATACATAAATTAACATGTTTGCAAAACAACATAGAAGTTCTGTTTATGTGGTGTGGGTATATTAACTTATTTATGAAG
This sequence comes from Chaetoderma sp. LZ-2023a, assembly GCA_034401795.1. Taxonomy (NCBI): domain Eukaryota; kingdom Metazoa; phylum Mollusca; class Caudofoveata; order Chaetodermatida; family Chaetodermatidae; genus Chaetoderma; species Chaetoderma sp. LZ-2023a. Next base: position 91,810,790 of record CM067372.1, read on the forward strand.
CCAACGCATTCGAATCACTTGTAATAAGTAAGCACATATTTTAGCTATAGCGGTCAGATATTGTAGGTAAGCTGTTAAACATTTTGAAACTAATTTGACTGGGTGCTCAGTCAAATTGGTTTCAAAATATTCAACAGAATGTGTATTAAATAGTATACATGCGATTCTTTAACCATTAGCTTGCTGATTTCAAAGGCGCAACAGCACCCAGTTAAATTAGTTACGAAATATTCAATGGCTTACCTGTATATATTTCAGGAAATTGATAGTTAGGGCATTCGGAGATCGATCGATCCCAACACTGCGAAGTGTGGATGGAGCTTAGCTAGAGATGAGCGGGGCATAGCGAAAACTGGAAAGGTTCATTGCCTATAGGCGCTGCCATTTTGAGCAAGGGATTGCGGCCATTCACGTTCTCGCCAGATCTCCTACCGCTAACGAGAGCGATATTATATATATATATATTTAATGAGAGCGAGGAGGCTCGTCTCTATTTTAAGATTGGAATCGTAGATTAGGATATATTGTTTGGATCGCTCGTGCGCGTTAAGACATACACTCGCTAATGGGGCTAGTTGTGGCCTGAGCTAATTGCTGACTGACTGACGCAAACGATCAGATGCATATATAGCCTTCAAAAGTGAGTAAATTCTTCTTTGGCAATTGGAAGAGAAATTGAACAGACGCAAGTTTATATATCTGCATCAGAAATGAAATGGTATTGTGACCTGTCCCACTGTACCCACGGGCATCTCTTAATCTCCACTTCAACGCTCGTCCCGATCAAACTGGCCAATATCGCTCTGTAGCTACCATTTACATCTAACAGGTAGACATTTTTGAAAATTTACCACTGGAATGACTGGCTCGATAACTGAGCCTATCATTCCAATGGTAAAGTGCAAAAAACAGCGGTATCTGCCTGCAAATGGGCATAGGATATTCTCTATGATAATGGATGGATCTGATCTGTCGCCCAATCATATGACGTCATAATCATTTACGTCATATGTAGGATGACGTCACAATCAAAATACATATTGAATGATGTGAATAGCTTCAGGATTTAATCAATCAATCAATCAATCAATTAATCAATCAACTACTGCCCAGATTTAATCCCCACGATTTAATCAATCAATCAATCAATCAATCAATCAATCAATCAACCAATCACTTAATCAATCAACTACTGCCGATGTCGCGATGGCGATCGGGTGAGGGCATAGCATACACTATACGGTGTGCATCCAAAAGATAGTATCATATATATTCGCCAGTGTATCAGTATATCCGACATGTGAAAGCTGGTTCGCTAAACCCAGATTCTTGTCTTGTTGAGGTGGTCCAGCAGAAAGATGTCTGGGTTGCTGATGCTATACGGAATTCCAGGATGATGGTTCGATCCCTGACCAAGGAAATGATGATCAACAAAGTAAACTAACGGGTGCACTCTGTAGGTGGAGTTAGCACACAAATTGAAGTCATCGCATTGCCAGTGTGTTAAAAAAAAGAATACCTACCTACCTACCTACCTACCTACCTACCTACCTACCTACCTACCTAGCAAGCAAACAAGCAAGCAATCTTTATTGACAAATCCAACCTGTGGCCATACAGACAATATTCAACAATCTGTTGAATATTTTGATACTAATTTCACTGGGCATTGTATGAATTGTATGGCCTTACAATATATTTGATCAACATCCTGTTGAAAATTTGAAACGAATTTAAATATATTTACCATATTCAATTGCGTCATATAAAAACATCACAGGCGTCATAGTCAAAATGCTTAGTGAATGACGTCTCTAGCTCCATCGTGAATATTGAATAGTCGGTCAAGTATACAAACTTTAGGTTTTTACTTTTTGAGCAACATTCTGTTGAATATTTTGAAGTTAATTTGACCTGGCACTGTTACGGCTATAGGCAGCAAAAGCTCCCAGTCAAATTAGTTTCACGATATTCAACACCGTATCTTATATAGTTACCTTGAAATTGGGATTCTGGGAAGTCGTTCATCAAAGTATATAAATTGATGTCAACATGCCGAAAGAATGGACAGAGCTTAGCTAGAAATGGATACCACATTTGAAATTGTCGTGAACAAATTTGATCATTAAACAACCAATACCACTTAGTAATGTGTGGTCCACCCAACATGGACCACTTGTAATAAGTGACCACATATTTTAGCAAGAGCATTCAGATAGTAGCTTTGCCCCGCCGGATGCATGTAGACCAAATCGCAATGCATTGATTCTCTTATAGAATGAGGGTATAAGTTATCCAATCTGTCACTCAAGTGTTGGCGTCATAATCAATTATGTCACAGGTAGGCTGACGTCACAGTCAATATATGTACTGAATGACGTAGCTATGGCCATCAGGAACATTGAAAAGTTCTTAGCTGTGCGAATTGTATGTCTTTACTATTTAATAAACATTCCGTTGAATATTTTGAAACTAATTTAACCGTGCTGCTGCTATAAGCAGTGACCGTCTATGCTAGTCAAATTAGTTTTAAAATATTAAACAGCTCACCTCTATAGTTACCTTGGAAATGGGATTCTGGGAAGCCACGGTTGAAAGTATATAAATCACAATGATGATGGCTATGAGTATAGGCCTATCATCATCTCTTCTTGTATTTTAATCGCCTCATGGCATAGCTGGTCAAACCGGTCTCTACAGTGATCTTGAGCAATGTCAAATTGCATGTCATGAGGGGACAGTTTTTTTATAATTTACCACTGGAATGACTCTCGATACAGTCATTCCAGATTCCAGTGGCAAATCTGCAAAACCAGTCTTCTCTTGACCTGCAAATTGACATTCAATATCTAAATACTTTAACAATCTTCACCAAATTTAGACAGTAAGGGTTTAATATAGTATGGCTACAATACCAAGCACTGTGTCTGTTTCATTTTTTCCTTATGTATTATAGCATAAAACACTCTGCTGAACCTTCGAGATAGTGTAAAAATTTCCATTGTTATGTCTCGTAGACCGTCGGGGCAAAGATTTTAATATCTTGGACACATTTTACTAGTCACTATATGTGTGGTAAATTTTAACAGTAAACCATGTATACTAATATTGTAGAGCGTGAAAAAGTAGACAAACTTCGCTAAAAATAATGTATGTGTGGTTTTCATTAGTAATTTATTGTCCTTAATCCTTCATTGGGAAAAGAGCCACGCATGCAGTTATTTAGCACTATGGATACACAGCTGATGTTCTGAATTTCCAGTCAAAACGGCTGTCAATAATATTGTAGTTGGTGGTTTAGATACAGAAATCGACAGAAAGGGTGTATATGTGCTAAGTTAGTAATGCCTGCACAGTGTTCGGCCCTAAAATTCCACCCATATGGTTAGATAGGTATCTGAATATGCTAATGAAGTATTGAGTTTAAAATGTTTTCCATGAAATAATCTAATTCGTTGTACACAATTTCATACTGAAAATTGGCTGAAATTTTAGCCAATTCACATTCTTCACTGCCCTATTGTCTGTAGGTTATGCTCGGCCCCAGACTTTCATCCACATGGACTTGAGTTTGATTACACTAGCTATATTCCGAATTAAAAAGATTTCTAGATGAACTAATTTCATAGTATGCAAATTCAGACTGAAAACTGGTGAAAATTGTATCTGATACATGTTTTTCAGTGCCCTACTGTCTGTAATATATTTAGCCCCAGTATTTCAGACACATAGACGTATAAGGCACTGGATACGCTAGTTAAATTCCCAATTCAAAAGAAATTCTACAGTGAAGTAATTTTGCAGTACGCAATTCCATGCTGAAAATTGACTAGAATTTTAGCAGATCCGCAGTTATTAATACCCTACTGTCTGCAATAGGTCCGGCCCCAGAGTTTTATCCATATTGTTAGTTAGCACTAATTTGAAGTGCTGAGTTAAAAATTTTCTACCAAGAAACAATTTCATGGTACATATTTCTGTATCGAAAATTGGCTTAAATTTGGGCTGTTTCATGGTTTTCGGTACCCTGATGTATGTAATATATTCGGTGCCAGAATTTAATCATCACAGACTTAGAGGGATTTGAATACACTAGCTAGACCTATATTGTGAATAAAAAATGACCCTGTTATGAAGTAATTTCATAGTATGCAATTCCATACTGAAAACTGGCTCAAACTTTGTCATCTACGGTTTTCAGTATGCTACTGTCTGCAATAGATTCTGTCCCAGGTTCCACTGATGTGGTTAGATAGGTATATGAAAGAGCTTTTAAAATGTCAGGTTTAAAAATAGTCTACCATAACATAATCTAGCAATATACAATTTAGTTGCGTCCAACAGTTATCAGATGCCAATCATATACTATTTTAAGTACCAATATCTGCATAATCTGTTTGCACTCCACTTTCGAACATCTAGCTTTATAGACCTCTATATAGCGTCGTATGGAATATTGCACGATTCTACCATCAAGTAATTTCATAGTATGTAGTTATATAATCAACATATGCCACCATTGTAAGAGAGTTGGTTCACATTCATCACATTCATCACATTCACCACATTCCGATAGGTGTTGATATGTCCTGGCATATTGCATGTAACAGCTTCGACGCCAGAATTTCAGCCATATGTTTACATATTTAATGAAGTATTGAGTTTAAAAGATTTATACCATGAAGTAATTTCGTAGTACACAATTTAATCTAAAAAATCTGCTCAAATCTTGGCTGATTAACAGTTCCACATGCCCAACTCTCTTTAATATATTCAGTCCCAAAATTTCAGCACATATATTCAAAGCAAGACTTGACAAAGAATAGTGGACTCGATACCAATTTGCGTCATGTGGTGAAAAGGTATAGCCTTCTAGAAAATTCAAATAGACTGCACTACAAAGAGATTGTGTGTGAAATCACACCAGTCTATAATGTATTACCATGTATATAGTGCACTACAAATAGATTGTGGGTAAATATTAGTATTATCATATCTCTGTATTGTACTATGCTATAATAGATCGTAGATCAAAGATGCCCTTGATTAAAAGGCTAAGTTTATACAATACAACCTGCGTATGCTTGATACTGTATAACTGTAACAGCAGGGTAGCTCCAAATGCAGCTCTAGACAAACTCGATGCCTGCCACCACAAACATCTGCGCACCATCAATGGACACCGATGGCCAGACAGCATAATTTCCAATGATGCACTATACAAGATGTGGAATACGTCACCATTGTTTGTAAAAGTCGCCCAGCAAAGATGGTCCATGTCCATGTGCTAAGGATGCCAGAAGAGACACGAGCACAGAGAGCCTTGGAATTCGCCCTAGTCGGAGCCAGCAAACACAATGCCGGGAGAGGACGCCATTGCATAAATCTGCTATGCGTGCTAAGAGGTGACCTCAAGAAAGCAGGGCTCAGTACACTCAAGTCAAGAATTGACCTGAGGAATCTAAGAACTTCGGACAAGACACAGTGGGCAAAAGCGAAGACCTCCGCTACGGTGTATGCCTCCTGGTCCGGCAGAGCAAATGCTTCCACCCACTTCATAAATTATCTTGTAATACGAGGATGTATTTATTTCCATCATCCATCGTATTCAAGGGTCAGAGCACATCAATAGCCACTCGCTCCCACGGTGCACCAACAATCTTAATTTGAGATGGTGCGATATGGTGTTGGCCATTAGCGCGTTTTTGGCATGGGATACATGTGGCAACCCATGCCTTGACACTATCGCGAATACCGATCCAGTGGAATCTCAATTTGATACGGGCAACAGTCCTTTCCATGGCCAGATGCCCGGCGTTATCATGTAGTTGTTTCAATATAAGTTCACGATAACTTTCCAGGACTACCAAACGGTCATTAATATATAGAACGCTATTTATTAATCGACATTCTTTGAACCATTGGTAATAATATTTTGCCATGGTGGATAGAGGTGTTACCGATTCCTTAGGAGGACGTACCCCCTCCTGAATCCACATGTATATATTTCGTGACTGCACGTCTGTTGTTTGGTGGTGTGCGATTTTCTCTGGATTCCACTCTGCGCACCTCAATTGGGGGAACTCCGGAGATGGCCGTGTTGACTGTGTCGCGGTATTGGCCTCTTCATGTTCAGCTTTCATGCCAATTCTACTAAGGGCGTCAGCATTTCCATGCAATTTGCCGGGACGGTGAACAATGTTAAAGTTATAGGCTTGCAGTAATTCCTGCCATCTCGCTACCTGGCCCTCCGGATTTTTTAAGTTCCTGAGCCACCGTCGCAAGGCATGGTCTGTACGGAGTGTAAAAGGGTACCCATACAGAAAGTGCATATAATACTTGACGAAATGGACCACCGGCAATAGTTCTCGCTTGGTGGTTGCGTATCTTTTCTCCGTTTTATTCAGAGTATGCAAACCATAACCCAACACCTGCTCTGTTCCATCTTCGGTGATCTTAGATAGAACCGCGCCAATAGCGAAAGCTGACGCATCAGTGTCTAAGATGAAATCGAGGTTTGGATTAGGTTGAGCAAGAATCAGGGTGGTCGTCAAGAGTTCCTTCAGCGCCCTGAAGGAACCTTCACACTCACTCGTCCACTCAAATGGTTGATCTTTCTCAGTGATCTTGTAGAGGGGTGAAGCAATCTCGCTGAGATGTCGGATGTAACGGCAATAGTGCTGGCATAGGCCAAGAAAACTTCGTGTCCGAAACTGAAGAGGGCCGAGGCCACTCTGCTACTGCCTTAATTTTTTATGGCTGAGTAGCCACTCCACCACCGGATATGACGTGTCCCAGGAACTCAACACTCTGTCTGAAGAGATGACATTTCTTCGGTTTGAGTTTCAAATTGGCCGTGCAGAAACGTGATAGCACAGTGTCCAGATTTATTAAGGTTTGCTCAAACGTGGGTCCAAAGACTATTACGTCATCGATGTAACAGAGACAGATTTCCCATTGCAGGATAGTCAATACCTGCTCAATGAGGCATTCAAAAGTTCCGGGAGCGTTGCACAACCCATATGGCATCTTGCGGAATTGGAAAAGGCCATCCCTACAAACAAATGCGGTCTTTTCCATGTCAGCCTCGTCCATGGCTACTTGCCAGTAACCGCTAGCTAAATCAAGGGTACAAAACCACTTGGCTCTGGACAAGGAATCCAAGGCCTGATCTATCCGTGGTAACGGATAAGCGTCCTTAATGCTAAGATCATTAAGGTGGCGGTAGTCGATACAAAACTGCAAGGTTCCATCCTTTTTGCCTGCTAGCACTATAGGGCTAGCCAATGGAGATGCTGCGGGTTCGATAATACCCGTTCGCAACATGTCGTTTACTTGTTGGTGTGCTTCCACTTCCTTTTGAAAGGGAAGACGTCGTACCAGTTGTCATATGGGGCGATTATTGCCTGTATCGATGGAGTGTCGTACGAGATGAGTTTCTCAGAGATCCATATCTCCGGAGGAAAAACTATCGCGATATTTATGTAGTAGCTTCCGAATTTCTCGTTTTTGTGATTGCAGTAATCCAATGGTGGCACATAGATACAAATCATATAAATGTTCTGGTAAATCATCAATCATTTGCGGTGTTGTGTCAGAAGGTGCAGGTGATTCCAATGAGATTATGTCCACCAAATGGCTGTAGCGTACTCCAGGTTCCAGAGTGATGGGATCTGCGGTACCATTGAACACTCTAAAAGGTATCCTCCCTTTATTAGTAGTGTCCACTATTATGTGGGGACTAGCGCATTGTGAGGTGATCATATAATCAGGGTCGGGTTCCAGCATGGTGATGTGTGTGTTGGTTCCTAACTGTGGTGCGGTGGCCCATAAGATCTGTTCCTGTCCCGGCTCAACTGTGGTGGTACTTGATAATATTACCACACATGTATCGTTTAATGATGATGCTGGTCTGAGAGGTATGCGTTGGCCATTGATGTTGAGTTCCTGTTGTCTGCTTTGGATGATGGCTTCGCTGGCACTGAGGAAATCAGAGGCAAGTAGGGTATCGCTATGAATAGAGGCAATGCATCTCCTCTATTTGGATAACTAAATTAACTACACCGGGTATGGGTACATCTGCTCCCGTAGCCGTCTGTAGGTAAATATTTGTAGGCTTAAGCGGAGGCTTCTTATGAGGTGGGATGCTCTCATATAAGCGCTGGTTAAATACTGTAATATAAGCACTGGTATCGACAGTGGCACTGGTGGAAACACCACTAAACAGACAGGCACATTTGTATATCACTTTGCAATGTACCTGTGGAAGAGTTTCCAATTATGCGGTCCGCGATAATGGTGTTGGAGCAGCATCACTGTATGTATTCCGACTGTTTCTGTATTGCTTCTTGTAAGGTTGTAGGTGGCTGAGTGAGGAAAGGGCCAGTTCGCCATTGCCGCTGGTGTGAAGACTGCGGTGAAGACGGAGCTGGGGGTAGCCTTGGTGGTGGTGTTGTTGCCGTTTCAGTGTAGGTGGCATTACTGTAGACGGCGGCATGTACGGGATGATGGATAAGCTCTACCTGCGCAAGCCATTTTCTGCAATGCTTCATAGGATGCTTTGGTGAAGCACAGAAGAAACAATGATGTCGCCAAGGACGTGCATTCCTCCGTCTATGTCAGCGCTTGCGAATCCATGAGGCGGAGTGAATCGTTTCTCCGGAGTCACTACTGTCTGTGGATGCGGGAGATGATGCTGGATGGGGTGGTGTTCTGCATACCACCATAGGATACCGAGAATCTAGTGTCTTGGTGGCGGGACGTGGTGCTTGCAAAAACGTTGTTTCAGCGGAGGTGTTACAACTTACTACTGCCGTTTTACATAGGAAAGAAGGCTTGTCATGTGAGGAGAAAGAGGGGGATGTCCTTGCTGCGGATGGGGGAGGCAACGTAGGCACTGACATATGTGAAGCCATGAATTTTGGTGTCGGTGTGAAAGCTGATTTCTGTGGATGATGGTTGGCTGCTGAACGTTGTTGCATGAAAGTCGCAGTTGAGCCGAGAGATGGATACGGGCACCGAAGTGACTCATTGTGATTCAGTGCCCTTAGGAGTTTGACTGTTTCTCTGGTTGTGGTGTGCTATGGTCGAGAGCAGGCGCTGTAGAGGGAGGTCGGTTAGGACACCGCTCCCTCCAATGTGGTGGTGTTTGCTGTCCTAAACTGGGTGGTGCCGAGGTTGGTGCTGAGTGTTGTAACTAAATTGGTGAGTGCGGAGATTTGCTTGTTAATCTCTTCTATATGTTCTCTCATGTTTCCGTTGTTGTTGTTGTTTTGCTGGTTCCCATGCCCGGGGGCCCCGTTGTAACCCCCCTCTACGGGCACGGCCCCATCCTCCATGCACTTGATTCTGACTGGAATTCTGCACAGCTGGTTGTGGTGGTGTCTGTATGGTCAGTGTCGATGAACTGGGGGGGGGGGGAGGCACTAGCGGGCGGGGCGATAGATGCATACTCTATCTCGTGGATAGGATGGAGTTTGCATCGGTTACTCTTCTTCCGCTCCAGAAAGTTCTCAATGCAAACCGTGGTTGCCGTTAATTGGGCCAAACTCCCGTGGTCGCCGAGAAATAGTTTTTCTTTTAGGGCGGGTTAACTGCTTAATGCATCGATGAAGGTATCGAGATGCAAATGAATCACACCCTCCGTATTGGTGCTCGGATATGTGTGCGTGACTAGCCTCCTGAATCGGCTAGCTAACTCGGGAAGAGTTTCTCCTGCTCGTCGCCGGAAATTTCTAAGGTGAAGATGACTGGTTTCTCCGAGGGGTGTTTCGCCAAATCGCTCCATTAGTGCTCGTTCCAATTGTATGTATGTGGGTGTGTAATCAGTTTCCAGATCCGCAAGAACTTGGAGGGCTTTTCTGGAAAGCTTTGCGGCGAGATATTCACCCGTTTGCCGATTGTTCCAGTGGTTAGTCCGACTTATGATTTGGAACTGTATCTTTTAATTGGTCCAGTCATTCTCCCCACCAAATGCGGGAGGAAGGATGACTCGGCCAAGACCGCGGGAAGAATGCAGCGGCTGAAAAACGGGTGGTGCAGGTATCTGGGAAGTTGATGAATATGGCGGTGGTGTTGGTGTTTCCATAGAACCATAGACCGGCATAGGTCCATGGACGGGAGGCAGATTGCCGTGAAGATTGCGCAGTTGTTCTTCCCGAGGTGAGGACCAACGTTCCTCGTATGGTGGTGGTGCAGTCGGCTGATGGTCATGATGTGTTGCATGACTGATATAGCGGCGAAATGGTGGTGCCGATTCTTCCCAACAATGCTGTGGTGTTCCCCTTGAGAATAGCGTTCTGCTAGAATGGGGCGGGAGGTTGTCGGTGTTGTGTATTATCACCCGGCCATACAGTTTCCGTAGATGACATGGGTGAACGATAGTAGTCTGAAGGGCTGTAGATATGCCCATAATTGGGTCTTAGTCGGAGTCGTCCACGATTCGGCCCTGTTGGTGTTGGCCTGTCGCCGACGTCCGATATGGTTCTGAACTCCGTTCCCGCCTGTGAGGCATCTCGAAAGGTGCCATCGCTAACAGGCGAAAACAGGTTATAGTGTTGAGTTGTTGATCCCGCTGAATTTCTGGCATAGTCGGTGAGCATGTGTGCTGAGAATCCGGCGTAGGAGACTACCTCTTGATCGAGGGAGTCCTCGCTGAGTGGAGATGGTATTGAACAGTATTATGTCGACTCGCTGCACCGCAAGTGCACGACGAGTGATGAAGCTGGTTAGCATCCAGTCTCGGGGTGACAGACCTTGTACGAGACTGCCCTGTGGGAAACAAAAAACGGCTCCTAAGGCTGGTGGAACTCAATCGTTCCGGTGGGGCCATGCGACCATCGTCGTGAGCATTAAACACAACTGTCTCATCCCAAGAATGTGTGTCACCAGTATGCCTGTCCATAGCAATTTAGTGATCTATGATGGACTTACAAGATTTGATTTGGTGACCTAAAAATATAAGTCTAAACAATGAGTTTACCTAAACAATTATAAATATGCTACATAATACTACAGTAAGAGCATACGAAAATACGAGTCATAGAGACAGGTAGATGAACTTTTAAACATGGGGCTCCCGGACGTACCACACAGACACGTAGGTCCGCAGAGGTATCCCCAGAAGGGAGGCTCCCATATACGAGACATAGCTATTTAACTTAATAAAAGTTATTATACCTCTAAGCTGAAAGGAAGAAGGTTATCTCGGACGAAACGTGATGTGCCTCACGCGGGCACTACTCCTGTGCTAGTTTGGGTGAGGAGTATTATCCTGGCGTGCACCATCGTGCCTCACGCAGGCACTACTCCTGTGCTAGTTTGGGTGAGGAGTATTATCCTGGCGTGCACCATCGTCGCTGAATCCTTGCGAGAGGCAAGTGCCTCGTGCGGGCCTCAGTCTCAGGAATGTGTCGCCACTGCTTAAAGCGGGAGAAGAATAGTAGGCAATAATGGGCCAACTCTAATATCTCAACCAAAAAAGCTTTAGAAAGAAAAGACCATACCTAGTGAGATTATGACTATAGGGGTGCGTACTGTTTTACATGAAGACGGGGTGGGGGATTCCCGATGGATTCCCTTATGTGATTCTTGGTATGTTGGATTAGTAGTTGCCACTTTATTTATGCGGGCCTTCTGCTTTGCTTAATTCAGTTTTAGGTGTTTTCATAACAAGAATTATTTTAGGCCGCAACTGGCCAATATCTACCTAGCTATTAGACACGGCTGTCACGGGAAACAGATGCCCTAAGACATCAATACTAAAGACAGCTCTCATACATGTTACGTAGCAAGATCTCCGAACTGGATAAGAATCCGGACATCCCGCCCCGTAACTACATAAAACATTGCAAGACATTGGTTACATATCTCGAAAGCATTATTAAACCATTGTTCTATCGTTATGGTGGGGGTAAGAGAGACGAATACCGACCGTAAATGTCCTTCCTGCAATGGCGTGGCAGATCTACATATCATGCCCAGACATTTTAACGGAATTTGGTGGGGGTACATATCTCGCCCGTTTCTGGGTCCTATGGAGCTAACTGTTTTACCTGTCGTTAGGTTTATATACAAGTTGTCCAGTTTTGCACTGCGGTGCGGGAGGTTTGCCCAGTAAATAAAATAAATAATAATTAATATGTTTTCGCAGTGCTTTCCTACATTGGCTTAAAGTGCTAACTACTAGGTATCCAAAGATACATGGGAATATGTGTGACACCGCACCCTGGCCATTACCGTTCGGAAACTTCAATAGTTTCCCAGAGTCGGATCAGCCCATGGTGCGGATGGGGACATCAAAACAATTAAGAAGCCACAAGGCTAAGTGGAACATGAAGAGAGACAAAATCTTTCTTATGAGTCTTACCGGAGTGCGGGGCTAGATTATCGCACTACCGGAAGAGAAGAGTATATTACACAGTATGTAATGAAGAAAGTGTCTCTAATCATTTTGAACCTATCCTATTGAGCTGAATAGAAAAGGTTTAGTCTGTAGCATGCCGGGCTAAACAAAGTTATAGCATGGACAGCAACCTCAGTGAAAAATTGTTGGTGGCGGGAGAAAGTGCTGCATATATAAATGCTGCTGTATAGTGTTTCCTACGTGTACTGCAGTCCTATATTTTCTATGAATAAACAAAACATATGAACGGATGGCCACTGGCCATATATATACATAAGCTAACCAGAACAATCAATACGGTGTCAAATGATCAAGATATGTATATCAGTACAGGTTAACGAACCTACTATAGTGCGGTTAGCAACACATTGAGGAAAATGAGAATAATTATCAACAAATACTGAAATTATAACTAGCGGTCCTAAGACCATTATGGTTCCTTTTAGTCATCGGGACCATTCCTACGGATAATATAATTAACAAAACCTATATAGAGAAATAATTAAACTATGAAGTAAAGTTACTTGAATACTTGGTAGTCATTCCCAAGTTAGGCTACCGTGTTACTGAAATTGATATGTCAATTCATAGTCGACGTGAGATGATGCGATCTTCGGAAGCTGGAAAGTTCCCGCTGATTGGTTCCCGCAAGCTGTTTTCCGCAAACAAGACTCCCGCAAGAACACTCATGGCGGGAGTACATCACTCAGTGCTGTAGGCCGAATAGAATGTCTAACGAGCAGTCAGCAAAAGATGCGATAGTACTACGTGGTGAAGAAAGTTCCAGTACACCAATGGCACAGATGGCAGGTGTAAACAACCCGATCACAAGCGGGGGTTGTAGAGGCAAACGAAGATACAAAACAAAGCTTCATGGTGCTGGGTACGTCAGCCAGCTCTGAAGACGCACCAGGCAGAGTTTACTTGCTGCGGTCAAAAGTCGAAAGAACCTACATGATATTAGTGAGGCAGCAATTGAAATACCACTTTTAGGCGTGGCCGGCAGATCCGGCGAGTCATCCATCAAAGAACATCCTGCCTCTACATCTGTAGACTCACATATTCAGGCCGTAAAGGCCTCACCACAAATTTGTGTTCTGAGGTAGATATTGATATTCGTGAACAATTATCAGAAGTTCTAAATTACTCCCGTAAATGGGGAGTCACAAAATTGTTTTAGTGCGGTGGGTTGGACAACTGCAAGCTACGGGATAAAAACCCAACACATAGCAAAGGAAAACGCGTATTGTCTGTCACGCTTGGTAGTAGCTGGTACAGCTCCAACCAGTTCGGCCCCTTGCCGAGGATGCTCTCAATCACTGGATCGCGTCTCCTTTTATACTACTCGTGACGTCACAGGTGCAGGCTCCAACCAATCATCGTTCGAGCAACAGCCAATCAGCGCGTAGCTAATAATAGCGCAGCCGAATGTTCTAGAACATTCTAGAAGTTTTATGCTTTATGCAATATTTTGAAGATAATCATGAAGAGTTTTTCATGGATAACTCAGCTATTTCTCATCCAATTTTGAAATAGTTTACAGATTTGAAAAGCCCATTGAATTCTGGTCTTGACTCATGCCAGATTTAACGGGAACAATCAAGCAATAAGGATTCAGGGTACCATTTCGGTACACTAAAAGCGCCATCCTATCTTGGTCGTAACTACGCGCTCCATCAAAACAGCGTCCCGGCGTGCGCATGCGCATCATGCATTTTAACTAACTTAGTCCTTTTTCGACACGCTATCTCTCCCATAGGCCTATATACGCTTATGGCTCTACCCAGGTGTGTGTGTTCAAGAAACTAATCCAGGACTGGCGGTGCGCACCCAGCTTAGCTGTCGGTCGATCCGAACTACACCATACACGTGCTCGTCTTGCATCTCAACCACTGCCCGTCCATAAGGGCTAGAGCTAGTGGTTCATACCAACTCTCTGTTCTTCACCCGTGCATATGTTCATTCGGACTGGTGAAGTACTTCTGACACCACGATGTCATTATGTAATCCACTTTTCAATGTAATTGTTTAGACAGGTCGATGGGCTTTAGGATACGGGAAAGATAGTATCCCGGGAATGTCTATAAGAAATGTGATTCTCTAGTTCGGAGTACAAGTCACAACATGTACCACTAAAGACATGGGCAATGTCTTCTCAGGTCTAAACAGTTACCAATGTGAATACTGGCAAATCGGTCCGTGAATACTATCAATTCCTATCATGAACTCCTGAGACGCCCATGTGTGTTCGTTTGGTTTTATTGACCACTTAACCAAGGTGTATCTGTATAATGGAACTATATCGTTGCGCTCTGCTAATGTTGCACACCACATCGGTGAGAGAGAGAGAGAGAGAGAGAGAGAGAGAGAGAGAGAGAGAGAGGGAGAGAGAGAGAGAGAGAGAGAGATAGAGAGAGAAAGAGAGGCTGATTTACATAATGTCCATCAGTATGTCCCCAATGTTTACACTGGTACATATTTTGCTCTTGAGTGGAGCGAGGTAACGCGTATGGGAAGAGATTCCCTAAGTTACCAAAGGATAGACAGGCGGCCTACCGGAGACGTGGACCATACATAGCTGGTTTCAAAGACCCGCACATTGCCACAAGATCGATCGTTTCCCCTTCATTGAGGCATCTTCCTCTCCATCTTATATTCGTGGTGAAAAGGCACACATTGGTATGGTTTCCTGGTATTTATTTATTGTATGTATGACAACCCACGCTACATCACAAGCATAATAAATTAGCATTTTCTAAATTTTGGTGGTGTTCTACCACAGATAACAACTCCAAAACGTGCATCCATGGCGTGATCTCAACATAATTAAATAAAACCTAACATACCATAACTAATTAGCCATATCCGGACATGGGATCCACCACCAACGGAGACCACCCAGTCCAATTATTAAGGTGGGTCACAATGATTGACACCCGTGGCCCACACACGTTGCGACAACGATGGTGACCGTGCGACGACAACAACGACGACGACGACATGCAATAATAATAATAATAATAATAATAATAATAATAAAAAATATAGTCGCAAGCGGCGATGCACCAGGAGCCAAGCGGCTAGCATCCCGGTCGCTAAGACGAGAACCTTATCTGAGCCAGCTCTTATAGGTGGCTTAGAACCTAAATAGCCCCTTAGATTTGATAAAGTTAGATTAAAGCTGTCAATTTTATTGAATTATGTGAGAAGGTTACAGTAGGAATCTTATTTATCCGCCCAGTCTACCCATTGTTGAATGCTGTTTTGAATAACAAACAATAATGTGTCAACAACGGCAGCAAAAATATTAATACAAAATTATTTTAGTTGGTAGGTAGGTAGTTTTGTTTATTGGCCGCTTACACCGAGATGTATTTGAGCCATGACTCCTTGTTAGAGGTGCTTCCCCGAAGGGTTGCTTTGCTTCCCCGAGGGTTGCTCTAAATAAGTCATAACTGAAAAAAGTCAAAAAATTAAGTCGTTGCTGGGAGTGTGTTGCCTGATGTTGCCTAATCAATTGTTGTTGGCAGGTGTTGATGTTGTATGCCGTGTTGAGGAGGGGGTGGGAGGGGAATTACTTTATTTCTCATGGAGATGGGATGGGGTGGAGGGCAGTCTGTAAAATAAAATCTCAAAACGGGAATCAGGAAAATTTTTAATAAAAAATATTATGACGAAACGGAATGATAATACTATCAACTAAGAATAAACAAATTAAAATAATGGCCTGTGATTAAATAAACAAGAAACGTGGAAAATTAAACATAAAATCCAATGTTTGTAAACTAAATATCCAAATTTATCTTAGAATTATAACCTGTTGCTATTAAAAATAATAAGTTGAATGCGCGTGGCGCTATTTGGGAGTTAAATGGTCCTAACAGCATCTACGTCAAAAGCAAAGCAACGTCAATCACGACCTCCGTGTCAAGTTTTCGTGTTTCCACCACCACACACCGACGTCTTCGTCATTGCATCATCGGGCGGATTGTCACCGCAGATGGAAGTACACAGCAGATAGAAGCAGCAGGCTAGTAGCGTCACCACCCCCACTCAACCAACGGCATCTCTCCAGGGCGGGTTGATTGCGGCTCAACGATAAAACCTTTTCAGTTGGTCTTACTGTATAAAGCCCATATACCAACTCTCGTGATAAGCTGTGGGACACAAGTGGTAGTTTTTCAGTATATATAGAAAATAATTATTTACCTCTAATAAGAAGAAGGAAGGAAGGAAGGCGGTGTCATATTTAACATGTAGAACATACTATGGCCCGTATTTTAGAAGTTTCCTTTATTTTTGTCACAAGGCCTCCTTTTGTAAGGTAGCCTTATCTAAAGGAATCCTTTAATAAGGAGGCCTTAAGTATTTCATATTTCAGAATCGACCTTATCCACTTCCTTTAAAAAGGAGTTCCTTCGCCAGCTGATCGGTGTAAAGGTGGCCTTTATAAAGGAAGTCCTTACAAAAGGATTTTCTTAACCTATGATAAAGCGCTCATGTTCCAATAAAAATAGGCAATCATGGATTGCAAACTATAGCCAATCTCGCGTTTATATAGTTCCCCGGGCCCATATGCAAAAAGAAAGTGTAACTTTACACTAGTTTAAGCTAAACATACCCTCGCCCTCTTTGTTCTCCCCAACCAACATACTCTACATACACTGCATCGTCCTCTTCCTCCCGCCCATCATCTCCAACCACCTCTACTCCTCTTCACTCTCCTCTACCACAGTCATCTTTTGCACCCATCCTCCTTCCGCTTCCTCCTCCTCCATCCCCCCTCCTCCACACTCATCCTCCGCCGCTTCCTTTCCCGCTCCTCCTACTGCTACCATATTCAATGCTTGACAGCTAATCGATCAACCAATCTGCCGGGCGACAGCGCCTTCGCTGCTACCTCAACAAATACAGCTACAAGCAGCGCCGCCTTCGTCGTCGTCGTTGCCGCGCTACCAACACCAGCACTAGCACCATCATCATAATCAATATCATCATCACCACCACCACCACCACCACCACCATCTTCATCATCATCATCACCACCCCTTCACCACCACCCTCACCAACACCATCAACACCCTCACCACGACCACCACCACCTCCACCCCTACCACCACCACCCCCACCACCACCACCACCACCACCACCACCATCATCGTCGTCGTCGTCGTCGTGTCGTTCTCGTGCCACCATCATTGTCAATAAGACTAATAGCGCCAGTGTCAAGTAAGAAATTAATCTGGCAAATATCATTATTTTCTAGCTGCTTCACGGAATAGAATCAACCATCATATTGCTCCAAGAACGGAATTCGTATGAGTGATATCAGATCATCTTGGAAGTTACACCACGCTTAAACCTACTCCGGAGTAGGTTTAGTAAAACTGGCATATTTTGCGATTTTTACACCTTTGTTTAAGCTAAAAGCTTAAAGCATACAATCTCTTAAGCTAAGTTTACTATTAAACCACAGTTTAGCTTAAACTACTTTTATGCATATGAACAGTGGTGTAAATGAACAGTTACACCCGGTGTAAGCTAAACTCTTGCTAAACCACCTTTATGCATACGGGTCCCGGAGTTGTAGTTTTCCGAAAAGCTCGGGAAACAATAATATAACATATCCGGATTCGAACTCGTGTCTGAATATCTAGATCCGATTCATCATTCATGATAAACTCTAGGAGGCCTAGTCGCCTGGAAACCCATTTCTGTTGCTAAAGTTTGGAGTAAGTTTGTGTAATAACTTCAGAGATCTGGAACATTATTTCATAATTAGGATCTATCCCATATTTTGTGAATTCTAATTTAGTGTAACACCCTTTCTAATCCAGAAATTTGAAGCAAATTTGTTTATTAATTTACGAAAAATAGCTACACGCAGACAGACAGACGAGCTGGTGGGCGAGGTGGACAGACGGACGGACAGACAGACAGACAGACTGAAGATGGGCATGCGTCATAAATGCATTCTGCAAATAATAAGCTGGCTTTCAATATTTCCCCTAAGTAAGCTCTGGATATTCATATACGTTTTATTTAGATCGGTGATGTACATTTCAACCGATCATGTTCTTGTACGTTCATTATTTGCACCTGTGACGGCGTGCTATGGTTGTACAGCCATAACACACAGTGAAATGAACATTTGTATGAATTGCAGTCCGTCTAAATTGATACACCCAATTCACGCACGTACTAATGCTCAGGTACACTAGTCGATATACTGAAGGTGCATTTGAAAGCTACGTTGAATTCCATAAACTATCTGACTGGTTGTGTGCATTCCAGCCAAATGTTGGTTGATTTTCACGCAGCTTTCGTCACATGTGTTACATTGCATAGTATAGATTAGCATAGTAGACTGAACCAATATGAGAATGAGAGTGGGAAATGGTTATCTCGTGCACATAGCACCTTGGGTAAATCGCATTCAATGCTACTCAACTACCTACAATTAGTTACTTCAACAGTTTACTATAGAAAGCTAAAGCGCGTCGTGCATTAATCATTGCTTAATATGGATGAAACAAGTTTTTCGATAAAGAGGAGGATGGTGTTTTTAGAACTTGAAAAGCATTTACTGCTTCAGTTAATTGACAAGGAAAAAGCAGTTATTGAGCAAAGACAAAATAGTGCAAACATATTAAAAGCGAAAAGTGATGCATGGGAACGTATTTTGATAACGTTCAAAGCCCAAAAAGGCATTGAACCAACTGATCTAAAAACACTGCGCAAAGTCTGGGATAATATCAAAACTAAGGCTAAGAAGGATGTTAGCAAAGAGAAGAAAGATCGGCATGCAACGGGCGGTGGTCCTGCGGATCCGGCATCAGCTGCTGATGACATGTCTCACATGGTTTCATCTATATGTAATGACGTATTTAGGCCATTGGATAACGACGTTGATGATGATACAGGGTATCATTTACAAGGTATTTTTACATTTACCTTTTACACTTGTTGCACCTCATTAAACAGGCCTAGTTTCCTACAGTACACTCTCGAGTCTTATATTACCTATAACAATTACATCAAACGTATTAGGTCATAATAAGTTAGTGATATTGAGGTCAAATGTCAAGGTCACGGCATAAATTGCAATTCTGGTTTAAGGTTCACATTTTGATAAATATATCTTACTAATTATTCCCACGAAAACATTGTGTGGGGTATTGTAATTGTCTCCGATTGTCAATCTGTCAGTTACGCTAACTCCTCCCCAAGTGTTGGATGGAAATTAACCAAATTTGTACGTTCTGCAAGATGACATTTAGATTAGACTCCGCCCACATGGGTGAGTGGTGGTGGTGGTGGAGGGGGGGGGGGGGGTCGGCCGTAAATTGCTTATAGTAAAACTACTCCTAAATCATTGGATGGAATTCAACCAAATTGATAATTTATGATTGCAGAGTGTGGAAGGCATTTGGAGAGAGAGAGAGAGAGAGAGAGAGAGAGAGGGGGAAAGAGATAGAGAGAGAGAGAGAGAGGGAGGGAGGGAGGGAGGGCGATAATACTACATTCCCCATGCCCACCAATCTATCTATCTCTACAACCATTAATAATACACGTTCACAGTAAAATATTAATTTGGTTGTCATGCTTGTTATTTTAGCTCCGGTGAACAATCCTGAAGATTCAGACGCTCTGTTGGCATCTACATCTATGGTTGTACAGCAAAGTGAGTCTACTGAAATAAAGTCAGCAGAATCATCGGCTATGCGTGCTTCAATAAGGGGGAAGGGAAAAGGTAAATCAACTGATGAACATGACACATGTACCTCTAATTCGTCTGCGTTGGACAGAGCATTAACGATGCAGGAGATCGAACATAAGCTTCAAGTGAAACGTCTGAAGCAGCAGATTATGTTCGACGAAGAAGGCCATGCCGAACGGATGAAGTTGATTAAGTTGCATAACACGGCTCGATCAAAACATAGTAACAACGACCGATGTACAAAATGAACAAGATTACTCCCTGTATAATATTTATCAACAAATGTCATAAATTTAATGAATAAAGAAAGTTATGTATGTGCTCACGAAAAATAGTGTTGAACACTTGTTCGTCTCATGGCGTTCCCAAGCATATCATTTTGCAAGTTTACAGTTTCATCTTCACCACCATCTTCCATTCCGCGGCCAACTTCCTCTTCTAAAAATGCCCGTTCCCTGAGATCGATTGCAACATTGTGAAGCACAGCTGTCGCTACAATTACTAGCTGTTGTTACTTTACATCATAATCCAAACTTTAAGCATGGAAAGCGACGCTTCCATAACCCCAAACATCCGTTCTACAATTGAACGTGTTCTCTTCTGAGATCGAGTGTAATTATTTTCATCTGGGCCGTCGGGATTCCTGAGGGGGCGTCAAAAGAAATGGTCGGCATGGGTAGCCTTGAACACCAAGTAACAAACCAGAGAGTTCGTTGCTTTCGAACCGAGTACAGATTAGACTGTTGTCGAAAATCCGTGAGTCATGTGTAGATCCAGGCCATCTGGCCACGATATTAGTGAATTTTAAGTCAGCATCACATATACCTTGTACATTCAACGACATACATGACTTTCTACACCGGTATCTCTCACAATTCACTACACTTGGTGATTGTATAGGAACATGACTGCCATCCACACAGCCAACAACATGTGGGAATCCAGCAATTTCTCGGAATCTGTTCTGCATAGTTGGCACTATTTGTCCCTCCGGAAACCGAATGAACTGAACAAGTTTTCTAGCAATAGCCTTGAAAACTTTGGCAACAATCTTGCTAACGGAAGACTGTGAAATATCCAGCAAATCACCAGCAACAATTTGAAAGCTTCCAGTAGCATAGAACCTCAAAGCAGCTTTAAGCTGAATACTTGGTGGCACTGGGTTTCCTCGGTTGTCAAGCGAAAATTGTAATATCTCGGGAACCGCTTGGGATATTCGAGTTCTGTAAACTGTTCCTGATAGGGAATCTTGCTCCGACTATGATAAACTAAAGGCAGAAACAATCGGCCTAGAATTGCGTCATTTATCGGCGAATCACGGAAATAGAATCCAGTACGCATATTTGCAATATCAGACACGTTAATAGGTTCGCTAACGATTTTATTTAATCGATCCATGAGCGCTAATAGTATCTACCTATATGCAAAAATTTTACACTCTGACCCCCTAAAAGTACAAGTTTCCGCACTCTGCCAAAAAATTACATATTCAGGATTTTCGAAAAAACAACTTCCAAAAATATTTTTCAAGTCAAGACGTGGGCTACATAGTTCTAGAAGACTGCTACGTTTCAAGTAGATCAGCCTAAAACTCTGGGAGAAAACATTTAAATTTCAAAAATTTCCCCAGAAAAATCAGGTCAGTAGTCTCAGAGAAAAATACCATCTTGTATGTTATGACGTCACCAAGATGGCCGCCGCAGACATGAGCCTATCAAGTTCACTTGAACAATTTTGATTCTTGGCCTAACTCAGATATGGATTTCTAAGTTTCTCATCAATCATCCTGGTGGTTTCAGAGAAGATTTGTTATTACTCTGCAAAGTAATTTACAGAATTATGACGTAATCAAGATGGCCGCCGAACCACTGTCCGAATTAAGTTTTCTTGAACAACTTTTATTCAGACCCATAACTGTATTCTTCATTATGAGTCAGCCAAATCGGCCCAGTTCTTCTTGAGAAGAAGACAATTCAATTCTCCAATTGCTTTAGTATTGGCAATTTTGGTAGGAAAACCATCCAAGATGGCCGCCAAACCGTTCGTCCGACAGTATTGAAAATGACAAATTTGGAATCAGAAGACCCAAAAACCTATGTAAAACCAATTTCGGCCTCAAATTTCAACGAAAAAAATTAATTCAAAATGGCCGCCAATCATGCTGAATTTTGATTGATCGATGGCGACCATGTTTTTTGACGTATCAATTTCTCTTGAACAGACTGTAATGCCGCTCAGTCCCTAATCATATCAGCCAAATTTCGGCCCGATCCATTTAGCCGTTCTGGAGAAGAAGTCGTTTTCACAAACACTATGTCATTCAAGATAGCTACCCAAGTTCTTAGCAAATCAAATTTCCTTGAACAAACTTGGTTCAGCGGATGCCGTAGATGATATTTCATGAGGTTTGAATCAATCCACCAAGTGGTTTCGGAGGAGAAGATTTTTAAAAACGTTTCCCGATATACTACAAAATCCAAAATGGCCGCAGGCCTAATAGGCCGACCAGCGTTGTTTGAACAAAATCAGATCTCTATTACCGAACGATGCTTTCTGTAAAATATAATTTAAATCCACCCAGCGGTTTCCGAGGAGAAGGCATTTTAAATTTCCAATTGCTTTACTGTAGGGGAATTTGGCGGGAAACGAATCCAGGATTTGGAATCAGAAGACCCAAAAACCTATGTAAAACCAATTTCGGCTTCAAATTTCAAAAAATAAAAAAAAATTCCGCTCAGTCCCTAATCATATGTCAAACCACTTGGTGGATTGATTCAAACCTCATGAAATATCATCTAGGGCAACCGCTGAACCAAGTTTGTTCAAGGGAATTTGATTTGCTAAGAACTTGGGTGGCCATCTTGAATGACAAATACGGCCAAACCGTCGATCGAACAAATTCGAAAATGCCAGATTTGGATTTCTCGACCCCAAAAACTTATATAGGCCTAATTTGGGAAAATTCAAAATTCAACATGACCGCTAGAAAGCTTGATGCTGATTGGTCCATACGAAATCCATGCTTTTCGAGCTATTAAGTTCTCTTGAACAAACTGTATAGTGATCCACACTCCGCTGCTTCTGACCAAATCTCATTCCGTTTAGTGGTTCTGGAGAAGAAGATTTTTTAAAACGCGGGAAAATTTTGCGGAAATCCAAGAGAGCCGCGAACCTATCTAGAAAATCATATCCATTCATGTGTAAAAGGTTTGCCCTAATAAGCGTCTCTTGCCATTCCAAGCCTAAATTTCACTGGCATTTTTGTCTTCGCACTATTCGCAAACGAAAAAAGTGGCGGAATAATTTTAAAAAACCAACAGAACAATAACAGTAGGGTGCTAGCCATAATGGCTCGGCCCCCTAATAATAATAATAATAATAATAATAATAATAATAATAATAATAATAATAATAATAATAATATGTAGCACTGCTCATGACTGCTTTTGTTTTAGCTGCGTGTCTGGGGGCCCACGGAAATTGTTACCCACCTCAATTATTCGATGCATATTGCTACTACTGCCATGGATTACCTGGAGGACTTTGTGGATATTCCATACGGGCTGCCAAAAATAGGTAAATTTCATCAGAAATTACATTCCTTTGACAATATGAAAATGCAGTTAGAAATTAAATCTCGTGGTTAGACAAGACTGCAGTCATTGAGCAAACCAGTTGCCATATGAGATATCATACCACCACGTTGTGGGACCAAAAGCCAGTGTATATGGTAATAGACCTATATTATTAAGTAACTATCTTGCTTTAATGACATGATTTAATGATCCAAACAAGGTCGGTCTTAAACATGTGCCCACACAGATTCAAATCATTCGTTTTTTATTTTGTGTTTCATATTTTTTCAATGTTTACAATTGTTGTGTCAGTATTTCTCAATACATAGCCTAGAGTTTGAACGCAAGGATACAAGTACATGTACGTATGCACGAATGCACATGTGCACAGATGTATGGATGTCCCGATGATGTATGCTTATGCATGCACACAGTTGTGCGTATGAATACTCAGATACGCACCTATATTTTGAGGATCCCATGATTATATACTGAGTTTCTTTAACTAGGAGCCCATTGATCACTCTGAGGGTGGAACGGTAACGGGAAGGACCAACCAAACCGGAGCCAGTAAAACGCTGCCGTGGGCCATGCCAAGGCTGCACCGATGGTGGCTATACTCAATGCCCGCACATAGGCAAGAATGTCTAAGATACGATTTGCACCCCCATCATTTGCGCTATTTGGAAACTCCCCTAATAGACAGGTTTTCTTTCATAGGGTAGGGCATGGTCACGCTAGTATGATTGAGGCCTTTGACAGCAAAACATCTTAGGTAACTAAACTACCACCTTGTGCGGGATCCCTCTCAATGCTAGCATTAGGCACACACTGAATGCCCGCCTCCAGACATCTGCTGAGAACATCGGATCAACTAGGCAGCAACTACCAGATTACCACCACGTGTTCCTACCCTTTAGGACACTAAAGTAGGATTCTTCTCCTTTCTCCACTCCACCTTAAGCAGACCGCTAGAAAATAGTTAGCTTTCACCACCAAATGACACTTATGATGAACGAACCTTAGATAATAGGCCGAAGGAACAAACAGTAACTGTTAGCGACGTAGTGACTGCCCAGGATAGATAGAAAAGCCCACTGTCTCGCACGCCCGCTCTGAAGGAATCCCTTTCCTTCTGCTTAGGACCCTCTCGAGAGACATGTGTTTACATGCTGGCTCACAGGCCTACCCGCCTCTCGAGTGATGTTATTCGGATAGGGTGATGCTCGACAGACGATCAGGATGCGAATTGCTCCTTTCGTTGCCCATGCGCAACCTTTCAGCCAATGGAAAAATACAGCGCACATAGCGCTAGGAACCTAAAACGTTAAGCAAGACCACCCTCGCACACCCTCTCTCGCTTCCGATCCCCTCCTCTATGCGCCAGCGCCCAAGAGATTCTTAAAAAGAGTTTGGCTCAAACGCAGGTAGGACAGATCGAAAGCCACCTGCAGCCCTTTCCTCCTGTTCCCCAAATGAGTATCCCAATGGGATCCCTCTTCTCGGAAGGAATCACTCCTCGTTTTATGGACACCTTTTCAAGCTGCAAGAGCCACCGCCAACGCCACCGCCACAGTAGCTCCCGCCACCGTAACCACGCCAATGCTATTGCCACAGAAATCATCACCACATAAACCACCACTACAGGAACCACTGCCCCATCCATAACCGCCGCGACAACAGAATTCCATCCTGATACAGACCGCTTCTGCTACACAGACCACTTCTGCTGGAACGAATGTGCACATAAGTGTGATCTTCCTCCGCTTGGACTAAAAGGAAAAAGTAAGTAGACAAGAGGTAGATCATACACCGACATCGACGGAAAAGATGGCTGCTTCAAGCTCCGATCTTCTGCTCATAGACAGTGGGGACGAGACAGGTACCTTGACTACTAGGGAAAGCCCAGCCTTTCAGTTGCATCGACCTCATACACACTGTGTCGGAAATGTCCAGCCTGACGGCTCTGGTCAGCAAAAGATTGTGGGGTAGCCACAACTTCGCATCCAGATGTGGGCATCGCAAGTCCCGAGACCAGGACAGACACCCAAGAGTCGCTCCAAAGAATCACATTTCAAGCTTCTCCATCTAAAGAGCCGTAGGCCCATGTCACTAAATCTCTGCCACGACAGGTGAGCTCCGCGAAGGTTTCTTTGGCCGCCCAGCTATGGAATTCCCCAATTGGAAGTACACTCAGATCAAGGTGCTAACATCGAGAGTGTTGCCTTTTTCAGGAACTAAGTTCCCCGTCTCTGTACATGGCATTGCTCCATCAACGCTTGAAGGACGCACATGAAAGTGTATGAGCACATGGTCTATAAATGACAAAAAACCCACTCATGACGGTGCCGCTCAAGGTGAACAATACATTATCGGTGACCACGTCTGGGTAAGCAATCCGGCTCTGCCCCCACCCTGGAGCTAGTCACAAATTCAGTTATAAATGGAAAGGACCATATACTGCCCTACAACAGAAATCCGACGTGACTTATCACCTCCATGAGCTGAACGACCGACAAGTCCTCCTTCCCTTTAATTGCCTGCAACTTTATGTGGCAGCAGAGAAAAACCCCTGCTGGAATGTGATGCCACACTGTACCAACTGTCAACCGATCTACTTCCATCCTCGCCAAGACCCCAATCTACACCCGATCCTCCTGATGGTGAAGACAGTACAATTGCCAACACCCACCCCGAGCCGATAACGGGGACATGCTTGGGAAAACCATACCTGCCCAGGATGGCCTTTCTTCGTGAATGATATTGAATGTATGAGTGATGCTGCACTCCAGCGACCAAACCACGCCAGTCCAATACTATCATCGGGAAAACCTGCAACCCCTGATGATGGACCCCCGAACTGCACTGATGCCCCTCTTATATATACCCAGAGACATTTCCTCGGCCTGAGAGCCACTTCCACCGATGTCTCGAGGCTGAATATCGTGCTCAGTCCGCAGTCATCCCGGTGCATTGATTTTTACCATGTGACTCCCCTGACCAGTCATGAGGTGATGACCAAACACTTCATGACTATCCACCCCAAGCCACTCCAGTCCAACCCCCTCGCCACAGACACTCATGTGCCTGTTCGTTCCCCCATATTGGTCACCCCATCCATGTATATTATTGTTGATATTGAATTGAGTATATAAGAATTGTGATAAACTGCTATGAAAGGTATGCACCAGAAACCTTTGCTACAGAATATTCCGCCAGCAGCATAAATGAAACCCGCCACTGGCGTGTGCGTAGGAATGCACCCCATGTGCGCAGATACCAAAGAAATGTCGAAGACCAATATTAAGATATTAATCATGGAAGAGGTGAGGAAAGGTAGACACAATTTCCATTCCCAATCCAGAGAGTTCCACCGTGACTAAGAAAACACTTTCTTCATCCCGCTGAAGGTACTCCACCAGAATTGGCATTTCTTCCACCAAATTATCACCGTAAAACCCATCAAAGTTGGATGGACAATGATCATTATAAATCGCGTCAGTGACTACGTTATCAGTCGCAATGGAAATGGATATGTTATGCATTTTTATTGTAGTGAGCACATTTCTCCGCCCTGACATTTGACCTATTTTCTTTCCGAATTTGACATACCTCCGCTGCCGAATAGGATTCCATGAAACTTATTTCTACCACATCGCCGCCGAAGATATGGACTCCACCCCGTGAAGGAAAACAGTACCTACCCTGGAGAAATTATCACTTGAGATCTTGAGTATGGGTAAATTATACAACTGCGCCACGTGTGAGAAGAAATTCTACAGGTCTAATGACCTGCATGCCCATCGGGATCAAGTCCACCTTGGAGTATGAGCCATTTGCCGATTGTGCACCTCAGCTTTTATTCATATAGCCGAGAGTTGACAACATGCCACTAAGAAAAACCACGACATTACGATCATCTCTTTGACTGCTGCAGAAAGAATGCTACAAATTAACTCGCTGCTGAGTACACTGGGCCCGTCCTTTCTGTTGTACAGTGCCTGGAGATCTGCAATCATTGACCATAGACCTTTCAGCCTCACCATCTGAATATCACCTGCCATCGTCTAGTTCTGCCTCATCAGAAATGCCATGCCGTTCCATCATGTGAGATCACTTTTTGATTCCTGCCCCTCATCTGATCTACCTCCAGTGAGCTGTTCCGCCCATCATTCCTCTTTCGAACGTACACCACCTCAACGAAAGTTCAACATCATGCCGCCACACCTCCGAAAACTCTGCAAAATAAGGCATATAATTAAACATATATTCTGATAGCTTATTACGACGCTATATATACCACCACATAGAATAACCGGTGTAGACTGATCTACGGTGTGATGTGTCTGCGTGCGTGCATACCTGTGTTATAAGCCAGATACCCATACATAGAATACTTGTATTGCATTGATGATATCCCCATAGCTTATTACAATAATTGCATTGATAACATTTTATATATTTGACCAGGACAATTCTGTCTGGCTGACCCTCTCTTAGTGATTACCTGTCTTTAGTGACACCTGTCTTTCTCCATGTTAGAGGCATGGACATACATAAATATTGGTCACTATGGAGAAGGCACTCCAAGAATTGACTAGGATATTACAGGGAGGGCAGATCAGTCCAGCTCCACATGCCGAGGGGTTGGCAGCCCTTGAATCCAGCATGGAAGCTGACTCTCGCTCCTCAACGGAGGGGGGGGGAGCTTGACAACCCGGATCAGGCTCCTGCCTGGAAGACAACACCTGCTCCACGATGGTGGCTTGACACCGCCAGATCAGGTTCCACGCCAGAAGCCCACTCGGACTCCGCAATTCCATGGACGAGCGGGGGCCTCCGAGCACCTCAAGAAATGCTGTGCTTTCCGACTCGATGTACCCATCCCCAGAGGAACTGATTCCATGGAGAATGCGAACCCTTACAAAGAAAATGGTACCCAGACTGACGTCTCCAAATTAGTTTGCATAACTGCATGAAAAAATGTAGGAAGCCAATTCCTACTCTATGCAGGAAGCAAACTCCCAAAATGCCACCAGAGGTGGCGGCTACCAGAAGGGTACAGTGCCAGGCTTCGTGTCCTGTAAACTCCATATACAATCCAGAACTACTTGCGTGGATGGATACTACATAGTTGAGGGAAGAAAGATCCTCGACCTTCCTAGATGATAACCAGGGCAAGAACTAGAGAAAGCTGGAGAAATAAGTCATTGACTTGAGTGGGGTAAAGTTCTGCCTCGTATGCAGAGTGGCTCTGCATAAGGAGAAGAACGATGGCGCAGAGGTCTTCACAGATCCCCTGTTCTGGTCGAGCAGAAGGCCCTCCTGAAGGCAAGCGGCATTTGCGTGGCTGTAAAAGAGGCCAGATCCAAGGTGCTGCAAGGCCGTGAGAACTACACTTGCGAGAGGTCTGGCTTGGCAGTAGACTAGGTTGAGGCACTGTACCTCAACATCGCTAGATACCAACCACGATACATTAATAATTTCATACATTAATACCCCAGCTTCCATCAGGGGAAAGCATGTTGTCAATGTCAAGAACAGGGATGACCATTGTCTGGGCTGGACTCTCCTGTCTGCGAGATTTCCAGCAGCTAACAACACGAGTCAGCCGGCAAAGTATGCAGAGCACTGGGACAGCCTCGACTTCTGTGGTGTGGATTCTCTTACACCACTCTACCAAATAACGTGAGTTGTATGGCAGAACAGTCTGGCCATTAATGTCTTCGGACATGATAAGGGTATTTACCCACTTCATCTGAGTGATGCTGATCCCGCCATTCCGAGGACGAATCTGCTGCTTCTTTAGAAGGGTAGCAAGCAAGACTTTGCTTGTATAAAAAAAACTTGAATCATCTGCTCCATGATCAGAGTCAGTATGAAGGAAGAAATCACTTCTGTGAGCAATGCCTCCACTGTCATTTCCGAGAGGACCTACTCACTCAGCACTGGCCAGTGTACAGGTGTAAGTGCTAGAACAATGCGCATAAAGATATCTGCAGATGGTAAGCAGATGCTAGTTCGTCAACCACCACAAACAGCTCAAGGTGCCATTCATTATCTATGCTAACTAGGTCATCATTACATCATTAAGATGTTCAGTGTACAGCCGGAGGAACAGCTTATCCTGCATCAAGGTCAGGTTCACGTGTGTGGTCTTGAGGAGGGAGAAGAGTGGCACTGCAACAGACATTTCTACGTTTGGTTGCAAGCTAAATTCTGTGAAGCCCTCATTACACTCCATGGCATGGTACCCTTTCCCCTTCGCATAGCAGGCAGGACCACTAGCTAGTGGAGCCAGGACTCGTTACCCATCAGTCACATAGGTGGTGTCTAGGGCGCTGTTTCTTGCCATAAACTCCCACCTGCTTACAACATGTGGGACCTTTATATCCTTCTATGTGGTCCTCTCTAGCTTGAACTTGAGCATCATACTCCTAATCTCATGGATCTGTTCTGGGATAGCGACGTCGATGTACTTTTCAGCAGCGGAGAGGGTGGTCTCATCATAGATAGCAGGTC
Source organism: Chaetoderma sp. LZ-2023a (assembly GCA_034401795.1). Lineage (NCBI taxonomy): Eukaryota > Metazoa > Mollusca > Caudofoveata > Chaetodermatida > Chaetodermatidae > Chaetoderma > Chaetoderma sp. LZ-2023a. The sequence continues at coordinate 91,841,010 of CM067372.1, forward strand.
GAATGACTGTCAGGCAGTCCTTCATGGATCTGTGTCATGTGAGCTCGCTGGTTCAAGCGCTGCATCTGGATGTGGTACATACTGTTTCATGTTTAAGGTATCGCTATAGTGTCTCTATAAAGACAGATTAAACACTGCAGTATTCGGGAAGGTTCTCCACCAGATTGTCTTCCCGCAGGAACTGCTGCACACTCACAAGCAAGAGCCTGTGGTAGCCCAAATGGTGCAAGCAAGCGTGAGGATACCATCTATTACACGAATAATGGGACTAATCCGTGACACCAATGTCCTCCCCGCCATGGCAGGCCAGCTTCCACCAACTGACCCAGAGATTCTGGCCTCCTGGGATGCTGACTACTTCTGAGGGGAAATTTGCACAGCTGTTGACCACAGCCGCGATGAAGGCTTTGACTCTGGGCATGCTACTGGTATGTAGGAGTGTTGTGCTGCCGATACACAGGAGGATATTGATCACATATTCAATGCTGATGGCTAGAAGCAGATACAGGAGAATATTTCTGGACTTCCATGACAAATACCAGGGCTCCCTCATCAAGCCTTCCAGCAAGGCAGATGGTAGGAAAGCATGGAAGAAGTGGATCTTCCATGAGAAGTTTGGTAAGAAGAAAGCAACAGGCGCTGCTTGACAGGCGTTCCAGACAGCATATGTTCCTCCAGTGCAGAAGAAAGATAGAGAGTAGCCGGTGGAAGATGAAGTTTCTGAGTGAACCTCTGAAGATGCTGACGAAATTCCTGAGTCAACCTCTGAAGTTGCTGACATAGTTGCTGACGAAGTTCCTGAGTGCAACCGGGAAAAGAAGGCTACACCATGAGCGTACATGGCATCCGTGTGCAGACAAACACCTGAGTATCTTGGACGGATTCTGCTTGTAGCTGAAACGTTCCACCTTCTCAAGAGTAGGCTCAGAGTATGACAGCTCACCCATCTCCTTGTTGCTGGAGATGAAGTGTTATAGCTTTGCGGTCTTTCTGCACAGTTGCAATGAAGTCTCATTCACTGAGAGTCAGGCTGCCATATATAGTCTCGAGAAGAGCACGTCCACACTTTGAGCTGAAGTACTGGCAATCGAGCATTGTGGCGGATGTCTGCTAACAGCTTCTCTATCGGTGCCTCAGGTTCTGTGTCCTGGCAATTGGACCCTCGTACCATTGGTCATTACCGTCTCCTCCCGCCCCCACCCCCTCATCGGCGGAGCTGGACACCAGAAGTATGTAGTGTTCATGCAGTTGTTCTGCTAGTAGGGTGCGCAGCAAGATGTTTTCCCATGTCCTGAAGGGGCGATGATCAGAAACACCTGCCCAGCATTGGCTTGTCTGCTGCTGTATGGTACAGACATTTTCCCCGCAGATGGTTAGCACCTGTTCTGCTATAGCCTCATCTATATCTGGGAAATTAAATGGCAGTCCATCCTGTATGAGCTCCTTCGCCTGCATGGCGGGCAACGTCGTACCACCAGCAGAAATGAAGGCTGCGACGGAGGCGTCGAGCATGAAATCCCAACAACAGCTGAGACGGTACCGCAGAGGGCCTGCATCAGTAGCAGGTACCGCAGTATCTAGGACATCTAGTATCCATGTTATACATGCACGTGGGACCATGACTTGTCGAGACTATTAAGAGGTCTTAAACGGCAGGCCGAATAATACAGACTTCTTTACCTCAGGTAGTTGGAGACTGGAGGTAGCGCCTATGTGCTGTCAAAAGTAGCATGGCTCAGGCCGATGGTGCCTACCTTAAGATTCTCTCCATCTTGTTGGAATGAGCTCCATGGCTTGAGCATGTCCTTATCGAGGTCCGGCACATAGGACTCAGCCATCACCCTGATGGCACCAGCCTCATCAACTCGGAGCATGCAACACATTAGGCCCCTGTCCCTGATGCCCATTCGCTTGTACACAGTCTTGACCTTGTTGATGGCTGATTGTTCTAGCCTGTCAGTGTTTGTGACAAGATCTCACATGGCTCTCCCTTCTCGGTAAAATCTAGGAAGGAGATGGGAGCAACAGTGTCATCTGAACTGAGGCGTGCCTCGCTCCAGTGCACCAGGTCTCTGAGCTCTTTGCTTTCTAGGTCCGTGAGTGACAGAAACATGATGAAGGGGGGGGAGGGTTGGATGGAGGTGGGGGTAGGGGTGGGGTGGGGTGGGGGGGGGGCTGTTGTATAGTGCTATGCATAGCAGCTTAAAACTAAGTCATATCCAGTAGGAACCGTGTAAAGAGGTGGACATCTCTGTGCTGCTATACAGACACCACTCACTCCGATTGAGTCAATGTGTTGGTGGAGAGTGCAGACTCCATGCTATTTACCTCACTTTGCATGCACCATTGGATGAAGCGGTCGCACCTGACCTTCTGCTCTCTGTTGAGAACCTTGTCGAGGATCTTGGTCTGCACGAGGATGGACTCAACGACTGGCTGTAAGTTAGCGGTGACTATTTCAGCCATGGACTGAGTAAGTTCATCTTGACGTGCTGTCATTGTATGTGCTCGTGGTTTATATAGAAATCCTAACTGTACTGTGCGTGCGTGCGTGCGTGCGTGCGTGCGTGCGTGCGTGCGTGCGTGCGTGCGTGCGTGCGTGCGTGCGTGCGTGCGTGCGTGCAGGTGTGATCACTTCCACACAAATTTGATGGGCTACAATAAGAAAACACCAGATGAGCTGAGTGAGCTCTAGCGCTGAGCTAGCAGAGGAACTGACAGCCTTGAAGCTCTACCCAGGGGTTGGTAAGTGTCGTTGAGCAGCTCCTGTCTGCCAACGTATTCTACAAGGATCGAGAGTACTTAGTAGGGGCTGTATTCACAAAGAGGGCTTATGCCCTAGAAAAGGCGTAACTAGGGTGTAAGCCCCCAACATGGCATAAGTCAGTATTCATGAAAAGGGCGTAGCTTGCGCCCATCCATAAAATCGGGCCTAACTTATGCCCTCCAACTATAAGGCGTAAGTCATTATTTACAGCGTTTTTGACGTGGTCTCGAATTTTAGTCGAATATCAGATATTACCAATTGAATTTGCATTTAGCTGACTTTTTGTAAATAATAAGTATTGTTTAATGTGATGTCATAACAGCCGTTTTTGTTAAATGTTTGAGCTGAGTACTTTTCCTATTTCTGTATTCAATGTACCCGCGGTGCGCTAAATGGTAAATAAATACGGTAGAGCGATATGTCATTGCCTGGCAACAAGCGCGCGTGAACAGCCTGAATGACGCAGCACGCTCAAGTCACGTTTTCCCAAAAAGGCTTCACAACGCTAAAGAAAAGTTGTAACAATATAATAATTACATGTTTTCGCAGCACTTAGTCTTTATAATGACAAGCATTTTACTAATGAATGGTTATATGCTAGGTTAGTAAGACTCGATAGAACGTCCGAATGAATACTATTTATTTATTTATTTATTTATTTATTTATTTATTTATTTATTTATTTGTCAGTATCAAGCGTACTGAATTTTGAATGGATGGTAGCTAGTCTGTGGCTGTTCAGTATTCAATATTGTAGTGAAGGCCTCACATGTTGACAGCTGTTGACGCGTAGGGTACTACGTCAATAAGCAGCCTATATGTGACCAATGAATTTTGGCCTACATGCATTACAGTGACACATTTATTTACGCCCCTCTTCGTGAATACGGCGTAACTATGAGGCATAACTCTAGGGCGTAAGTTATGCCAGGCGTAAGTTATGCCAGGCGTAAGTTACGCCCTCTTTGTGAATACGGCCCCTGACGTCTTTCGGTTACACCAGACATCCATGGCATCACCCAACTCTGAGCTGAATAAGGCTCTGTGCTACTGCAAGCTGCAAAAGGGCTGTGCCACTGAACCATTCAGCATTTGGCTGTGTATGCTTGCGACGTGTGTAGGAGCAGTCGGGAAGACCAAGCCAGTTCAGGTAATCTCACAGACAGCCACTGCTCTTACTCCAGAGCGGGAAGACCGTGACCTTCTAACTGAACTACTAGGGGCGGAGAAGTCTAGAAACCAAAACTGCAATAGCTAAGCTCGACACTACTCGTAAAGCTATCGCCCTGATACCCTTGCTCTGCAGCACTCTATGCTGTTCTAGAGGAGCGGTTGTGGGCGCCAGTTCTGAAGGCTGTGTTGATGGCTGTGTATGTGTTGAGGCCAAAGTGAACACCGGAGGAATTCCCCTCGACTATCGTGTTGTTATAGCCTCTGACCACCAGGTCCTCGATATGCATGATCATGTTGCTCGTAATAAGCGAAAGGTGTGGAGATATGGCAAAGTCGAGCTGAGGACGGGCCTTCTGCAAGGCTTTCTGGAACTTGCTAAATGAGGCTGCTAGGGTATGCAACGAAGATCGTGTCTGTGACGAGATTGGTGAACATGGCTTGCACCTCTTTTCCACTCATGCCATCTATAGTGTCACAGCTTGGTCTAAGCTATCAGGAGACTATAACATATTGCTTCTAAGGACTGGTTGATTCGAATGATCCCCGCTGGTGTGAGGCCTGAAGCTGTGTGTGGGAAGGATTTTTAGCTCCTCCATGTCCACCCGCCCACTGGAGCCTTTGAGGTATTGTTGGCGCACTTTACTGACCGATTCGACCGATAGGGTGCTCTGCACTAGTATCAGTACTTAGTATGCGTCTTTAGCTTCATGGTGATATGGCACTGTCCAACTGCCAGGCCAGTGACCAGGACAGTTGCAGCAAGAGTCACGCCACCTAGGATGATGGCGACTATTGCACTCACCCCAGGAGCGAGGGTTGTGGCAGCTGCCACACCAGCACTAGATCCAATCACCCCAGCAGTGGTGGTTGTGCTTGCGAGAGTGTTGTAGGCTGTTTTATATCACCTGCACGTTCTGTTGTACTTTTCTGTCTAATGGACTAGAATTCTGCCTGATAGTGTCGATATGCTGTGATCACCAGCCGTGGACTGTACCACCCTCATCAGGCCTTAAGGCGGGATACAGTTCAGGGATCTGCCGATGCGTCATGGGATTCCTCTCGGATAAACGGCCAATGTGTGTGAGCTTTTTGGTCTACAGACACACCTCTTATATGGCAAGGGTCATGCAGCTCTTGCAGAGCCAGCAGATATTTGAGCTGTGACATCTAGAACTTCACCTTGTCCCCATGGTTGTACTCTCAAAGTTGTGCAGCTTTTTTCTCTTTATATTCCCACACCCTCTCCTCTTCCCACTGGATGATCTCTCGTGCTTCCGGCTCGAGCCCTCTCCTCCCATGCCATTCTGGAATTCAGTTTATGACACCACACCAGCTGTAGTCGCTCACCTTCGTGTTGGCAGATCTATTGATGTGTGAGCGTCTGCTCTTTCAGCACCGTTATCTCGTCAGGGGCCATGAAGGAATAGTCTTTTATTCCCCTATCCAACATTTGGACAAAGGTCAGATATGTGTGTTATGTGCTACCGCCCATCTATGCTGGCATACAAGGTGATGATCTAGCTGTCGAACATGTGGTTTGTGGGCGTAAACAGATTGGGAATGATTGCTTTCCACACGCTGCTGTTCGCTCTCAGCAGATATTCTATCACGTCTAGCTCCCACCTCTGTCAGTGAGCTGTGATAGGCACTGCCCGGAGGTGGATGTAGCATGTCGGCATGTATATATATAGTGGAATGCTGAGCCAACTCAAAGAGGACCCATTCTACATGGTACTATACCGCCCGTCTACCCACCAGAGATGGTCTGATCACGTTCTCACCATCTAGGAGCATCAGTCGGACAATTGTCATGGCTATATGCTCCTTGGAGCCAATGTTTCCTCACTCAACATGTCTTGCTGATCTAGTGGATGCGTACGATATTGATGTTGCCAAGGTTAAGGAAAGCGATGGCAAGTCGTTCGTCCTGTCGTATAGAGCAAACTCCAAGAAGTTCTTACCCCATTCCATCAGTGGAGATGGCGTAGAGCTATTGACTTACCTATAGGATGTCTCCAAGAAGCGTCTATATCGAGACATGGTGGTGTTTCACTATGATTTCCCCAAGAAACAATACATTCTCGAGCCTCTGATTGAGATGTCGGACACACCTGTGACAGATGTTGATACCCTGGTTGCTTAACTCAGCTTCCAAGAGGTCACGCTAGCTATGGACAATGCCCCACCGATGACGCATCATGGTATACTGTTGACCTTGGCAAAGTGTCTGCAGATTATGTTCAGGAAGAATGAAGTGAGGTATTCCCCCCCCCCCACCCCCCGTCCTGACGGCAATTGGGAACCATGGTTGCCGCTCTATGGGCCCCTGCCAGTAATGTCACCCCACTCTCTACTGTTCCAGAAGTTACATAGTTGCGGGTCAACTTTTCTGCACTATATAGGACATGGTAGCACAACCCTAGTTGCGGTGGGTGATACGGTTGGGGTCACTGGAGGATAGCTCCTGCTGTGCATCACCCCGTTGATGGACCAGAGGACGCTTTCAATATTCATGACGGCATCCTGCGGATAGAGGGTCTGCGGCCTCAGCGAAGCTGCTCGAGTGTGTCCTCCACAGACAACCCATATTGTGATAGAACTGCGGCTTCTAGCCAATGGCAAAGTGAGGAAGTTAACTCCTAACCCCCTGATGGCATGAAGATCGGTATCGAGGCTGGCACAGGTTTCAATCTGACACAGATATTTCTTACTGGGTTCACTCTCTTCAGTTTAACCAAAGATGTTGATTCTACTACTGCATATACCTGTGATAGTTACCTCACAGATAACCATGATATTAGATGCTAAGTGGACATACTTCCGAGATGACCCTCAGTACAATCAATACTGCGACAATTTACGGAAAAATCATCTATGACCGCTTTCACCCACATGAGGAGATTGAGTCTGTCTGCCATTTCTATGGGAGTGGAGAGAGCGGGGCGGGGTTGTCTGCACCTGAGATGACACCAGATCATCTGTGTTACATGTGAACAAGTCAGAGTTTACCAGATGAAGATGGTAGGCACTTCAGCGTTATGCCAAGTGAGCATTGGTAATGCAGCTGGAAGGGCCTGTGTGTAGTTCCATCATGCCAATGTGACACCAACCGTGACTAGGTGTTTGTTTGAGCATTCTGATCGAGACATTATTGTTTAGCTCGATTTGATTGGCCCACATCTCATCGAGATATTTCTTGTTCTACCCGGGTGTGTAACTCATCTTGTAGAATTGTAGAACTGGAGAACTTCTCTACGACTCAAGTGATTTATTTTCAGAGTCTCCCAGGTAACATAATGACCATGGTGCATTTTCCTGGCATGCCGCATTGCCTACATCATGCATATATCTACATAGTTCTTCAGGGTAACCCATGATTATTAGTGCATCAGATTCACTACTATCTTGAACTTCCTATCCTTACAGACCATGTAATGTGTGGTTGGTGTATCACAATGGCTGCTTATCTCTAAATTGACGTATGCTATTGCCTCCTAAACTCAGGGGCCAGCCTGAGGCCCAGCTTTGGGGTGGTGCCAGGCTCAGTCATGTAGCCCAGCCGGCCGTTTGCCGATATCCTAAGGAGATTTTCACAGACAGGTGGGGTCCAGCAGGAGTTTTATTGTCATTCCGTGTGGTGGCTCTAATATTATGACTCTGAGATCTGCCATGGGAGGTGGGTCGACAATGGCAAATCACTTGACTTGTCCACAATTGGAGCTGTATTGCCAGTGGCTCTAATATTTATGATTTTAAGTAGTCTGAGAACGCTCTGGCATACCACTCCTGCAGTGGCGTTGCAGTGGAATTTGATTTATGAACGCTTGTTTATAACTACTTTCGCACATCTTCTGTTGTTATCACCACTGTTAATGACATCTTCCTCGATGCTGTGCGTCTCCAAATTTCGCGTGTGTCAAGCCGATCTCTTCTACAACCATTCGGACATCACCTAAATCACCCACTACCTTACCTATCCGAGGCTCAGTAACATCTGCCACCACACCGTGGCGACTTCTGCAGTTACGGCTGCCGCTTCTATCAACGTAGCCATTGTTACCACGACGGCATGCGTATCTATCAGCGCCACTGCTATGGACAACACCATCACCACATTTCCCGTGTTGGTCAACCTTGGCATCAGTTCCGCTATGCTATGGCTGCTCATTTGGATGGCTATGCTCAATGCACACACAGAGGCAAGAATATCTAAGGCATGATTTGACCCCTTTGCACATGCACCAGGCAATTGGGAGTAACCCTGTTATAGACAGGGTTTCTTTCAAAGGGTAGGACGTGGCGACGTTCGTGTGATGCCAATGACTGAGTTGACATTTTTAGGTTATATATATATGATCTTTGCACGACTTCATCCTCGAAATAATGGCCACAATCACAAAGGTTCCAGGGAGTGTTTAGTACCATTAGAGAGCCTGCAGTTCCCACTTCCTCAAAACGACAACGGCAGCTCTAATCAAGAAGAAAGCGACCCCGAATTCATGAATTCCTGTATACACTCGGAAAAATATAGCGAGGTACACGAACTTGCCATTGAACAGATGGCTCCTGCTGGACGATGCTGAGACTGGCGACTCTGTACAGGCGATAACCGATTGGTTGGAGATATCTTAAAGAAGCCAGCCATTCATCAAAAGATAATGAGATGCAGAGCAGGGAGCATAAAAGCTGCTGAATCTGCGACTTAAACTACCACAAAACCTGCCTACATATTCATGCTAATGCCTCGCAAATGAGCCCAGTTGACGATATTTGTTCCGGTTCTCTGCTCTACTATCAGACAGAGAAAGCACCACAGAACTTCTAAGACAAACCACTCAGAGAGGAACGTCATTTAAATAGTCGCCAGCGCAAAAACCTGCTTTTTGAAAGGCCGATAAGTAGCGAAATAACGGCTTAAATTCTTCCACCTTCAGAAACTTCCACCAAATTTCGTGTACGGAATATTCGCCTCTCTGAATGTGAAGACAAATACTGCCATTATAGCAGTGTTGCTTTCGAACACTTATAAATATAAAAACGGACACTCACCTTTTTGCCGCTCTTCTTGTGGTTGACACCCTTCGCCCTTCCCATAATGTATAGGAATTAAGCAATGCTGCGATTGGAGACATGCTTCCCGCCACCAAAAAGACTATTTTTCGCTTGTTCTGCAGATCTCCCGCACTTCACTTGGACCTCCCCTAAATCGTGTAAAGTCGCCAGTGGACGTTTCTGCCAATTTTCCCCTGTTTAGCTCCCGTTTGAAACTCCCCAAATCGGCGCATGTCTTTGGACACCTCGAACTGTGCTGTTTCAGCTGCCCATGTGGCACTCAGAGTAGAAAATACCGTTAGGACTAGAAAAGCTGAGTCCCTCGGTTCGCTGCATCTCTCAGCTCGCCTTTCTCATGCCTGAAACCTTGTCGCCGACTCTGCATGCCATAGCGACCAGTTTCGATGCCACGTTATTAGATTATGTCACGTGAGACCGCTCCCCATGGATGTATGTTTTCTAAGGCCTTGATGACCTCCGCTATCCTTTCGACTGCTCCTATGGTTTCAGCGACCCTTGCATCGCTTTTACTTATAGAGACGGTTTCGCTGCCCAAATATTGCACCGCTCACTAGAGCTTATGATCATGTCGATAGTCACTTACAGGACTGGCGGTATGATCAGCGAATGAAAAGAAGAAGACTAGAGCGCACTACACGTATCCCCAAGGAAAGAATAAGCACTGTGGCTAAATCTTCTCCGTCGATTAATGAACCTCTTTTTCGTTTTAGAGCACTTTGTCGGTGGTCAAGATAAAACATAGGGTAAGTTATATGATACTACAGTTAAACACCGGTTCAAAGCAGCCAAACCAGCTAACTGCTGCATCACCCAGAATCATTTTCAAGTTTTTTCAGTCTGTCATCGTATTAGACTGCAGCGGCGCTCAGACTCGACAGAGGTTCCACTAAACTCTTTTCTCATTAATTACATGGGCTGGTTTGTGTGTCCGCCCCTTGGAACGCATCAAAACTTTTTGACATTACTCAAGTCAGTCTAGGCTCTGAGCCAAAGATTCGCCCGACCTTGCGAGAGTAGATGTTCTCACTTAAGCTAACAGATCGCATCCTCCTGTGACCGCCTGAGGCCTTAAACTGCAGAACATCTTAGGTAACTAAACTACCAACGCCACTGCCAATGTTACTAGCACAGGAATCACCACCACAGAGATCACCACTACAGAAACTGCTACCGCCTCAATAACCGCCACGACAAAAGTCGGCACCAGAAAACAGACGGCTTCTGCCACACACACACACCACTTCTGCCGGAACGAACGTGCACATCAGCGCGACCCTCCTCCACCCACACTAAGAAGATATAGGAAGTAGACAAGAGGTAGATCGTACAATGACAGTGACAGATATTATGACTGCTCATAGACAGCGGAGACGAGATCAGTACCCAGACAGTCGGGGAAAGCCCAGCTTTCCGGTTGCGTCGAACTCAGGCACACTGCCATGTCAGAAATGTCCGGCCGAACCTACGCATTTCCAAGGCGACGGATGACCGCTCCAGTCAGCAAACGGATGATAGGGAGTCCCAATCTCGCATCCAGGGGATGGTGTCGCAAGCGCTGACATCAGGACATATACCCGAGAGCCACTTCGGAGGACTCATGAGCATAGACAACCTCCGTTACGGCGGACCGACCACGCCAGACCAGCGCCCGGGACTGCAGGTCGAGGAACTTGAAGGAGAAGATAGTTTGCGTGACAACCGGCCACCTAATCCCCTCGGACGTGGACAGGTGCAGGATGGCCGCCGCCCAGCCACACCGAGATAGTAGCAACATTCGCAGCCACAGCTTCGTCCAATGGAATTTTCCCCCCTTACCCATTAGTCATATGATGTCAAAATTAACTACGTGACGTGTAGGCTGACGTTATAATCAATTACGTCATGAATGACGTAGATAGGTTCGTCACGAACGCATAATTGATGACGGACTAAAGCATTGTTGTACGAATTGTATGTCTTTATTATTAAATAAACTTATTGTTGCATATTTTGAAACTAATTTGCCTGGGCACTGATAGACAGCAACAGCACCTAGTCCAATTAGTTTCAAAATATTCAATAGTTTACCTGCACAACTTTCTGGAAATTGAGATTCAGAGAGTGCAGAGATCGATTGATCCCAACATTGGCAAAGCGCCCAGTCAAGTTAGTTTCATTTATTCAACATCTTGTTTATTAAATAGTAAAGACACAATTCGTACAACGAGGATTAGTCCGTCAGCAATGCGTTTTTGCGAACTTATCTACGTCATTCATGATGTCATTGATGAATAAATTGGAATCATGTACTACAGCTAGTAGCCATGTATCTATCCTATGTCACTGAGACCAAGTGACATTTGATAACAAAGGAAGAACCACTGTCGAGATCTATAATCAGAAGACCGGATGTTTTGAAATAACAATATTTCCATCTCCAAAGGCTATGCTGATGGCAGCGGATCTGCTATAGGTAGCTTTATTGATAACATTTGCTTTACCCCAATGTTGCTTAGGAACAGATTTTGCTGCAACCTGATCAATAAAGTTTAAAACCAAGAACACAATTAACTCATGTTTGCTTTGAACTTCTCTTCAGATTTAGTTCTTGTACCAAGTCTGTCATATGTTGCAATGGAGAACTGGGGTCTAGTGACATTCCAGCCGATCTATCTACAGTATGATCCAGAGAACTGCTCAAAGTATGACAGACAGCGCATCGCGATAGTAGTGGCACATGAACTCTGCCACAACGTAAGAGATAACACAAAACACATTATTTCGCCTAATGTCTTTACGAAACTAATTTAATGTTTTAGTAAGTCGAAAGGAGAAGCCTCAAATAACGCGTAATTAGTAAAACATGCATTATCAAGACTTTCGACACAAGAATTGTGTCCGTTTCACATGTTCAATGCCATATATCAATATACGGTGTTTATTTTGAAATTATTCTTATTATGAACTAGTATTGCCTGCGCCAGTAGGGACATATAACAGAGTTTTTATTAAAATAAGTATTATTACTCCAGCGATCGGATAATTAAAACTGAGATTTGCAAACCACCCAGTCATGTTAAACCCATAATCTGTTTTAGCTCAATTTTTTCTCCGTGATTATTGGTGAAAATTACGATTTTCGTCAATATATCGGTGCGTTCCGTGTCTCCGTCTGTCCAGATTCGCTTCACCCGAATGGGACTAAACTTGGACACATGCTTCCTTAAATCAAGTGTATGGAGCACAATGATATTGAGGTCATACGGTCAAAGTTTAAGGTCACTATGACCTTGGTATAAAACTCTACGTTTCACGGTTAACTTTTGTGTTTAGCTCAACATATCGTCGTATATCTCGGCATGGCCTCGCCCTATTGGGAGTTAACCTGGACAACCCTTTCTTATATCAAGGGGTGGAGCGCAGTGCTATTGAGGGCATGAGGTCAAAAGTTCAAGGTCGCTGTGACCTTGGTACAAAACTCTACTTTTCACGGTTAACTTTTGCGTTTAGTTCAACATATCGTCTTATATCTCGGCATGGCTTCGGCCTATTGGGAGTAAACTTGGACACATGCTTACTTAAATCAGGTGGGTGGGGTGCAATGCTATTGAGGTCATTAAGGCAACGTTCAAGGGCACTATGAACTTGGTATAAAAATCTACTCTTCACGGTTAAGTTTAGCTCAACATAGTGTCTTATATCTGGCCATGGCTTCAGCCTTTTGGGATGAAACTTGGACACATAATTACATATATTTACCGGATGGAGCGCAATCATATTGAGGAAATTTGGAAATTTAAAATACCAAGATTTTCGCCAATATCCCGTCAGTGTAACACTGATGTCTTGTTTATTTATTTATTTTTCTGTCATGCATGCATGCGCTCACTCATGCACGCACACACGTACGCACGCACGCACGCACGCACGCACGCACGCACGCACGCACGCACGCACGCACGCACGCACGCACGCACGCACTCACGCACGCACACACACGTACGTACGTACGCACGCACACACGGACTAACTCAAGCAAGCACGCACGTACACGCACGCTGGCACGAACATGCGCATGCCTTTAGAACGACGCGTATATAATTATTTATAATTATATTTATTAATTTATTTATGTTAGTATAGGGCATAGTCACCTCGTATATGTAGTAAAATAGAAAATTGATTCCGCGTCCAAAATTAGGAAGCTCATTTGGATCTTTAGCCTTAGCTACATAGACTGAGACAAACGCATTGTCACGTGCGTGTACCTAATATGTTTCAACCAACAGGTAACGTTAATTCCTGTGCATCATGTTGCATATGTAACGTAATTGATTGGTCCGATTCGTCACTCAAGTATATATCGCGTCATAATACACGTCATATATAGTCTGACGTGACGTGAATCAAAATGTAAAACGTATCTAATTCTGTCATACACATTTAAATGTCCGTAAAGTGTACACATTGTATGATGAAATTACGATTTAATAAACATTTTGTTGAATATTTGAAACAAATTTGACATGGCGCTATTGCTACCATAGACGGCAACATCACCCAGTCAAATTAGATTCAAATATTCAACAGTTTATTTGTATAGTTACGTTGAAAATGGGATTCTGGGAAGTCATGGGTTAAAGTTTATAAATCGATCTGAACACGCGCAAAACGTGGGCGGTCATAGCTAGAAATTGATCCTTCTAGCCTCGCCTAACCCAGGTGACTGTTTATTTTGGTATTGGACATTCTCGTTGAAGAATTACGTGAATGCAACAATTATTTTGTGTGGGCTTAGAATCCACAAAATGAACATGTTTGCATTGCGATGTATTGCAATGTTAAATTGCTAGGTTTCGTTATATTTAGCAGCAAACGTATTATAACGTCATTACTAACTTTAGATAAATAATATTCTACAGTTCCTAATTAATTCACATTCTTTCCTTCCTTTCAGTGGTTTGGTAACTTAGTGACAACACACTGGTGGGGTGATATCTGGTTAAACGAGGGTTTCGCGACTTATTTTATGGCTTTTGCTGTTAACAAACACCATTCGGACTGGGACATTGTACGTATCAGAAGAGCAGCTACTTCACATTCAAATTTGCATGCGTCTCCCACCACGTATATATAATGACAAATCAAAACTTTGGGCTCTATATTGGAAAATGCAACCATTGAAGAGCATCTCATTAGAGCATGAATTAAGGGGTCAGAAATATAAATTTTCATTAATTACGTATTAGAATCAATAGATGAAGATGGCGAATGCATATTCACGATACTAAATTCATTATTTGAGGATATACATTTTACGGTGTCACCCAAATATGTAATTTTGTTTTATCAGTTGTGACTTCGAATCAACAGCTTTACGTCTCCAGTCGATGGTGCCCCTTTTAATGGAGACGTAAAGCTGTTGATTCGAAGTCACAACTGATAAAACAAAATTATTAACATTTTTCATATGCAACAATCGCCAATGTTTCATTTAAAAAGAAGGCACATTATGAGCTAAACACAAAGCTATACCAACTGGGACGTCGTTAATAGCCATTAAATCCAATGGATGATTCCAGTTTATCCGTCAATCATATGACGTCATAATTAACTACGTGGCGTTTATGATAACTTTATAATCCATTAGGCCATGAATGGCTTATAGATAAGTTCATCACGAACGCTGAATTGGTGACGGACTACGCGTTGTTATACGCATTGTATGTCTTTACTATTTAATAAACATGCTGTTGCAGATTTTGAAACTAATTTGACCGAGCATGCGTGCGTACGTGCACGCGTGCATGCGCGCGTGCGTACGTACGTGCGTGTGTGTGTGTGTGAGTCGCTGTGTGTGTCTCTGTGGACGCGTGTGTGCGTTTCTTTTAGTAATCTTGGAGCAGTAATAGGAATACAAGTTAGAATTCTTATTATCTAATTTTTTCCAGATATCACAATTTGAGTCGATTCATGTTCCGTATTCAAGCTCAACATTTGGTATGTCCAATGATGCCAATGGCGATGCTCGACCACTGGTATTTCCAATAGAAAACCCAGAGGAATTTTTCTCGGCATTTGATGACCTCGTATATTCAAAGGTAAACCCATCTCCAGAGAACTTAATCAGGATATTTGAGTCTAATTAATCTTCTCATTGGTCTGCCGTTGTTATGATGTTCATGTTGTTAGAGCTACATTTAGACGAATAATATTCGCTTTGTAAATGTGATTAATCAACAACATTAGTGTTTTATTTTAGGGAGCGTGCCTTTTGCGTATGATGAATGGCTTTGTTGGGGATGTTCTATTTAAACAGGCTATTCAGGTAAGTAGAATATGTTAAATACCGTTTATTATACTTATGGTATTTCCCCGCTACTCTGCTATCGGGGACGATAGATAGCCATTTCAAGTGTGTCGCTGGAACTGTTATGTTATAACCAGCAGCAAGTTCAAGCAAAACCTTATCCAAATGACACAAGTGGAAACTAATAACGAGTTGAATAATCTATGTTTATGCTGAGTAGGTGATAAGAGCAGTGTCAGTTAGTAGCCGAATACTTAAATTTGACTAATATTGGCTACATGCACAAAAGATCAACTGCAGAAAAAGTTGAAGAACATATATCCTTGAGAACTGTTCACTGGCACATTTACTAATCATATAAT
This sequence comes from Chaetoderma sp. LZ-2023a, assembly GCA_034401795.1. Lineage (NCBI taxonomy): Eukaryota > Metazoa > Mollusca > Caudofoveata > Chaetodermatida > Chaetodermatidae > Chaetoderma > Chaetoderma sp. LZ-2023a. The sequence continues at coordinate 91,856,674 of CM067372.1, forward strand.
TGAGCTAACCTGGCGCACCCGAGTTGCAGCGAAATAAACCAGCGATGTTGTGTTCATTATTTCCACTGCTCATTTGTCTAGATGCAAATTCCACTATTCTGACACAGCTATCAATGGATATTTCCAGTTTTAGCTATGCCGCGCTTATTTCTAGCTAAGCTCCACCCACACCGCGCTCGTGTTGGGATCGATCGATCTCTGAACTCTCTGACTATCAATTTCCAGAGATCTATACAGGTAAGCTATTGATAGTTTGGAACTAATTTGAATGGGCGCTGTTGCTGCCTATGATAGCAACGGCGTCCAGTCCAGTTAATTTCAAAATATTCAACAGTATGTGTATTAAATAGTAGAGACCTACAATTCGTAGAACGCGTCGGACTATTAAGAGTTAAAGACGGGCTAAATGATCATTTATGACGTAATTATTGTGACGTCATCCTACACTCCGCTTAGAAGATTATGGAGTCATATCTTCTTCTTGCGCTCATCTTTCTCGTGACAGTAATCTTAGACTGTTTTTCTTATTTGGTGCATGAAAGCTGAAGTGGTCATCAAACTGTCTCTGTCTCCTCTGATCTTCTCTTCAAAAGATACTTCAATAGGCCAGAAGCTTCTCCTAGCCTGTTCATATCGCTGGCAGTGCTGCAAGAGATGTTCTGCTGTTTCTTCTGACTGCTGACACTCACAAAGTTCAGAATCTGTAATCTTGAGACGGTGAAGATGTGCATTGAGACGATTGTGACCAGTCCTCAATCTGAAGATACATGTCTGATCCTCCCTACTGAGGTTGTGTATTGCATCATTATGCAGCCTGTTGGTGGTTCTTGTGGCTTTAATGATATGCTTCAGTTCTTCAAAGTCAACCTCATGGTTGAATTGTTCTTTATTTTACCCTTCCTTAGCCAGTTGATCAGCTTTGTGATTTCCTAATATGCCACAATGCGAGGGGATCCACTGTAAGTTTTCCGTAGGCAGTTGCGTAAGATTTTCATGAATTAAATATGTACTTTCCTTTCCACTCTCCAGCGCCTGGAGCGCTGAGATGGAGTCTGTCAGGAAGACAATATCTTCATTTCTGGTTTTTCATTGTATCAGCATTTGGCTAGCTAAGATCAGTGCCTGGATTTCTGCAGTGTAATTGCTACAGCGCTTCCCTGTTGGCAAGCATGAGGATGTTATATCTCCACAGGGAAACCGAATGTGAGCACCTGCCCTCCATTTTTGATAGCCTGGATAGCTGATCCATCTGTATGGCGTCATATGACGTCAGATGATAGATGGACACTCTGAAAAAGTGAATTAGCTACTGTAGTTTACTACTAAAATATATTATGACGAAAGACGGTATATCACTATAGAGTAGAATACTAGTGCTATATCTCCGTTATATATGTTGTCTACATTTGTCTTGTATGCGCTGTATTATTTCCCCCATAGCGACTTCAAAGGAACAATGCATGGGGTAACGTGAAATCAGATGACGTATGGGACGCTTTCAGTCAGGTAAGAACGAGTATGTTAATACCAGTAATTTTTGTTCCAATCTTTACTGAAAGAACGGCCCGTTTTGTAATTCTGGCTACATGTTTCATACAATCGAATGATGTTGGCACCAATATATTAATGGACTAATTACAACATATGGATTCAATATGTCAATCATATAACAGTTCCTTCACAAAGTGCGCAACAGTTCAATGAGAAATCGTCTGAATGGAGTAAGCCATTTTTGGTGTGCCACACCCATCTTTGACTAAGCTCCACCCACACATCGTCCGTGGTGGGATAGATCAATCCCTGAACTCGCTGACTATCAATTTCCAGAAAACTATACAGGTAAGCTATTGGATATTTTGAAACTAATTTGAATGGGCGCTGTTGCTGCCTATGATAGCAACGGCGTCCAGTCCAGTTAATTTCAAAATATTCAACAGTATGTGTATTAAATAGTAGAGACCTACAATTCGTAGAACGCGTCGGACTATTAAGAGTTAAAGACGGGCTAAATGATCATTTATGACGTAATTATTGTGACGTCATCCTACACTCCGCTTAGAAGATTATGGAGTCATATCTTCTTCTTGCGCTCATCTTTCTCGTGACAGTAATCTTAGACTGTTTTTCTTATTTGGTGCATGAAAGCTGAAGTGGTCATCAAACTGTCTCTGTCTCCTCTGATCTTCTCTTCAAAAGATACTTCAATAGGCCAGAAGCTTCTCCTAGCCTGTTCATATCGCTGGCAGTGCTGCAAGAGATGTTCTGCTGTTTCTTCTGACTGCTGACACTCACAAAGTTCAGAATCTGTAATCTTGAGACGGTGAAGATGTGCATTGAGACGATTGTGACCAGTCCTCAATCTGAAGATACATGTCTGATCCTCCCTACTGAGGTTGTGTATTGCATCATTATGCAGCCTGTTGGTGGTTCTTGTGGCTTTAATGATATGCTTCAGTTCTTCAAAGTCAACCTCATGGTTGAATTGTTCTTTATTTTACCCTTCCTTAGCCAGTTGATCAGCTTTGTGATTTCCTAATATGCCACAATGCGAGGGGATCCACTGTAAGTTTTCCGTAGGCAGTTGCGTAAGATTTTCATGAATTAAATATGTACTTTCCTTTCCACTCTCCAGCGCCTGGAGCGCTGAGATGGAGTCTGTCAGGAAGACAATATCTTCATTTCTGGTTTTTCATTGTATCAGCATTTGGCTAGCTAAGATCAGTGCCTGGATTTCTGCAGTGTAATTGCTACAGCGCTTCCCTGTTGGCAAGCATGAGGATGTTATATCTCCACAGGGAAACCGAATGTGAGCACCTGCCCTCCATTTTTGATAGCCTGGATAGCTGATCCATCTGTATGGCGTCATATGACGTCAGATGATAGATGGACACTCTGGAAAAGTGAATTAGCTACTGTAGTTTACTACTAAAATATATTATGACGAAAGACGGTATATCACTATAGAGTAGAATACTAGTGCTATATCTCCGTTATATATGTTGTCTACATTTGTCTTGTATGCGCTGTATTATTTCCCCCATAGCGACTTCAAAGGAACAATGCATGGGGTAACGTGAAATCAGATGACGTATGGGACGCTTTCAGTCAGGTAAGAACGAGTATGTTAATACCAGTAATTTTTGTTCCAATCTTTACTGAAAGAACGGCCCGTTTTGTAATTCTGGCTACATGTTTCATACAATCGAATGATGTTGGCACCAATATATTAATGGACTAATTACAACATATGGATTCAATATGTCAATCATATAACAGTTCCTTCACAAAGTGCGCAACAGTTCAATGAGAAATCGTCTGAATGGAGTAAGCCATTTTTGGTGTGCCACACCCATCTTTGACTAAGCTCCACCCACACATCGTCCGTGGTGGGATAGATCAATCCCTGAACTCGCTGACTATCAATTTCCAGAAAACTATACAGGTAAGCTATTGGATATTTTGAAACTAATTTGACTGGGTGCTGTTGCTGCATTTGTCTGCAAGAACGGTCAGTCAAATTAGTTTCAAAATATTCAAAATACTGATTATTAAAGTGTAAAGACATACAATCCGTACACAAACGCTTACTCCATCGTACTAACATACGCCCACGCACATGTAATGTGGTGCTCGATACGGGAGCTGAGTGGGAAGGCGGGGATTGTGCAATAGGAAGATGCGCTTAGTCCGTTATCAATTAAGCATTCGTAACGAACCTAGCTACGCTATTTATGGCCTAATTGATTCTGACGCCATCCTGCACGTTACGTCGTTGATTATGATGTCATATGATTGGTGGATAAACTAGGATTCTCCATTGTGTTTCTTTGGTCAATTCGCAAGTTAATAAACATTATGTTGAAAACGTTACATGACTACTTACCGTGAAATTGAAACGCTGAGACTTCACGCGTCATAGTGATAAAATGGATTCAAACGCACGTACAAAGTGGACAGAGCCTAAATAGAAATGGACGGGAATAACTAGAAATGGACGGCCATAACTAGAAATTGACGGGCATAACTGGAAATGGGCGCGTATAACTAGAATTGGACGGAAAAAACTAGAAATGGACGGGAATAACTAGAAATGGACGGATAAAACTAGAATTGGACGGACATAACTAAAAATGGACGGACATAACCAGAAATTGACGGGCATAACTGGAAATGGGCGGGTATAACTAGAATTGGACGAAAAACCCCAGAAATGGACGGGATTAACTAGAAATGGACGGACATAACTAGAATTGGACGGACATAACTAGAAATGGGCGAGTATACCTAGTAATGGACGGGAATAACTAGAAATGGACGGACATAACTAGAAACGGACGGGCATAACTGGAAATGGGCGAGTATAACTAGAAATGGACGGGAATAACTAGTAATGGACTGGAATAACTGGAAATGGACGGAAATAAATAGAAATGGGCGGGAATAACTAGAAATGGGCGGGTATAACTAGAAATGGGCGGGAATAACTAGAAATGGACGGGAATAACTAGAAATGGACGGGCATAACTAGAAATGGTGGGGGGGGGGGAATAACTAGAAAGGGACGGACATAACTAGAAATGGACGGGTATAACTAGAAATGGACGGACATAACTAGAAATGGGCGGGAATAACTAGAAATGGACGGACATAACTAGAAATGGACGGACATAACTAGAAATGTGCGGGAATAACTAGAAATGTGTGGGAATAACTAGAAATGGACGGGCATAACTAGAAATGGGCGGGAATAACTAGAAATGGACGGGAATAACTAGAAATGGACGGGCATAACTAGAAATGGTGGGGGGAATAACTAGAAATGGACGGACATAACTAGAAATGGACGGGTATAACTAGAAATGGGCGGGAATAACTAGAAATGGACGGACATAACTAGACATGGACGGGAATAACTAGAAATGGCCGGACATAACTAGAAATGGCCGGACATAACTAGAAATGGACGGGTATAACTAGAAATGGGCGGGTATAACTAGAAATGGACGGGCATAACTAGAAATGGACGGGAATAACTAGAAATGGACGGACATAACTAGAAATGGACGGACATAACTAGAAATGGACGGGAATAACTAGAAATGGGCGGGCATAACTAGAAATGGACGGGTATAACTAGAAATGGACGGGTATAACTAGAAATGGATGGGAATAACTAGAAATGGACGGACATAACTAGAAATGGACGGACATAACTAGAAATGGACGGGTATAACTAGAAATGGGCGGGTATAACTAGAAATGGACGGGCATAACTAGAAATGGACGGGAATAACTAGAAATGGACGGACATAACTAGAAATGGACGGACATAACTAGAAATGGACGGGAATAACTAGAAATGGGCGGGCATAACTAGAAATGGACGGGTATAACTAGAAATGGACGGGTATAACTAGAAATGGATGGGAATAACTAGAAATGGACGGACATAACTAGAAATGGACGGACATAACTAGAAATGGACGGGAATAACTAGAAATGGGCGGGCATAACTAGAAATGGACGGGTATAACTAGAAATGGGCGGATATAACTAGAAATGGACGGGCATAACTAGAAATGGACGGGCATAACTAGATATTGGCGGGAATAACTAGGAACGGACGGACATAACTAGAAATGGTCGGGTATAACTAGAATTGGACGAAAAAACCCAGAAATCGATGGGATTAATTAGAAATGGATGGGCGTAACTAGAAATGGACGAACATAACTAGAATTGGACGGACATAACTAGAAATGGACGGACATAACTAGAAATGGACGGGAATAACTAGAAATGGACGGACATAACTAGAAACGGTCGGGCATAACTGGAAATGGGCGGGTATAACGGGAATTGGATGGGAAAAACTAGAAATGGACGGGAACAACTAGAAATGGACGGACATAGCTAAAAATGGGCGAGTATAACTAGAAATGGACGGAAATAACTAGAAATTGGCGGGTATAACTAGAAATGTGCGGGTATAACTAGAAATGGGCGGGTATAACTAGAAATGGGCGGGTATAACTAGAAATGGGCGGGAATAACTAGAAATGGACGGACATAACTAGAAATGTGCGGGAATAACTAGAAATGTGCGGGGAAAACTAGAAATGGACGGGCATAACTAGAAATGGGCGGGAATAACTAGAAATGGATGGGAATAACTAGAAATGGACGGGCATGACTAGAAATGGACGGACATAACTAGAAATGGACGGGCATAACTAGAAATGGGCGGGTATAACTAGAAATGGACGGGCATAACTAGAAATGGGCGGGTATAACTAGAAATGGATGGGCGTAACTAGAACTGGGCGGGAATAACTAGAAACGGACGGACATAACTAGAAATGGGCGGGTATAACTAGAAATGGATGGGCGTAACTAGAACTGGACAGGCATAACTAGAAATTGGCGGGTATAACTACAAAAGGGCGGGTAAAACTAGAAATGGGCGGGAATAACTGGAAATAGACGGACATAACTAGAAATGGGCGGGTATAACTAGAAATGGACGGGCATAACTAGAAATGGACGGGTATAACTAGAAATGGACGGCCATAACTAGAAATTGGCGGGTATAGCTAGAAATGGGCGGGAATAACTGGAAATGGACGGACATGACTGGAAATGGGCGGGTATAACTAGAAATGGATGGGCGTAACTAGAAATGGGCGGGTATAACTAGAAATGGACGGGTATAACTAGGAATGGACGGACATAACTAGAAATGGGCGGGTATAACTAGAAATGGACGGGCATAACTAGAAATGGGCGGGAATAACTAGAAATGGGCGGGTATAACTAGAAATGGATGGGCGTAACTAGAACTGGACAGGCATAACTAGAAATGGGCGGTCATAACGAGAAATGGGGAGGGAATAACTATAAATGGACGGGAATAACTAGAAATTTGTGGAAGTAACTAGAAAAGGACGGGTATAACTAGAAAAGGACGGGTATAACTAGAAATGGATGGGCATAGCTAGAAATGGATGGGCATAACGAGAAATGGGCGGGCATAGCTAGAAATGGACAGGTATAACTAGAAATGGACGGTAATAACTAGAAATGGACGGTAATAACTAGAAATGGACGGTAATAACTAGAAATGGACGGTAATAACTAGAAATGGACGGTAATAACTAGAAATGGATGGGCATAGCTAGAAATGGATGGGCATAACGTGAAATGGGCGGGCATAGCTAGAAATGGACAGGTATAACTAGAAATGGACGGGGGAAACTAGAAATGGGCGGGAATAACTAGAACAAGAAATGGGCGGGAATAACTAGAAACGGTCGGACATAACTAGAAATGGGCGGGTATGACTAGAAATGGATGGGCGTAACTAGAACTGGCCGGGAATAACTAGAAATGGACGGACATAACTAGAAATGGGCGGGTATAACTAGAAATGGGCGGGAATAACTAGAAATGGGCGGACATAACTAGAAATGGGCGGACATAACTAGAAATGGGCGGGTATAACTAGAAATGGCCGGGAATAACTAGAAATTGACGGACATAACTAGAAATGGGCGGCATAACTAGAAATGGGCGGGTATAACTAGAAATGGACGGACATAATTAGAAATGGACGGGTATAACTAGAAATGGACGGACATGACTAGAAATGGGCGGGTATATCTAGAAATGGGCGGGAATAACTAGAAATGGACGGACATAACATGAAATGGACGGGTATAACTAGAAATGGACGGGCATAACTAGAAATGGGCGGGTATAACTAGAAATGGATGGGCGTAACTAGAACTGGACAGGCATAACTAGAAATGGGCGGTCATAGCGAGAAATGGGGAGGGAATAACTAGAAATGGACGGGAATAACTAGAAATTTGCGGAAGTAACTAGAAATGGACGGACATAACTAGAAAAGGACGGGTATAACTAGAAAAGGACGGAAATAACTAGAAATTGGCGGGTATAACTAGAAATGGGCGGGTATAACTAGAAATGGGCGGGTATAACTAGAAATGGATGGGCGTAACTAGAAATGGGCGGGTATAACTAGAAATGGACGGGTATAACTAGAAATGGACGGACATAACTAGAAATGGGCGGGTATAACTAGAAATGGACGGGCATAACTAGAAATGGGCGGGAATAACTAGAAATGGGCGGGTATAACTAGAAATGGATGGGCGTAACTAGAACTGGACAGGCATAACTAGAAATGGGCGGTCATAACGAGAAATGGGGAGGGAATAACTATAAATGGACGGGAATAACTAGAAATTTGTGGAAGTAACTAGAAATGGACGGACATAACTAGAAAAGGACGGGTATAACTAGAAAAGGACGGAAATAACTAGAAATGGACGGTAATAACTAGAAATGGATGGGCATAGCTAGAAATGGATGGGCATAACGTGAAATGGGCGGGCATAGCTAGAAATGGACAGGTATAACTAGAAATGGACGGGGGAAACTAGAAATGGGCGGGAATAACTAGAACAAGAAATGGGCGGGAATAACTAGAAACGGTCGGACATAACTAGAAATGGGCGGGTATGACTAGAAATGGATGGGCGTAACTAGAACTGGCCGGGAATAACTAGAAATGGACGGACATAACTAGAAATGGGCGGGTATAACTAGAAATGGGCGGGAATAACTAGAAATGGGCGGACATAACTAGAAATGGGCGGACATAACTAGAAATGGGCGGGTATAACTAGAAATGGCCGGGAATAACTAGAAATTGACGGACATAACTAGAAATGGGCGGCATAACTAGAAATGGGCGGGTATAACTAGAAATGGACGGACATAATTAGAAATGGACGGGTATGACTAGAAATGGACGGACATAACTAGAAATGGGCGGGTATATCTAGAAATGGGCGGGAATAACTAGAAATGGACGGACATAACATGAAATGGACGGGTATAACTAGAAATGGATGGGCGTAACTGGAAATGGGCGGGTATAACTAGAAATGGATGGGCGTAACTAGAAATGGGCGGGTATAACTAGAAATGGATGGGCGTAACTAGAAATTGGCGGGAATAACTAGAAATGGATGGGCGTAACTAGAAATGGGCGGGTATAACTAGAAATGGATGGGCGTAACTAGAAATTGGCGGGAATAACTAGAAATGGACGGACATAACATGAAATGGACGGGTATAACTAGAAATGGACGGGCATAACTAGAAATGGGCGGGTATAACTAGAAATGGATGGGCGTAACTAGAACTGGACAGGCATAACTAGAAATGGGCGGTCATAACGAGAAATGGGGAGGGAATAACTAGAAATGGACGGGAATAACTAGAAATTTGCGGAAGTAACTAGAAATGGACGGACATAACTAGAAAAGGACGGGTATAACTAGAAAAGGACGGAAATAACTAGAAATTGGCGGGTATAACTAGAAATGGGCGGGTATAACTAGAAATGGGCGGGTATAACTAGAAATGGGCGGGAATAACTAGAAATGGACGGACATAACTAGAAATGTGCGGGAATAACTAGAAATGTGCGGGAAAAACTAGAAATTGACGGGCATAACTAGAAATGGGCGGGAATAACTAGAAATGGATGGGAATAACTAGAATTGGACGGGCATGACTAGAAATGGACGGACATAACTAGAAATGGACGGGCATAACTAGAAATGGGCGGGTATAACTCGAAATGGACGGGCATAACTAGAAATGGGCGGGTATAACTAGAAATGTATGGGCGTAACTAGAACTGGGCGGGAATAACTAGAAACGGACGGACATAACTAGAAATGGGCGGGTATAACTAGAAATGGATGGGCGTAACTAGAACTGGACAGGCATAACTAGAAATTGGCGGGTATAACTAGAAAAGGGCGGGTAAAACTAGAAATGGGCGGGAATAACTGGAAATAGACGGACATAACTAGAAATGGGCGGGTATAACTAGAAATGGACGGGCATAACTAGAAATGGACGGGTATAACTAGAAATGGACGGCCATAACTAGAAATTGGCGGGTATAGCTAGAAATGGGCGGGAATAACTGGAAATGGACGGACATGACTGGAAATGGGCGGGTATAACTAGAAATGGATTGGCGTAACTAGAAATGGGCGGGTATAACTAGAAATGGACGGGTATAACTAGAAATGGACGGACATAACTAGAAATGAGCGGGTATAACTAGAAATGGACAGGCATAACTAGAAATGGGCGGGAATAACTAGAAATGGGCGGGTATAACTAGAAATGGATGGGCGTAACTAGAACTGGACAGGCATAACTAGAAATGGGCGGTCATAACGAGAAATGGGGAGGGAATAACTATAAATGGACGGGAATAACTAGAAATTTGTGGAAGTAACTAGAAATGGACGGACATAACTAGAAAAGGACGGGTATAACTAGAAAAGGACGGACATAACTAGAAATGGACGGTAATAACTAGAAATGGACGGTAATAACTAGAAATGGATGGGCATAGCTAGAAATGGATGGGCATAACGTGAAATGGGCGGGCATAGCTAGAAATGGACAGGTATAACTAGAAATGGACGGGGGAAACTAGAAATGGGCCGGGAATAACTAGAACAAGAAATGGGCGGGAATAACTAGAAACGGTCGGACATAACTAGAAATGGGCGGGTATGACTAGAAATGGATGGGCGTAACTAGAACTGGCCGGGAATAACTAGAAATGGACGGACATAACTAGAAATGGGCGGGTATAACTAGAAATTGGCGGGAATCACTAGAAATGGGCGGACATAACTAGAAATGGGCGGACATAACTAGAAATGGGCGGGTATAACTAGAAATGGCCGGGAATAACTAGAAATGGACGGACATAACTAGAAATGGGCGGGCATAACTAGAAATGGGCGGGTATAACTAGAAATGGACGGACATAATTAGAAATGGACGGGTATAACTAGAAATGGACGGACATAACTAGAAATGGGCGGGTATATCTAGAAATGGGCGGGAATAACTAGAAATGGACGGACATAACATGAAATGGACGGGTATAACTGGAAATGGACGGGCGTAACTGGAAATGGGCGGGTATAACTAGAAATGGACGGGCGTAACTAGAAATGCGCGGGTATAACTAGAAATGGATGGGCGTAACTAGAAATTGGCGGGAATAACTAGAAATGGACGGACATAACATGGAATGGACGGGTATAACTAGAAATGGACGGGCATAACTAGAAATGGGCGGGTATAACTAGAAATGGATGGGCGTAACTAGAACTGGACAGGCATAACTAGAAATGGGCGGTCATAACGAGAAATGGGGAGGGAATAACTAGAAAAGGACGGGAATAACTAGAAATTTGCGGAAGTAACTAGAAATGGACGGACATAACTAGAAAAGGACGGGTATAACTAGAAAAGGACGGACATAACTAGAAATGGACGGTAATAACTAGAAATGGATGGGCATAGCTAGAAATGGATAGGCATAACGAGAAATGGGTGGGCATAGCTAGAAATGGACAGGGATAACTAGAAATGGACGGGGAAAACTAGAAATGGGCGGGAATAACTAGAAATGGGCGGACATAACTAGAAATGAGCGGGATTAACCCGAAATGGTCCCTGCATTTGGTTTTGCTCGCTTGATGGTGATGTGTGGGTGTTTTCTGCGGCTGAATGGAGGGTGAGCGTCTGTCGTCAACTGTAATCAGTTTTCTCCACGTTTCTCCAATATGTGTTGTCCGTTGTGAGAATTCTAAGCTCCTTTATGTTCGTTCTTTCCTGTCATTAGTGGTATTCGATTACGTTTTTGAGGGGTTTTCGGTCTGATCGCAAAACACTTAACGAGTAGATGTTATTGCGTCCTCTGTGTGCCGCGTTGATTGCTTACCTGACAAAAGTGTCACAGCGCTTTCGAGATTTAGAACGAGGTAATATTGTAGCAAGGCTTTAGCTCATTTGCAAAAAAGTAGTCTAATTATGTGTCACATGTTGTGTATTTTTTTTACTAAGATCGATGGATATTTTTCAATGAAGTCTATCATGGACACGTGGACACTGCAGACAGGGTATCCTTACGTTGATGTGACATTTACAATGAATAGCAGCTCTGGAATCACTAAAGTAACAGCCAATCAACACTATTTCCGCCTGGACTCTGATGAAGACCCGCCACAAGAATCACCGTTTGAGTAAGGAATAACACATACTGATTAAATTAAACGATCGTATATTATCACCAACTAGTGTTGACTGTTGTCATAGAAAATATTGCTGGAGTTTTTTTTGTTCTTTTTTGTTTTTGTCTTTTAGTTGGGAGGAGGGGGGGGGGGGCGGGGCTGCGGCGGCGGTGTGTGTGTGCTCATCAGATGGTTGTTTTTAAGACATATTCTTTCGACCATCTGCCTTGACAAACCAAGCTATTCCCTCACCCATAGGGAGGTGGGTTGAGTAGTAGTAGTAGTAGTAGTAGTAGTAGTAGTAGTAGTAGTAGTAGTAGTAGTAGTTTGTAGTAGTAGTAGTAGTAGTAGTAGTAGTAGTAGTAGTAGTAGTAGTAGTAGGTAGTAGTAGTAGTAGTAGTAGTAGTAGTAGTAGTAGTAGTAGTAGTAGTAGTAGTAGTAGTAGTAGTAGTAGTAGTAGTAGTAGTAGTAGTAGTAGTAACAGCAGCATCATCAGCAGCATCATCAGCAGCAGTAGCAAAAGTACCATCCGTAGTGTTTAATTTTCAATGTATTCTTTCTAGGTATACCTGGTATATTCCGTTGACCTATATCACCTCTGAGAATTTGACCAAACATGAGATAGTATGGTTGAACAGAACAGGGGGTACGTCTTTAGATAAATTGTCATCTCTATTAAACGAAATAAAAATTAGTGATGAATAATATGTTCTCAACCGATCCTTGGATGGATAATGTATGAACCCCCACGGAATGGGCTGGGCACCACTGACCAAGAGTACTAATATAGCCTTGAAACAAAGAGGTTCTCGCTTTGTAGAGAAATAGGCTTGGACATTTGAATGTTTCCTGATCCGAATTGTTAGCCGTTGGAATAACCAGCGCAAAATCCATCGTACTAACATACACCGGCGGCTTGTAGGAGTGAAGTGCGAGGACGAGGATCGTGCAATTGGACTATGCGCAAAATCAGACGTCGGTTGACGAATTAATGAATAGCCAGAAATGAACAAATCGAACACATTCCCTGATAACGCAGCTTACTGGGCCGATGCTGGGCCGATACCGGGCCGATACTGAAAGTATCGGCCCGGTATCGGCCCAGTAAGCTGCGTTATCTGGCTTATGTCCCAAATGAATGGTTAGAAGAAAAACAGGTTAAAGATACTCTTAATCCAAGCCCTTTGCCGTAGGAAATGTTTTTGGGTAACCTGCTAATGGGTATTTCACCCACATTCTTAAATGATGGCTTTCATATGGCTGTATCCGTTTTGTGCCAGATTTGGCTATGCTACTTTTATTTCTATCTCGGAAGAGACGATATAACTGCAGAGTCGTCGTCATTCTAACGCCAAGCACATTTTATAGGGCCTGCCATCTTTATTTCTTCTCCCAGAGACCTTCGAATCATCTCTGGACATGGATAACGTGACAAAATGGATAAAGTTCAATCCTGAACAGATGGGATACTACCGTGTCAACTACCCGGATGCAATATGGCAGCGATTCGCAGATCTACTCCAGGAAAATGTCGCTGTACGTAAATTGTCCGGATGAAACTATTATAAAACATTTTTTATATATTTTTTAATCATCATCGTAAATAATCTACAGTCCATTCAGGTTATTGCGCACACACTTAGTTATTATCATGATTATCACATTATGACACCACCGCGGAACCACCATCATAGAAGTCTGATAGACAGGATATTTTACCGTTCAATTTGAGAAAGATACAAAGACATTCATCAAATCTGTTTCACCAGAGAACATTATTATCCCCACGTTTTGAAAAAACGTCGGGGATATTGTAATCGCCTCCATCCGTATGTCCCTCTGCCCTTCTGTCCGTCCGTCCGTCCGTCTGTTCGTCACACTGACTCCTCCCAAACTGGTGAGTGGAATTGAACCAAATTTGGTATGTGGGTTACCCATAAGAACGCGCTTTGCAGGACGACATTTAGATTAGGCTCTGCCCCCAAGGGGTGTGGCAGGGGTCCAAAGGTCAAATTGACTATAATGCATCTCGCCCCAAAGTGTTGCGTGGAATTCAACAAAATTCTGTATGTGGGTTACTAATAGGAATGCGCTTTGTAAGACGAGATATAGATTAGGCTCCGCCCTCAATGGGGCGTTACAGGGGTCAAAAGGTCAAATTGATTGTCCGTCTGTCCGTCATGCTAACTTCTCCCAAACTGTTGGGTGGAATTCAACCAAATTTGGTAAGTAGGTTACCCATAGGAATGCAATTTGCACTAATAATAATAATATAATAATAATCATTCTTTATTGAGGGTAAAATCTTCAGGATAACCTGCTCTCCCAGATGCCCTCACACAAATAACAGTGATCAGTGCAATATGTGCCGTGCGAGATGATATAAAAATATGTACAAAATGTGAATAATAAATATTTACACTATGTTCAAAAGCATACAATATCGTATGCAGACATTTTAATCTAATAAATGTACGTTATTATTATTATTATTATTATTATTATTATTATTATTATTATTATTATTATTATTATTATTATTATTATCATTATTATCATTATTATTATTATTATTATTATTATTATTATTATTATTATTATTATTATTATTATTATTATTATTATTAATATTATTATTATTTGTATTAGTCTTACGGACACAAACATACTCATCCAACTCAAAGAAGCATACAACCAATCGCACTCAGTCACGCAAGCTCGCACGCACTCACGCACTCCCAACATACTCTAAACATACATGACTTTTCTTTTCTAAATTAGTCGCAAACATTGTAAACCTAACATATAGAAAATTATGTCATGTTTATATGGTTGTGTATATTTCGTTTGAAAGAACAGAGTGTTTGCGGACTTGTAATAGTTCTAGGTAGCGAATTCCATATCTGAGTTGCAGTGTATGTGAAGCTATGTTTCCCGTAATCAGTTCTTATTTTTGGAGGCTTTAAATGACTATAAGTTTTTGAGCGTAGATGCAGTGTATGCGCTTCTTCAATAGGGGTGAATAGGTCGCTAATGTACTTAGGTGTTATGTTATTGAGTGCTTTGTACGTCATTGTGCTTGTTTTTGTAGTCAATCGTTGCGCTAACGGAGTCCATTTCAATCGTTCATATAACTGTTTTGATGGGGTTTTGTGAGGGACATCTAAAATAATTCTAGCGGCGCGTTTCTGTAATTTTTCTAGGTTTACAAGTAGTGTAGATGTACCGGCGCAATAAACCAGGGAGCAATAATCGATGTGTGATAGTATGTAAGATTTGTAAAACAAGTTTCGTTCATCTACATTCATATATTGCTTGTTTTTCTTCAACATAAAAATAAGTGCTGCTATTTTACTGCGGAGTTTGCCAATATGTTGTTGCCATGATAGATTGTTATTTATATGTAATCCTAGAAGTTTTGCATTGGCTATACTGCCTATGTCTCCGTTACATGTATGAATTTTAATATCTTTTTGATTAATCTGATTTAGCTTAGACTTGGTGTTGATCATAAGTAGTTTTGTTTTGTCTGTATTTACAATCATTTTATTATTTTGACACCATGTCTGGATGGATGCCATATCATCTGTTAGTCTGTCGGTTATTTTTGCTACGCTATCAGAAATGTAATACATCGTTGTGTCATCACAGTACATATCAACATTACTTTTAATACCGAGATGGAGGTCATTAACGTAAATAATAAATAATAACGGACCCAATACAGAGCCTTGCGGAACGCCTACTGTTACGGGGCGAAATCCAGATATTTTGTCTGAGATTGACACATACTGCTGCCGATGTTCGAGATAGGAAGTGAACCATTTTAACGCAAGCTTGTCAAACTTGTAAACGTCTAATTTTTGTATTAATATTTTATGATCAACAAGGTCAAACGCTTTTTTAAAATCTATCATTATAGCGCCTACAAAGTCCCCCTTATCAACAGCAAATCGCCAGTTTTCTATCAATTTTAAAAGCGCAGTTTCGCAGGAATGTTTTGGCCTGAAGCCGGATTGGGATTCATACAACAGACTATAAGCTGTCAAAAATTTATATAAATAATTATGTACATGTCTTTCAATTATCTTGGATAAGATAGGTAAAATAGAAATTTATTTTCTGACTTGTGTAGTGGTTTTACTTTAGCATATTTCCACAAAGTAGGAAATATACCAGTGTCTATGCTTTTATTTATGATGGCGGTAACTGATGGGGTAATAACTGGTGCAGCTAGTTTTAGAAAATGGGCGTTTAGATCATCATATCCCGCTGACTTATTTATTTTTAGATGCTTGATTTCCTCGTAAACGTAATCCAGTGTTATCGGGGGGTATTGTAAATTCGATTTCTTTGGGCGCTCTAACTTTGATATGGGTTTTAAGTTTCTCAGATATGGCATACGCTTGATTATTTATGCTATTTTCCAGATCGGAAGCAACTGTAGCAAAATATTCATTGAACATTTCACAATGTTGCACAGTATTTCTAATCTGATTTCCGTCCTTATTGATTAATGTTAATGGGATTTTGTTAGTTTGCGGATTTATACTTTTCATTATTTTCCATATGTTTGCCGGGTTATTTTTATTTTGAACTAATTGTACGCCAAAATGTTGCCGTTTTGAATTTTCTATGAGAGACATTACTTTATTTTTCAGTTGTTTATATTTGACCATATCCTTGATTTTATGGCAATAATCTCGATCTCTGATTGTTTGTAATATTTCTTCGTTTAGCCAGCCTGGTTGGTAATATGTTTTTACTCTTCGTTCAATAATAGGGGCGTGTTTGTTTAGAATACTAAGAAATGTTTCATGCCATAATTTTAACGCTTCATTTGGATCGCTAATTAAATTAATTATCTCCCATTTGTATTCCGATAAATTTTGAATGAATTTACTATTATCAAACTTCTTTTTACATCTATATTTTATAGAATGGTGGGTATTTGTTCTATGTATGGAACAGTGGCGAATAACAAAGACGGGGTGGTGGTCACTTAGCGCCAAATCACCTACACTCGCAGACGTAATTTTGGTTTTATCCGTACAGTATATATGATCTATTAAAGTAGATGTCGTCTCTGTGATTCGGGTTGATTTATCAATTAATTGTTCAAGGTGAAAAGTATTCATCAAGGTTTGCCATTTTCCGGTTATGGGTAAATGGAAATCTATATTGAAATCGCCTATCAGAATAATGTATGGGTTATGTAAATATGCCGCCTCCAGTAAAGATTCAAATTCGTCTGTCCAGCTAGTCGGGGAGTCCGGAGGTCTATATACACAGGCAAGTAAAAATGATTTCATTTTATACGGCGTTATTTCGATCCAAAGTGCCTCCAATGACATAGATTCTAACTCAGTTCTCCTACAATACGATTGATTCTCTTCGATGTACATTATGATGCCGCCTCCATTACGATTTACCCTATCTTTCCGCTCAATATTATAACCACTAATGTCGATTAAATTATTTGTGGTGATGCTACTTAGGGCAGTCTCAGTAGTACCGAAAATTTCAAGCTCTTTCACACTTTTTTCCATAATTATTTTTAATTGGTTTATCTTAGGTAGTAGTTGTTGCACATTTAAATGACCTATACGTATGCCTTTTGTATTTATGCTAAATGTTTTAAGGTCGTGTCGCGCAGTTAATCTGATAACATCAGGGGGACATATCCATTGGTCAAGCGGATTAGTAGCAGCTATAGGCGTGCTTAGATTGGATGCCCTTTTTGTATGACAATATGATATAATATTTAGGTCGTTAATGAAATTATTATTATTATTATTATTATTATTATTATTATTATTATTATTATTATTATTATTATTATTATTATCATTATTATCATTTTCATCATCATTATTATTATTATTATTATTATTACTATTATTATTATTTTTACTATTATTATTATTATCATTATTATCATTATTATTATACTTGCAGGAATCAGTGTTATCTTTCATTCCGACAATGTTACTTTGCGCTAGATTGTCAACGTGAAAGCTAAGACCATTTCCAGCAATTACAACGCAATCATTATCAATGACAGTAGTAGTGTCATTATCATATGTGTTGGTATGAATTTCAGTACAAGTTACAGCAGGAATGAGCGTAGTTTGTGGCATGAAAACAGGACATAGGCCTAATTCTGAATCTCCCACTTCTTTGTCACAGCGGGATGCGATATCGCTGTGCATTTCGTAACAATTATCGCCTAAAAATTCAAATCTATTACTAGTAGCGATATTATAAAAAGATTCAGTGATAAAGCTGCTACTGCTGCTGCTATTATTATTATTATTATTATTATTATTATTATTATTATTATTATTATTATTATTATTATTATTATTATTATCATTATTATCATTATTATTATTATCATTATTATTATTATCATTATTATTATTTAGAAGACCATGGCATGATATATCATTATTCTGGGACAATGTTTGGTCACTCAAAATATTAGAAGTCCGCATTAATGAACTCTTATATGGGGTATTGGAATTATTTAATGAACCGTCAGGACTGTTTATTTTACTCAAGATGTTTTTATATTTCAAGATTTTAGTAGGCTGTCCTTCCTCGCCGGGCCATTATTGTCCAGGACACCGATTTGATTTGTGACCATAATAATTACACGAGTAACACAAGACCGGTCGACCGTGACGGCATAACGAAGATTTATGATTAGGTTCTCCGCAGAAATTACACGCGGAATTACGGATAATTGTCACATATTCGTTTATACGGCGTACAAGAATTGTAGATCCAGCATTGTTTATGTGATATTTGTCCGCATAGAATAATGAATTGTTTATGACACCTGGACGATTTCTTGAAGAGAATAACTTTGACGATTCAATGACTGTGAAATCCAGGAAATGTTCCATAACTTCCAAATAGCGATTAAATTTGGTAATGAACTGTTGTCGTTTTGGTTCATCACCACGCGGGCATAGTTCGCATATATAAAGTTGACATTGTGGTGCCAAACTATGGACATCACGCACTAGTCTCTCAATGTCATATAGCGCATCGCCGACAGGACCGTTCGAGTTATTGGTACCGGCCATTACGATAATGTTCTTGAAATGTTGCAAATCTAATGAATATAATAGTTCCCGAATGTCAATAATTTTCGCACCTCTACAATACATTACCTGTACTGATTGATCCAGGCCGCTCTCACTTATTCCTTTGAGTATTGACGACCCTATGATTAATGTCTGCTTTGTAGGATTGGAAACATAATCATAGCGTTGGTGTATGGGTGGTTTTACATCTGTTACAACTTCTATCTGTTTCTGAGAAGTGGTCTTATGGTCAGGTTCTGGTGTTTCAGTCTTAATGCTCGTGTGCTCTAGATGTAGGTGGCTACAATTATTATTATCTGTCTCTTTCACTTCTTCGGGTGGATTCGTACATAATTGACTAGATCGGGTCTCGACATTGCCTGATCCCTCCGTGTCTTTAGATACCGTTTTACAAAGCGTCTCCGTGTTAATTATGTTTGTACCTACTGAGCTACATTGGTCTGGCACGACGATATTTAAATTAGGCTCCGTCCCCAAGGGGCGTGGCAGGGGTCAAATGGTCAAATTGATTGTCTGTCTGTCCGTCACGCTAACTCCTCCCAAACTGTTGGGTGGAATTCAACCAAATTTGGTAAGTAGTTTACCCATAGGAATGCGCTTTGCAAGACGACATTTAGATTAGGGTCCGCCCCGAGGTGGCGGGGCAGGGGTCAAAAGGTCAAATTGATTATAATGGAAAAGTATTAGTTTTTATTTTGTAATCGCCTCCGTCCGTCTGTCTGTCCGTCTGTCCGTCAGTCCGACCGCACTATCTCCTCCCAAACCATTGGGTGGATTTAAATCAAATTGGGTATGCGTGTTATTCATATGATTCCGCTTTGCAAGACGATATTTAGATTTCGCTCCGCCCCCAGGGGTGAGTGGGGGCGTGGCAGGCGTCAAAAGGTCAAATCAGTTGTAATGCAACTCCTCTGAAATCGTTAGACGGAACTGAACCAAATTTGATATCTGAGTTACCCATATGATTGCGTAGCGCCATTTAGATTTGGCTCCCAACCCAGGGGTGGGTGAGGGGTCAAAAGATCAAATTTTAACCTGCGGAAATTGATTGTAATGCATCTCCTCAGAAACCATTGGACAGAATTCAACCAAATGTGGTACCAATGTGGAGTACATGAGCACATTTACATTTGGCCCCGCCCCCAGGGGTGGGTGGGTGGGTGTGTGAGAAAATGTCATGAGATTGATTGTAATGCAACTCCTCTCACAATATTGCACGAAATTCAACCACATTTGGTATGTGAGTTACCCATATGATTGCCGAGTACAAAAGGACGTTTACATTTGGCTCCGCCCCCCGGTGTAGGTTGTGGGGTGTGCCAAAAGTTCAAAGCGGTGAACGTGAGGATTTGCGATGGCGCGTCATCGACCGATCAATCTAGTTATTTTTTAAAGGTGCATATTCACACCAGAATGTCTGAAAATAAAATTGTTTAAATTGTATACTTTTAGAGGCTTAATTTGTGTGACCAGATGTAATGAAAATTCTATATAAATTAATAAAAAATATTAAGTTATGAAATTGAAATAGAAGCACAAGTTCTTAATTCAAATTCACAGCTTAGAATGTTATATTAATTTATACGTAATGAAATCATCATATGTTAAAATTTGTTTCCTTTCATTAGACCTAGGCCCACAGTTTAAGCCTCTGAAAGTATACTATTTAAACAATTTTATTTTCAGTCATTTTGCATGCATATATATATTTGGATCTTTATACCCGCCCCAAAAATTGGCTGGCTATTATGTGGTGGCGTTTACGGACGGATGGGCCGGCAGAGTGGTTTCCGCACGATAAGTCCGCTAACGTTTATCAGATCGCTTTGAAGCTTCAGAGGATGATTGGACTAGGTCTGAGGAAGAAATCTATCGAAATCGACGATGCTCCGAAATCCAGGATTGCCGCCAGCCACTGGCAGCCATCTTGGAAATTGGTTTCCACGCGATAACTCGGCTTCCGATTATCGGATCACTTTGAATCTACAGAGGATGATTGGACTAGGTGTGAGGAAGAAACCTATCGAAACCAACGATGATCCAAAATTCAAGATGGCCGCCAGCCACTAGTGGCCATCTTGAAAATTGATTTCTAGATGATAACTCGTTACCATTTATCGGATCGCTTTGAACCTTCATAGGATGATTGGACTAGGTCTGAGAAATAAACCTATCGAAATTAAAATGATCCAAATCCAAGATAGCCGCCAGCCACCGGCGGGCATTTTGGAAATTGGTTTCCGCACGATAATTCCATAGCCGTTTAGCGGATCGCTTTAAAATCTCATGGGATGACTAGAGGAAGAAATCGCTCTTTTCTGATAGCTCTCATTCGTTGGTTTGTCATCATGGCGGGGTATTATGCGCCGTTTGCGGAGCACTTGTTATTTGATAACTTGTATTAATGCCACTTGTCTTTATAAACCACACTGCGGTGCGCTTTAGGGTGGACGTTTAAGACAGGTTTTACAGTGTGTATTACTTGTATTTCACCAGGCTCTCGGTGCTAACGATAGGACAAACTTGATCAATGATGTCTTCAGTCTGGCCCGTGCAGGCGTCACCAACTACACGATAGCTCTTAATCTCTCGACGTACATGAACAAAGAACAGAGTTATCTACCATGGCATACGTTGATCTTCATCACGGAGTTTATTCGAGGACAATTCGTAAACCAGTATGGACATGAACTGCTCAGGGTATGTTGCTATGGTTTCCAGTAATGGGTGCTAAAACTCCTAGTCAATCGACTGATCATTTACTCACGCCAATCAATCAATCAATCAATCAATCAATTATAGATAGTAGTCATACAATCATAAACCTATCAAGTAATAGCATCAATAAGATTGTTGCCATGATTTTGTCTGAATAAATCATGAATAACTTGAGTGTGTTGATGTATGTTGAACACATACACATAGCAAGCATACGGAGAATTACAACCCTCCTTCTCCCCTCCTCCAGCCTTTTCTGATGACATTGACTCCAACCCAGAGTAACCACAAGACGAACTAGGGGGCACCTAGGGTGCAGAGAATAGGGCGGGGAGGGGGGTGGTGGCAAAAGTGTATGTAGGAGTTTTAAAGTGTTGAGAAAATGATAGTGTCTAGACAGTAATAATATGGTATACGGTTATTAATATCAGCGTCTTGACAGACACTTGTCATACAATACCAGTAATTTATCTATAGGCCCTAACCGATAACATCGCTTGCGACTGTGATGTAATTCATAAATCCTCAACTAGCCGTGGTTTGCCTGGCAGATTAATGGAAGCCAAGCTGCAGGCACTTATACCGGTAGCGGCCTCCAGGGATGAGGCTGTGGGATGGGTTGCTGTACGCGTGTATGGGAGGATGTTGTGTGTGTTGGGGCTCCAAGAAAGCATTTCGTATAGTTACTTTATTTAAAGTGCAAAATAAGTATTGCTGCTTATCACTCAGAGTGCAGTAAGCTGCTGTGTATATAAATTAGTGTACATTGTATATCCCCCATATATCACGTTGCGACTTGGGCTGTAAATAAACTTGAACTTGAACTTGAAGTAAATGGTTTCCCAGAGCGCCACAACATAAAGGCAGTTTGCCCCAATGGGTCAACCTTTCCCTTCACTTGCCACACCCCACCCATAGAAAACATTTTTTGCAGGCGCCACTGACTCATACACTTTGTGAGGACTGTTCTAAGTGTTTTGTCTAGACAGCCAGTTACAGCCAGTCTTGTCAAGCCAAACGTAATATTTCATCACATGCAATCTATTAATTCAGATATTCTCAACTGAAGCAATGTCATGTGCAGTGTGATTATAATCCTGTCATCCACGTGGTTTTATCCTCATTTATTCCGGAGTACGCCTAGAGTTAAATAGGAAAAGGTGTGTAAGTCTAGAAAATTCATGGGATCGGTGAGGGAAAGTTACAGCAATGGGTGAGAGTGTTTGAAACCTGACCTGCCCTTGAAACTTCCAGCGGTTGAATTGGCTAGAAATGCCATGATCCATTGCTCTTAAACGTATATTAACATAAACGTCTGTGTAAATTATATGCAATTTAGGAATCAAAATCACTGTGTTCTTTATCACTCAGATTGTTTTTCAGACCATCTAATTTTCATAATTTTCCGAGGGGGTACGTGGGGTGGGGTGTGGATGATTGGATGCCCCTTCCGTTCAGCAGAGGGCGCAATATTCCCTTGCATCGGCCCTGGGGCTTGACATTTTGACCACACCAAGAGGTTTCTTCAAGACACAAAAACCAACGTTCCAACCGCGTTTGGTGACGATCCCTTCCCACAGCGTGACTCACACACAGACACACACGCATAGACGGGAGACTAAATACAAATTAGTCCGGCACATGGACACGTGCATGATGGCACGGGTGTGCATCTTTAACATAGTATATGTGCGGTATGCTTGGATATGTGATTTATGCCATAATATATTTGCAGAAATACATAATTTCTAAGGCGCGCCCTGTATTTACCAGGCTAGGGTGGGACGAGGTTATTAAGCATACAGACGGGTGAGTTATAGGAAAATAAGCTTTATATCATTGCAATATAATCTTTAACCATTTACCTCTTGACATTTCAGCGTATCGTTCTCAAGACAACTATACAGTAACGAAAAACTATTGAATAATTTGAAACTAATGTGGCTGAAACATGTTGCCGCCCTATGTAGCAAGAAATCCCAGTTAAATTAGTTTCAAAATATGCAACAGAATGGTTGTCACATCAGAAGGAATTTGTTCTATATGATCAATGATGCCTAAAAGGTTAAAGGTCATTCCTACCCCGTCTTATGTTATCCTATTCCTACAGCACGGTTCAGAAATAACTGAACACGCTTATAAAACAAGACAAAATTATAGGCCCCTACTGTTGAACACTTTGGACAACATTTGATTGGATGAAATTGAGGACAATGGCAGCAATGGAGCTTTCAAGTTTATCTATCAATCATATGATGGGCATAATCAACTACGTGACGTGTAGGATGACGTCTTGAATGACGTAATTATGTTCGTCACAAACGCATAATTGATGATGGACTAAAGCATTGTTGTACGAAAGGTCAGCTGTAATTCGTTGGCAATGGACTTTTCCACTGTGTCCATCCATCATATGATTTCATAATCAACTACGTGACGTGTAGAATGACATCACAAACAATGACATCATTATGACGTTATGAATGACGTAAATAAGTATGTCACGAACGCACAATTGAAGACATTATGGAGCCGATCGAGCTTGGCTGGAGATGGGTGGGGCATAGCTAAAACTGGATTGCTTCATTTTTCCCAATCAAATTAATTATAACATATCTAATTGAACATGTTTACATCATGCTCAAAATTGTAGTAACTAATATGTTTCTGTTTTTATTTTTATTCATAAGATGTTCTGTGTACAGTCTCGATAGCTAGCCTACAGCCTAAATATATATTGTCGCATATGTCAGCTCTGGCTATGCGGATGATCTTCTCATTTGTGACAGAAGATGCCATTTCCATAGCATTTGGAGCCCGACAAACAAGATATGAAATAGCAATTTAGAACTTACGAAATATTTTGGAATTATTTTGATAACGTGGTGTTACTGAAAAGTATTCTACACCGTACATATATGCTATGGCCGAATTGAAATCGAAACGGGAGAATTAAAGTAGTATATGGATTAGGTCATTGATTGAATGCATATCATCTGAAACCAGTACCATCAGAACCATCCTACCAATCATCAGAGTAGGGCCTATTACGTGCTATAATTGACATATTTGCCGTCTGCTAAACCGTTTCTTTTATCTTGTCTTCTAGATTGTTACAGACACGAATTGTCTCGTTAATGAGTGCGATGCAGGAACCCTCATGTCTGGCCAATATTGACATTCTCTTTCGACAATGGATTGATACTAACACAGCGTGAGTGAAATTTGTCTTTCAGCTAAAACAAGCTTCGATCCCTTGTAAACCGTAAAGCCATAAATGCGATACAAGTTGTGTTTGATTCTACATAACGAGTGCTCAATATTTTCACATCATAGCTGAAGTCCATGGCCATTCTTCCAGATCAGATTTGATTTGACATGATTTGAATGTATTGGAGAAAATAACCTGGTCTCCCTAGCCAAGAAGACAACTAGACACTGCTCCCTCCGTGATAAGAATAGTCCAAGGTAGCCGGCAGTAAAATAAAATTGTGTCTATCGCCACTTCTATTTATCACATAAATGCTTAAATTTATGCATGTTTTCACGGAAAGAAATCCATTGGTTAGCATACACAATGTCTAGTATAATGTATATGGTCGCAAAAATAACAGCATGATATATTTCTGGTTGGAAATATTACATTAAGACGATATTGGTGTCTAGACTTAGGTTTATGAAGTCAACGTATCCATTTCAGAATCTGATAATTAGCATCTTTAAATCAATAATACAATTGGAAAAAGGTTGCTTGTTAGCTAAGTAAGATAAAGAGACGAAGTGATGTCCAAATAAATAGTATATAATTTGGTGAACACGTCACTGAAAGCATTGATAGACCTAACATGTACATGGCAAAATTTGTCTCGGTTACATGCACGTGTTAAATGTCACTGCTCTAAAAATTCAGAACTAGGAACAGTTAAGGGTTTGTGGATTGTTGAATTCTGATTTTAAGAAAAGTAGTTTATGCAAGGAGAATCCGAGGTACCTGCTAGAAGAAATACGTGTCCAATGAACGACATAGCCATCTTACTCAGATATCTCCTGCTTGACCTCGGGACTGAAATGGATATCAACACATAGTCTAATGATGATATCTGGATATTTGAAGAACATAACATTTGAAAAGATGTTGCTGTGAATAAAGTAACTGCATATCTGAATTCTCCAGAAAACCAGACAAGCTCTGCTCTGAATCACGCTTAGAATTCACAAATCACAAAGACGAGTTAATGCGAAAGAAGAAGAAGTCCATGACTATGGCGTTTGCATCAAAGAGTATGACTGTGGTTCAGTGTACATTGACAAGAACTAAAGTCTTTTAAGCATGCATGAATTGTATGTGATTAACGGAGTTATGACTTTAAAAGTGCCCTGAAAATGTCGCGAGGATAGTGAGTAGTTTCGCTCTGAAAATACTATGTTTACGCAGGTTATACAAGCCATGACGTTACTGAGTGGTAATATTAAACACATTGCACTATAGACATACCACTGCCTGTGATGGACCCCTTGTGAGGATCACAATGTGATGACTAAATAGATTTGGTCTCTTAATGCATATCAGTTAACATTGTAATGCAATGTGTATGCCACACGATGTTGTCACGTGAGATACGCTGTTTTATGACTGACAGACTTGAAGAAGCAACATCTTTGGTGCCAAAAGCCATGTGGTTTCAGAATCAAGCTCAATCCTATATTACCCGATGATAAACTCTTGATCATTGTGTTGCAGTGTCGGTGTTGATGTTCGTGAGCCGGTCTATGCTTATGGTATGCGGGAATTTGGGACAGTACAAGATTGGAATATTGTCATGGATCGCTTCCTCAGAGAAACACTAATGCAGGAGAAGTTCCGTCTTCTGTACTCTCTCACACAGACTAGATACACATGGCTACTGGACAGGTCAATATACTAATCTCAGGGCGTGCTTAGATAGTTTTGTTATGTATGTACACTCATATATGGTCATATGTATCCACGTCAAATCTGAACATGACAAACATAATGGGCATTACAATTAACCACGCACGCACGCACGCACGCACGCACGCACGCACGCACGCACACACGCACGCACGCACGCACGCACACCGAATTATAGCCGTCATTCTAATAAATACCAACTGCAAATGAAACACATTGTGAGGGTCGAATGACAACGATTCGATAATACATCCCTTGCCCATCTGACTTAGACAAAGTCCGGTGTCAGAAGTAATGTATTAACTAACATATATGTCTTTAATTTGAGCAAGAAATGCCAAAGACAAATTTCATGAAGTAAAAAACTATTTTATGACTGTGTATGTCTGTTAGCAAGATAGCTCAAGAGCTGGATTGAACTTTCATCCTGATAACTGTTTACATTTTCATAGAGATTCATCTGACTGCATAATGGACCGTTTAACAAAGATCGCGGATCAAGATCACGGAACCAATAAGTTATAAACCACGCAATGCACCTTTCCAGTTTTTGTTATGCCTCGCACATCTCTAGCTAATCTTCACCCACACCTCTCTCTCGTGTTGTGATCGATCGATCCCTGAACTTCCTGACTAGCAACAGCGTCCAGTGAAATTAGTTTCAAAATATTCAACATAATGTTTATTGAATGGTAAAGACATACAATTCGTACAACGTGTCCGACTATTAAGCGTTAAAGACGGGATATATGGAGTCGTTTATTGCGTCATGATTATGACGTCATCTTACACGTTACGCACTTGATTATGACGTCATATATGACGTCATATGATGGATGGATAAACTTGAAAAGGTTCATTGTATCAGTTGAATAACATCTTCAAATTTGCCTTGCCCATTCATATTGGTATTTGTTTGTCTAAATATGTTTCGCTAACTATTTTGTTTCAGAAGCTAGCCTCGGTTTTTATTATTCGTAAAAGTCGTGTTCCTTAGTTACTCGTCCGGATAAACGTGTGAACTTCGTACTTGATGAACACGATACTAGTAGTTAGAATATTTAGGCAATCGTAAACCGCAACCCCAGGGTCGTACGGTGGGTTTCAAAGAGGGCGGTTCGCCGTGGAAGTCTAGGGGGAAGCCTACACATGCACACGCAGTCTGCGAAAATTGTGTAATTTCCGAAAGTAAATGGCGCATATTCCCACAATCTAGGCATACAAATCAACTAAATAAATGATTATTAACATTGCTCTTGTCCATTATAGTGAGAGGTTCCGTTAAAACACAGATATTAAAAAAATTACAAAACACTGTAACTGGACGCAGTGTAGTGCAACACATCACCACGCGGTACACTTCAATGCAATCCAATACAACACAAGATGTCACATTAATACAATGGAACATATTCCAACGGAGAGGAATGCAACAGAACGTAATTGATGGCAATGCAATGTGAGGTATTTCAACACGATGGAATACAGCACAACATGCACCTTGATGGACTTCCACACAAAACACTGCAGCGAAACAGAAATAAATACAATCAAGATGATGTAACGCAACACAAGTTAATAGAAAAAACAGTTATACCGTTATTTGAAATTAATGGAATATTCCATTATTATTGCAGATTGTTGACTCTTGCCCTGGACACAGCTGCGCTACCGCAACAAGACGTGCTTAAATTCTATACATACGTAAGCTCTAATCCTATTGGCCGTGACTTTGTGTGGAATTGGATCAGGGCTGCTCCTGCCAAGCATCTGTAAGCACACAATTACTGTACAATACATGCAGACAGGGGGCATCTGTAATTCTATGTTATGTATATTAGCACCGGAGTGCGCGTTTTAATCATATTAGTGCATGCCAAATTAAAATCGATATAATTATGTATTAAAGGCAATAGATGAATTCACTTTTAGCTCCCTGAATATCAATTTCCAGAAAACTATACAGGTAAGCTGTTGAATATTTTGAAACTAATTTGACTGAGTGCTGCTGCTGCATATGGCAGCAATAGCGTCCAGTCAAATTGGTTACAAAATAGTTAACAGAATGGTTATTAAATAGTGAACACATACAATTCGTACACATGCCGGAATATTAAAGATGCACATTCACTCCAGTACGCGTGAAAATAAAATTGGCAAATTTTAAATTTTTAGATGCTTAAATTGTTGGGCTAGATATAATGAAACTAAATAAATCTTAACATATGATGATTTCATTCCGTACAAGTTATTACGATTTTCTGATTGCGAAGTTGGATAAGGGACTCGTGCCTCTAATTCAATTTCACATCTTAAAAAATTATATTAATGTATACGTAATGAAATAATCATATTTTAAGATGTATTTCGTTTCATTTAATTTAGGCCCACAATTTAAACTTCTAAAAGTATACAATTTTGACAACTTTATTTTCAAACATTCCGCTGTGAATATTCACATTTGAGAGTTCCTGACGGACTTAGATATGTCATTCATGACGTGTTTTAATTGCGACGTAAGCCTGCCTGTGACGTATTTGATTATGACCTCATAATCTTTTCTGACAGATAGGATTTCTCTATTTTGCATACCAGTATTTACATTGCGGATCACGATGCCAATAATGCATATTGTTCACGAAAGATTATCTAGTTTCGCCCACAAATTGGCAAGGGCATTACATTTCATACTTTATAGTTGTGATTCGGAACAAGTATTGATCACTTTGTTTGTCTGTTCTTCTGTCTGTCGATAAATTTCTGAAATTTCTACCGAAGCTACCTATTGCACAGCAGTAGCCCGTCGAACTAGCTATGGAATAGCCCTAATTCATTATGATAGGAACCTAAGTTGTATAAGTAGATATAGCTATTATGTTGTGGCCATTTTGATACCATTATTTGTTTGGGTGGGTTTAGGAGCTTTGTTGAATAAATAAAAGATCACGGGACTTTTGCTTTAACTATAATATTATGGTCTTTGTATATAATATAGGCCTATGTTATAATTTATCTCGGAGACATATGCTGCATGGGTTTTTTCTTTTATTAGCGGTGTAGTTGTTATTCAATATAATTGCGTTTATGTCTCGTTGTTTATACTGCAGTCGAATTAGCTCAAAAAGTGAAATGTAATAAACTAAATATGGAAGATATCATATGTTATTTGCTTACATGCAGAGCTGGTTTTGATGATCTTGGCAGTGTCATCGGCATCATAACCTCTAATTTCAATACAGAGTTCCAGCTCAAAGAGGTAGCTTACTTTAGTGTTTACATCTTGCTATGTGTACGACAAATACAATGGCCGGCTGCTGCTGCTGCTGCTACTGCTGCTGCTGCTACTGCTGCTGCTGCTGCTGCTGCTGCTGCTGCTGCTGCTGGCTTCTAAATATTCAAATATTTAAAAGGTTCTGAATTTTGAAGTGATTCAATAAGTTAATAAGATGTATCGGAATGGACGAATTTTGCCCACATAAAATAATAATCCAGTATGTTATTGTCTGAATCAGATATGTAATGCGTCGGTGTATCTCACCTTGCAGAGATGGCAGATCATCGCCATCAGCCCATCACGTATTTTATTTTTTGTCGCCATTGTTAAAAATATTGTTCGTAGTTTCCGGATTATTCGGGGGTGGGGGTTGGGGTGGTGTGCGTCCGAACCACAACTAATGTTTTGGACTCCTACTGTACCGTGACAGCCTTTCGTTTAGTTAATTTGAGCCAAATCGGAACAGTAGTTTTTTAGATATCCATAATTTCAGAATTTGATCTCATCCCGGGGCATCCGGGTCAAGGCCAACGTCGGAAAATCCTTTCGGATCTGGCCGGTTTCATAACTATTCTTTGAATTTAATTAATTCTCATATTTTATTTATTTTAATAGGTTCAAAACTTTTTTGAGATGTACCCAGCCACAGGCGCCAGAGATAAGACATTACAATCAATCAGAGGCAATATTAAGTGGATGCTCAAGTACTATAAGACCATCGTAACATGGCTTGAAGACAACACAGCATAGGAACCATTGGTTACTGACACGGACCAGCATTATATTAAACATGCATATTTTGCTCATCATTGACTATAGCCAAACGTCGACGACGATGAGGACGACGACGACGACGACGACGACGACTACGAGCATATAATTAACTAGGTGGTGTAATGGACCATTCCACTGTATCTTTAATATTCCGGCATATGACGTCATAATCAACTATGTGACCAGAAAAGAAAAAAACCGCATCATAATTAATGACGTCATTATCAAACGTTCAATTAAATTACAATTACTCCATTTTGTGAGTGTAATTAATTACAATTACAATTACTTTTTACTGGTCAATGTATGTCTGTATGAATTGGTCTATAAGCAATGGCGAGACTAGTGCGTGAGTGTGCCTGTGCGTGCTGGTTAAATAAACAAAGAATTTTATGCAGTCATATTTTGTTTTGAAATAAACTGAAGTGACCTTTATTTTTAATGAATACACACATGTGTAGTTTAGACGAACAAGAAGAAGGCTGGAAGCACCTTATAGAAAACAGTCCATTCTTCAGGAAGTCTGAAATATTCAGATGAATATTCTGAAAATAATTCGACTGGAAGCTGTTCCAACCTTCATGTATGCAACCAATGGCATCTAGTTAAGTTATTCTCAAAATATTCAACCGAATAATTCTTACATTGTAAGCAGAATTTGTAATATCTCATCTGTATAGTTGAAAGGTTGTCTATAAAACCTTCAATAAAATCATCAAAAGACTTTCGCGAATGAATAAAATCACACCTCCCAGCAGATTGATGACCTCATATGTAGTTAACATTATCAATACTCTTTCCTGTGGTAAATTACATAGAGGCATACTAAGTTAGTATTGCTTAAACTATATGAACAAAGTTCTTAAAAATAATTTGACTGCATGGTGATGATGCGTTAAACTGTTACAATTTCTAACTTATATTCAAAATAGTGTGCAACTCTCATCAGACATGTCAGAGTACCTTTCTGGAATTTATAGTTAAATGGGTTAGGCTGATTTACTGGGCTCAATAGAAGAACACAGGCCATGAGGACTTGGCATTAGTACCGATATAAAGGACACACTGGGGACCATAGAGAACTGTCCTTTATAGATAGGTATCATAATTGTCATTTAGGAATTACACCTTTCAATGAGATGTCTGACAAATTTGGTGGACTCTGTTGATAGTAATTTGCCTGAAAGCTGTTCCTGTCTGAGGCACCTTTGATTTCCAGCAAAATTATTAAAAGATTTCAGTGGTTTTCTTGACAGTTGTTACCGTATTTAGATGTATTCGAAACGACATTTATATTAAAAATAAAATTTTACTTCAACATTTGAACCTTAAAGAGCAAATATGAAAAGCATATACATTCTTCCAAATATCTTGTTTAACATTTTGAAACTAATTTGACTGGAAGCAGAGTCAGACAGCAAGTACTACCAATCAAATTATTGTTAATACGCATTTGAGCCCAACGGACAAATACGAAAATCAGATGTGCATTTATAACAGATATTTCTGTTTATTATTTTGAAACTAATTTGACTGGAGCAGTAAGGTAGCAACAACTTCCTGTTAAATTATTGTAAAAAAATTATTTGTATGATAATATAATTTGCTATACATTGAGTACCTTCCTAATGTAATGGGGTTGCTGTGAAATATTAAGAAGAGATGTTAATTTATAATGTCAGCATCAAACAGACAATCAATTTTGTATGTAATCGATAACGTAATTGAAATTATCAATTACAAATTACAAAATTGTTACAATGTAATTAATTACAATTCAATTACAATTACTTATGTAGCTACTTAATTACAATTACAATCAATTGCTTGAAAGAAATGTAATTAAATTACAGCCAATTACAATTACAATTACCCCATGCCTGTTAAATAGTAAATCAATTAAAGTCATACAATGCGTACGCTTGAAGTAGTTTTCCAGCTTCCTGACTGAGTATTGTCTGCCAAGTCTGGTTGTAACGTCAGCCTACGTGTGATGTAAATGATTATGACGTCATATACGTGAGTGACAGATTAGATTCATCCATTCTTCAAGATTTGAGTATGCCCAAATTTGTTTAGTATTTTTAGCTATTGTATCTGAAAAGTGTTCCTTTAAATGTGAAATAAAATTATCTTTTCTTAAGCATTAAATGAAAATGGCGTGGAACATAGTCCAGCAACAACAACAATAATAACAATAACAGCAAGAACAACAACAACAACAATAACAACAACAACAACAACAAGTTCAACGACGACGACAATGACGATAACGACGATAGCGGCGACAACAAATTCAACAACAACAAGTTCAACAACAACCAGTTCAACAACAACAACAACAACAACACCAACAACAACAACAACAACAACAGCAACAACAACAACAACAACAACACCACCAACAACAACAACAACTACAACAAGTTCAACAAGAACAACAATGATAATGTGACCGATGAAGATGACGATGATGAGGACGACAACAACAACAACAACAACAACAACAACAACTACAACAACAACAACAACAACAACAAGTTGAACAAAGTTGAAAGTTCAACAACAACGACGACGATGGCGATAACAGCAAATTCAACCATCGGCAGCAACAGCACCCAGTCAAATTAGTTTCAAAAAATTTAACAGCTTACCTGTCTATTTTTGCGGAAATAGTTAGCCAGGGAGTTCAGAGATTGATCGGTCCCAACCCGAACGAGATGTGTGTGGAGTTTAGCTAGAGATGGGAAGGGCATGGCTAAAATTGGAAATGGCTAAGGGGGGCATAACTCATCTGAATGAAATAGATGTCTCTCTGCCTCACATGTGTCATACATAATATATTACTAGAGGAATGATTAGAAGGAGTGTACAGGAATCCGTATCTAGCTATACCCCGTCCTTTTCTAGCTCAGATTCTCCCACGCTTTCAGTGTGCTGGGATCAATTTATATACATTAAACCTTGACTTGTCAGACTCACATTTTCAAGGTAACTGTACAAGTAAGCTGTTGACATACAATTCGTACAGTTGACAGCCTTCTCCAGCTTCTTAACCGAATATTGCCTGTCAGTTATGATAGTGACGCCAACCTATTCTGTGGCGTAATTGATAGTCAATAGTTGGATGACAGATTGAATTCATCTAGTGCCTGGTGGTGAAAGCGCATAGATTCTATGTAAACGTGAAACATGTCTTTAGAAGGACGTAATCCAGCCACTAATATGCATTGAGCATGTTGGTGGAAATGAAAAT
Organism: Chaetoderma sp. LZ-2023a; assembly: GCA_034401795.1. Taxonomy (NCBI): domain Eukaryota; kingdom Metazoa; phylum Mollusca; class Caudofoveata; order Chaetodermatida; family Chaetodermatidae; genus Chaetoderma; species Chaetoderma sp. LZ-2023a. The sequence continues at coordinate 91,890,890 of CM067372.1, forward strand.
GTCTGTGATCGATTGTCATAAGCCAAAGAAATTAGTAAACAGCAAACTTGGCAGTAATTCACATCACGCATATATTTAGCCAGATGCGTCCGTTAAAACAATGATTTGGATGACTGAATTGAGATATTTAAGGACGTCAGTTTCTTAATTTAGCTATTTAAGCAAGAAATCAGTTGTAAACCGATGGGATGTTGGCAGAAATCAAGATATTTTTTTTTCTGCCAATGTTTGCATAAAGTGCTTTATTTTATTGGCCATGAGTAAAGACAAAAGCATGTATTAGTAGATACATCCAGTCGATCGATCAGTCATATTACGTCATACTCAACTACATCACATATATGCTGACGTCATACTCTATTACGTTATGAATGATGCAATTAAATCCGTCATAAACGCTTACTAGCCCGCTAAATTTCACACATTGTATGTCTTTATTATTTACTAAACATTCTGCTGAATATTTCGGAACTAATTTGAGTGGGCGCTGTTACTGCCATAGGTAGTATCAGCACCCAGTCAGATTGGTTTCAAAATATTCAACAGTTTACCTGTAAAGTTTTCTGGTAATTGAGATTCATGCAGTTCAGCGTTCGATCGATCCCAACACGGACAAATGGTGGCCGGAGCTTAGCTAGAGATGGGTGTGCCATATCTAAAGCTGGATTCTTCTATTATGATTGGCCACAGGATACGTCATACTGTAGAATCCTGCCAAACCACTTGCCAGACCAAGATACCCATAATAATACCCAAATGGGGAAGCCGTTAGGATATCGATTCAAGAATGAACCTTAAAATCTAACAGCCCACTGTACATGTAGCGCAGTCACTAGAAAGCCCGTCGTCCTATCGCACGGTCTCGCTCTCCCACTGACGCTCTCGTATCGAGTCCAGTGCTTACACGCTTTTGATCGCTAAGTTTGGAAAACTTCATAAATGAGGTCAGTCAACTACCGCCGAATAAAATTGCTCGGTTATTATCATCCTAATAATACACTGCTAATCACATAGATTGACATTTGTGTCCCGCAAGTTCTCCATCGATATTGACATGAAGCTATACACCTCTATTTCTAGATTTAAAAAGATTGAAGTAGGCAGAAATCTGATTGGCTACTTGAAAACCGGCAGTCAACGTAGCAAGAAATCGAGGGTGTGCAAGTACGGCCTCGAACAGCGAAGCGATGTGAGTGGGTGTATGTTAGTACAATGTAGAAAGCCTGGATAATTCTTACAAATCGGCAAATGATCTCTGACCTCAATGTTATTGTGTTGTATCGACTAGATATAAGTAAACATGTGCCTACGTTTAGTCCCAATAGGGTGAAGCAATCGTGTGATATACGGCAATACGAACAGATAAATAGAACATTTAACTAAAAACCAAACTTACAAATAGTTCTCTAAGAAAGTTACAATGACCTGGACCTCAGGACACCAATGCCATTCCGCTGTGTTCCCGCGATTTAGGTAAGCACGTGTCCAAGTTTTGTCAATGCAGTCATGTGGTATAAGACAATATGCAGCGCTAAACAGAAAACATATCCAAAATCTAACTTGAAAAACTGAGTTTTGTGAAATGGTACGATGACCATTGACCTTATGACCGCAATATCATTCCCCTGCATTAGCTCGATATATGTGTTCGAGTTTTGTCACATTGGTGAGAAACAATCCTGAGATATAACATAATAGTTAGAGATAAACAGAAAACATCAACCATAAACGTGACTTAAAATAAACAGTTTTTCAAAGGATATGATGACCTTGAACTTTGACCTTAATACCCCAATACAATTATCTTACATTCCCTCGGAATAGTGTCCAAGATTTGTCCCAATATGGAGAAGCAACCCTGAGATATATGACAATATGTACAGCTAAAGAGAAACACCCAAAAACTTAGCAAGAAAGGTTTTGTCAAAGATGACGATGACATTTATCTTTGTACCTTTACCACGATTGTCACTGCACTGTCTCGGGACGCCATCTGTCACTGCACTGCCTCGAGACGCCATCTGTAACTGCACTGCCTCGGGACGCGATCTGTCACTGCACTGCCTCGGGACGCCATCTGTCACTGCACTGCCTCGGGACGCCATCTGTCACTGCACTGCCTCGGGACGCCATCTGTCACTGCACTGCCTCGGGACGCCATCTGTTACTGCACTGCCTCGAGACGCCATCTGTAACCATATACCGCAGTTTGGTTGCCATATAATTAACGAATCCTGAGATATAAGAAAATATGTAGATCTAAACCAACGGCTTAACTTAGATTGGACATAGCCAGCCAGCCAACCAGACCGACCGACCGACAGACAGACAAACAGGCAGACAGACAGACAGACAAAGAGAGAGAGAGAGAGAGAGCGCTGTGTACTACTCATCCATGAGACGGCAACAGCGTTAAAGAACTACTGTAAAAGTGCTATACTATATTCTGTATTATGCGATTTTGACCCAAATACACCAGTAAATGTGCCATGAGACGATGAGGATATTTTTAGCAAATGGTTATTGGCGAACATTTTAATATATATATATATATCGATGGGTTTGGTTACCCTGCCTGCCTGCCTGCCTGCCTGCTGCCTGCCTGCCCGCTGGATTTCTAGGTTCCCCTGAACACGCTTTCTGTACATTGTCTTTTTTCTTTCACCAAGATCGGCAATATCGGAGAGACAGAACCAGAAAACGCGCGCACACGCCCATGCAAGCACATACCCATGCACGCACGCGCGCACAAACGCACGCACACGCGCGCGCGCATTAGCCTCTTCAAACGTGGATTTAAAGGGTGACCTACATATCTCGGGCCACCAATTTTTGCCCATTTTCTCTGGCAATTAATCATTTTAGCGTTTCAATCAGACGGTCCAGATATAATAACCTCTTAGAAGCGTAAAACATTTTGCTGAATAATTAGAAACTAATTTCACTTGGAGCTGTTGCTGGCAGCAACATCTCCCAGTCAAATTAATTTCAAAACTGCCACCACCTGACCTGTACGGTTTGAAAAATAAAAAGTGAAATAAGTATTACCTTTTGCCACTAATAGAACATGAATCAGAATCTTCGCAACTTGAAATGCATGGAGTTGGAAGAGGTCATGTATTTCGCGCGCAATGTGGCGGCGTGGGGTGGGGTAGTTAGCTGTATTCATTCTGGTCCGATTCTGGTCCCCTATAGGGACCACGCCCGAGGGGGCCACGCCCGTAAACAAATTCGTGGAACACTTCCAGCTCTTCTCTAATAAGGTGACTATGTATATATCACCCTCATCGAGCAAATGCCATTTGACCGCCTAAAAACGCTAGCATGAAATGGCAGTTAATGACGCTGACGTTAAATTGGGAGGCATTTCGCAGACACTATAGTTGATATTATCTAGCCCGTAAGAGAATGCTAACGCCGTACTGTGAGTATACGTCGTATACGAGGAGCTGCGCGAATGTGGCAGGACTACGTAGATTTCATTAAGTATATATATATATCTATATATTTCATGCTTGATTTAATATATTATAGCGTTTAGATGACGTTCGCAAGAGCTTTTTATAACACCAATAAAACCAGTTTGCGACAGGCCTAGTAACAAGGGATGCGCTAAATGCCCAGCTGACTTCATTTTACAACGTCTAAAACTAGTAGGCCACCGGGTGACTTCATTTTACAACGTCTAAAACTAGTAGGCCAACGTGATCTTAGGCTAGGCGATATTAATGTGCGCAAGACGGTATTTAACCTCATACAGATTCTGCATAAATTCACTTATACTGAAACAGTATGGCGAAGGAAGAGTATGCTTTAGCGGGTGCGAACTCAGAGAGGAAGAGTTCTAGCAAGTTTGTGAAAATTAGAAAAGTTTGGGTTTTCGTATTCGCATTCCTTTTCATCGTAATTCCCGTGATAGTTGGTGTTTTAGTTTGGCACTTTGTTTCTTCTGAAGCTACTTGTGACGACAAAGATATTGGATCCACTTCGCAAATACCAGTATCACATTCTTCGCAAACACCAACCACAGTGGACCCTAACATCGGAAAGGTCTGGAATAATTATAGATTACCACGTGACGTCATACCTTTGCACTACCACCTCACGCTGTATCCAAATTTTTATGACGACAATGCATGGCTGAGTGGCAGCGTGGTAATAGAGGCGGAAGTTGTCAAACCTACCAAGCTCATCCTGATCCATTCCAAGGATGTCAACATTACTAGCACGGAGATACTGGACGTCACCAATGGGAAATCCGTAAACATATTAAGTCATTTCACAATTGCAAAATACAATTACCGTGTTCTAGAATTCTCGTCCGATTTTGAAAACGGAACACTGCTGAACATGTCATTCACCTTTGAAGAAACGCTGGTTGGGAACATTGAAGGTTTCTATAAGAGTCAGTATGTTACATCGTCTGGGGAAAAGAGGTATGTTTGTAAAAATATGTAATAAATTATCGAAAGAATGGTCTATCAATAAAGATATAATTATGTAGTTAAACGTTATCTGCTGAATAGACCATTCCAGTTTTAGCTATGCCCAGCCCACCTCTAGCCAAGCTCCACCCACACGTCAACATGTTCGGATTGATCAATCCCTGAATGTGCTGACTATCAATTTCCTGAAAACTATACAAGTAAGCTGTTGAATATTTTGTAACTAATTTGACTGGGAGCTGTTGCATCTGCAGCACCCAGTCAAATTAGTTTCAAAATATTCAACAGGATATTTATTAAATAGTAAAGACATATAGTGGGGCGGATATGTAACAAATTTGAGGTAAGATGTTCCATTCTGGTAGAAAGCATGAAATTTGGCATATAGGTGGTTTAAGGTATGCTGAACATAATCAGATGCGGTGCCACGTGATTCTACCAAGGGAACCCATTGAAAATGGCAGATTCAAAATGGCCGCCTTCCCAGCGGAAAATCTGCATTACTCAAGTTCTAGATGGAGTAGTGGGCTGGAATTGGTGTCAAATTAAGGGTTTCTTGGGTCACTGGTTATGATTTTACCCATTACAATACTCTTAAATAGATAAACATGCGGAAAAATATATTATTATTATTATTATTATTATTATTGTTGTTGTTGTTACTGTTGATGTTGTTGTTGTTGTTGTTGTTGTTGTTGTTGTTGTTGTGGTCGTCGTCGTCGTCGTTGTTGTTGTAACATTTGTAAATTGTATTATTGCTAAACGTTTGTACACACATGTTCCGGGCGGAACATTTTAGAAACACGTTTTCGCTACTCAAAACAATTGGTCTACACGTTTTCCCCGGTAAAGGTAATTGTATGCTAGCCCCTCGCCTCGCCAAGCATTATTTCGTTGCGGATTTCCATATAATTATTGTAGTTTCCTAAACTCACATTGACTATTTAAATATATCAGAAGAATACATAGCTGCATAGCAATCACGCACATGCGTATTGTTCTCTGCTTATAGACAGAGACAATAGCCTATTATATTCTCGCATTCAAGTCAATATGTCAAAGAAAGTGAAATTGACGTCTGATTCCACAGTGGATTTAGCACACACGAACTGGTTCCTGTGTCTTATTTGCCAGCAGTCCACAACGGAGCATTTCATAAATCCATGTTGTAACACAAATCGTGACAATGTGATTACGAGTTATAGGTCATTAGCTGATAACCTTGATAGGCTACAGCGACTCCATGCCCTTCCACCATACCTGGATCTATGTAGGTTCAATGATGGATCTGGAATTGCGGAGACGCTCATAGAAAACTGTGCTAGGTGGCACACATCTTGTTGGCATCTCTGTAGCCGGACAGGGGTTGATCGCGCCGTGAAAAGAAATGTCTTATTAATGCAATCGGGGAAATGGGAAACCCATTTTTAGATGACAGTTTTGACTTAGTGACTCTAGATACCAAAGTCATTATGTCCGAGTCTGTAGTGAATGCGATCCGAAAAGCAGAAGAACTAGGCATCAGACAGTACTACGCATTCGTCGCAGATCGACTATCTGTATCATCAAAATCGGTATATGACCAAATCCAAAAGAACAATTTGGCTTTGTTCAAATAAAAACAGAGGAAGAGTACCAGAACCAACAAGAAGCTTGTTGCAATGAAGATAGATGTACAGTTATTCTCTAGACTGTACATTTCCTGCCAATCCAGAGACAGAGACCTTGATTCATTCTTTGATCATGAGAATCATCCATGGCCCCCATCACTTGCTGAGAGCAACGCAATGCGCCAAGGCAGCAAATCAGATCTGATGGGATGTTTGGAAGCATTAGTAGCTCGTGCAACTGATTGTCCAGAGGTTGAAGTGAAGATCATTGATGGAACAGCTATGATGCATAATCTAGATCCCAAGAAATCAAACGTGGTTGTGAATACATTTGGAGATTTTGCAGAGCACGTCTTCCTCCCACACATTGCTAGACAACGACAGACGGTTAAAAGATTGGATGTTGTATGGGACATGTATAAGGCGGGAAGCTTGAAGACACACGCTAGATAATTACGGGGACATGGTGAAGCTCTTCGTGTTGCATCGAGTACAAGACTCACTCAAAATTGGAAAACTTTCCTACGAGTTGATGCAAACAAAACAGGCGTCTTCACCTTTCTCGCACATACATTTGAGTCATTCGAGCTACCAGAAGGAAAGATACTCATCACAACATGTGAGGAAAACGTGCGGATGAGGCCAGAGCATGACGTCTCACAACTCGCGCCATGCATGCAAGATGAAGCAGATGGTAGAATGTTGCTCCACGCCTTCCATGCATATCACCAAGGTTATCGAACAATAATGATTCATGCTACAGATACAGACGTCGTAGTCCTAGCCATACGGACAGCAAACTTTCTTCATGGTGTGATCTCTGGGTCGCATTTGGCCATGGGAAGACCTTCTGCTATGTATCAGCGCATGGCATTGCAACAGTCTTGGGTGCAGAAGCGTCACAAGGACTGCTATTTATGCATGCTTTCTCTGGGTGTGACACCGTGTCTGCATTTTGTGGGATTGGTAAGAAGACAGCATGGGAAGTTTGGAGGACATCAGATCCATTCAAGTCACTATTTAGTAGACTGTTTGATGCCCCGGCGTCTCTGTGTGACAATGACATGGAAATGCTGGAGAGGTTTGTCGTACTACTGTATAAACGCACATTACCATTGTCAAAGGTTAATGAGGCACGAAAACGGCTTTTCGCTTTTGGCAACAGGCAGCTAGAAAACATTCCTCCAATCAGTGTAGCTCTGCTGCAACACACCAAACGTGCTGCGTTCCAGGCAGGTCATCTTTGGGGCCAATCACCCCACGCAAAGGCAAAAACACCATCGCCAACTGACTGGGGTTGGGTCAGAGATGGAGACAATTGGTCACCGCAATGGAGTTTGCTTGCAGACGCATCTAAGGCATGCCGGGAACTCGTGAAATGTGCTTGCAAAAGTAATTGCACCGGCAGATGCAAATGCTATAAATCCAACTTACCTTGTACACATTTGTGCTAATGCGGTGCACAGTGCGTGTGACGTCTGTGAATCATGATTCAACAATCAACAGCATCATGTATAGCCTTGCATACTCTAATAGGATAATTGAACGTATCTATAATGACCATTACTTGGATCGATATTAAGAAATCAAGTAATTAAAACTATTTCTAGATGCTATATTGCTTTTATTCTCAAGAGATGGATCTTTTAGATAACACATCTTAAAGAGCCACCGTCCTTTGACATCAAACACAGGTGGTCGCTAAGGAAGGGTTGATATTTACATATTTAGGGTATTGTAGTGAGTAGAATTATAACGATTGACCCATGAAACCCCTAATTTGACATTAATCCCATCTCTTTACTCCGTCTAGCGCTTGAGTAATGCGAATTTTCCGCTTGGAAGGCAGCCATTTTGAATCCGCCATTTTGAATGGGTTCCCTTAGTAGAATCACGTGGCAACGCATCTAAGTATGATCAGGATACCTTAACCCACCTATATGCTAAATTTCATGCTTTCTCACAGAATGGAACATGTTTTTAACATATCTGCCCTACTAATACAATTTGTAAAACAACGCATAGCCCGTCTTCAGTTATGCGTTCGTGACGTACTTATCTATGTCATTCATGACGTTATTATGACTTTATTGATTGTGATGTCATTCTACACGTCCCGTAGTTGATTATGACGTCATATGATGGATGGATTTAGTCGAAAGGTCCATTATCAACTTCCAGTATTCAGTCTGATCTATATAAAATCATGGTAGGCCAATCCGAATTCCGAGCATACCTAATTATATACAAGCAAACAGCCAAGCTTTTGTCTATTTCCAAGCTGCTTTGGCAGTAATGTACTGTTTGTTTAAGCAGTAACCGTTCCCAGACAAATTAGGTTTAAAACATTCAATAGAAAAATCTGCTACATACTAAGCGACATTTCGTATTTGATCTTGGGTTGAAATTACTAAAGCATCTGAAATTTACATTTTTGTACTGTATATTATTATCCTGATAAGTAACGAAACTTGTTTCAATCGGTTTGGTGGTTATAAGTTACTTTAGAGTTCGGAAATTCATTTTCCTGTGGATTTAAAGATATATTACGAGCATAGGGAGACTCCAGCTACATAATAGGCTCATACCATATACTTGGTTAAAGGGTGGAGAGAATAGTAGCAGGCCCAAGTACAACGAGCGATGGGACTAGTTGTTATATCGAGGTCAAGTATATGGAGCGATGGAACTATTTGCTGTGGCGATTTCAGTGTCAGATAATAATGCAACAATCCATGTAACATGCTCAGGGAAGATACGTAAGGCACTAATCCGTGGGTTGGGTTCATGGACAGATACGAATGGGAATACTCTCTGGGGTGGGCGCACGGACGGAAATTATGAGCCTAACACGTGGGATAGGATTTGGATCAGGTAATAGTAAGATTTATCCATATGATGGGTGCAAGGAGAGTAGCAATGGACTGTATATCTGGGTTGGATTGGGGGAGGATAAAACTGATACTAATTCAGGTAATCCAGTACTACTCCCTGTGACATCTCCAGGAAGATAAGAATGAGACATCTAATAAAGGAAATACTCGTTGAGATTGTGCAATGAAAGACTATAATGGGACTAATTACTGGGAAGGGTTCATGTACAGGTACAAATTGCATGCATGTGTAAGATAGCTAACGTGGGGTAATGACTGATTGACATGAACTTTGTAATAACAATGCGGTTAGATTCAAGGCCAAGACCTAGAATCAAGGCGAAATGTTATTAGATGACTTCTAGCGGACCACATATCTAAGCGTAGTAAATGGATACAGTGACATACCCCACCGAGATTGACTAGATTTATCCATTAAGAAGTGATAATTAATTGTATCAAGTTTAATGATAACCCTCCTGGCAGTTATTAGCGAATTATCAAATGGGCAACAACAGTGCTCAGTCAAATTAGTTCCAAAATATTCGATGGCTTACCTGTAGTTTTCTGAAAATTAATGGTCATGGGAAGATAAGAAAGAGAGATCAGAATGAGAGTTCAGAGATCGATCGATCCCAACACGAGCGAGGTGTGGGTGGAAAGGTCCATTTCCTAATATAACGGATTGATTAAATCATGGCAAGATCATGGAAAATAGCATTTGAATAGTCATTTATTGCTGTATGCTTCTAGCGTACTAAATGGAGCAAGGTGTTAATTTGTATATGTAGAAACTACTGTAGATTTCATTTGTAAGCAATGCAAACGATGACCTGTTTACATTAACTGTTTAAATTAATCACACACACGCACGCACGCACGCACGCACTCACTCACTCACTCACTCACTCACTCACTCACTCACTCACTCACTCACTCACTCACTCACTCACTCACTCACTCACTCACTCACGCACGCACGCACGCACGCACGCACGCACGCATACACACACGCACGCACGCACGCACGCACGCACGCACGCACACACACACACCACACACACATATATATATGTGCCTCCGCAATGCTCACCTGTTAGAATGCTAAAATGTCTACCGTCTACTCCATGGCAGACCTCAACATGTTCGCATGTTACACAGACAATAAATTTCGAGCGGGTGTCTCCCACAGGCAACCTTTCTCCGCCGTCTGCAGCCCGTCGAAGTAGCAGACAGACTCAACGTCTTCATAGGGGTGAAAACGTTCATAGATATTTTTCAGCAGATAATCACGGTATCGATTTGTAGAAGGATGTGTCCAGGCTTGGTGTTGAGATTGAAAGGGACTCTATCACTGCGTGTGGGAATCAGCTGGCGTCGATGAATGGGTTGCTGCTGCTGCTGCTGCTGCTGCTGCTGCTGCTGCTGCTGCTGCTGCTGCTGCTGCTGCGGTTGTCAAATCGGTATCACCATCGACGTTGTCAAGATTACAGCATCGGCGACCATCGGCATGCCAGAGGATGGGTGTCACCCGATCGTGGAAGGGCGGGCGAGCAACCTATCTTTTACGTTACACAGGTCTGCGCATGGCCTTTCCTTACAATAATTTGTTGACCAGAAGCAGCAGCTGAATCTATGGATGCACGTGGGTAAGGTCGTATATGAATGGAGCAGAGCCCTTGACTTGGGTTGAACTCGATCCTAGAATCTAGTAGTACCTGGTGACAGGAAAACCTACCGCTGTTCTTTCTCACAGGTGGACAGATCTTCTATGCTGGTTATTCTTAATCACTGATTTCTGAGTAGCCTCTGGTCTTCCTTGCGTGGCTTCTTTGGTAGTTGATAATATAGTTTAGTTTGATAGTTTATCAATAAATATTGCACAGGAGTATTACTCATGACGTATATTACTACGAGAGGTGTTCAGTTTATTTTGTCACAAGATTGCACGGTTTCTTGCTGCACACCTTTGGTCAATTGTCTCACTCACAATACCTTTTTACAAAGCCTACGAGCTTACCAACGCGCTAGTTTAGTTTGTTAAAAGTGTTCAACATGCCAAGACATAAAATAAGCGAGAGAGTGGAGGGTATAATTCTCCATCTTTTGAGGAAGGGAATGACGCCGTCACTGATCAGAAATGAACTTTTGAAGGAAAATATCAGTGTCCGTGTGAGGACCATTTATCGCATAAAGAATAACATCGGAAAAGAACGACAATTGACGAGTCTAACACATGGAAAATCTGTTACGTTGAAAATCAGAAGAAGACGAACTGTAGTATCAAAACAAGTGATAGACAAAGTGAAGAAAATGATAGCAAGAATTAATCCACCGACACAACGTGAGATGAGCAATCTATTAGGAATTAGTCTGGGATCCGTAAATAACACCATAAACAGTGTTATCAAGGCAAAACTGAGAAAAAAATGTTTGGTTCATAAACTATCCCTAGAGCAGGTTGAAAAGAGGAGGAAGAGGAGCTGGAGGCTGTACCTGAAGCTGTGTGTGGGGAAGTGGAAAAACTTTGTCACCACAGATGAGGCTATGTTTTATCTAGGTGGAAGCTACGGAAAACGGCGGGTCTGTTATGTTAGGAAAGGACAAATTGATATGGATAAGTTGAAGTTTGTTAAACGTGACAGTTTCACGCCTGGTTTCATGGTATGGGCAGGTGTTAGTCATTACGAAAAAAACAGTCTTAAATTCATTGATCGGAATGTGAAAATCAATGCTGATTATTACATCAAACATGTTTTGAGACCCTTTTTGAAACATGATATTCCCAAATTATTCCCAGGAACAAACAGAAGGACATGGTTTTTCACCAAGATAGTGCCTCCTCTCATACTGCACGAAAGAGCTTAACATACTTAAAGCAGAACAATGTTAAATTCATTAGCCCTGAAGAATGGATGCCGAAGTCGCCGGATGCTGCCCCTATGGACTTTAGTATCTGGGGGATTGTCAAGCGCCGTCCACAGAAGTGGAAAGTTACAAGTCTTAACAGTCTAAAACGTGCTCTCAAAACCGAATGGAAGGCACTAAGTCAAACTGTGATCAATTAATCCCTTTCTTCTAGGCCTAAGCGCTGTAGACTGATATATCATGCTCATGGGACTCAAATTGAACATCTTCTGCAATGAAATTATTTTGTGATAAATTATTGTTGATTAAATACTTATTTGAAATTTGTGACAAAATAAACTGAACACCTCTCGTAGCAGAAAAATAGTGAGAGAGAAAGAGGGGTGGGGGGACTGGGGACAGGATACTCTAAAGTGAGCCTTAGGCCAACGTATTGACTGGCTTATACCTAGCTGTTTGGAGGTGCACCAAAATCCGCGAGAGAAAACAGAAAAGAATAAGAAAAGAAGGGAGGGAGATCTTGTCTAGATATCCATCCTGTGTAGCTGTTTAGAGCACAACTCGAAACGTGCATAATTTGCGTGTGGTCGTTGCCTGCTAGAGTTTTCCAAGAGACAGGAAACGGTCTGCCATTTTAGATGCCTTGCCCAGCATTTCGCCGCCGAAGGTCTGAAAAAGTGAACGGAAATATCTATGAGTTTGTGTACAAACCCGTGAAAGCGGGCAAGTAGAGGACCTTTTAGTCAATGCTGCTGTCAAAGTCCCATGGTGGTCCTTCTGGGCTACAGTTCGCCGACTGGAGGCGTTGGTCTGCCTGTAATAGCGGTTGGAAGATTTTAACCTGTGTGAGTGTTTTATGCCTCAGAGACCTATAATAGAGGAGCAGTGGCCGAGCGCTTCGGTAGTTGCTGCCGCGTTGTGTCCCTGCGCAAGGCATTTCATTCTGCGTTGTTCCAGTACACATGTGTGTAAAATAGGTACTTGTGATGGCGGTGTCGGCAATACGGAATGTCGACAAAAAAGCCATCGAGCGCCTATAAACGGCAGCCATAGGATGGCTGTATGCTGCATGGGAGTTGAGATTCTGCTGGAATGAAAAGGCCCAATGACCAGGGAGTAACGTTGGAAAGTCGGCTGAGCACGCACGTGGATGCAGACTATAAAGCTGCCCTATATAATACCTATACCTCTCGTTATCCTAATTTATTAAGTTACTCTTAATAGACAGGACCAAAGGGAGCATAACAGTGTCTTCCATTTGAGCTCCGAGTCAACACCAACGGCAACAGCACTAGCTGCTGCACTTTTTAAAACGACGGGCACCATATGGCATACAGACCATTAAAACGAGGAACAAATACAGATACAGCGATGCAAACAATTATAAAAAGTGCATGCGCGTGACCCTCCAGAATGGTAGTGCAGTGGCTCACTATTGGTGGTTACCTTGTGAGTCTCCCGTATGGACTTGGGCCTTTCAAACAGCGGAGTGATCCAGAGTGAACCGAGATCATCCAGAAGGTCTTACATACTCTCTTGGTCGAGAGCACCTAAGGGTTAGATACTGACTAAGTACACACATGCGGCGGTAACTGACATATATAAAACACATAGAACAAACCTGCAACACAAATATTTATGACAGCGCATGCTGATGCAAATGTTTATGACAGCGCACGCATACACACATATTTAAGACAGCGCAGGTATAAAAAAATTATATGAGACAGCTACGAACGAATGTTTGGAGTCAGGAGTTAGCATTATGCGGGGCTCGGTAAGGAGCGGCTGACCAGTTCTACCTATCTAACTTCTTAGACAAAGGATGAGCAGAATAACCGACTAAAGTCAGCTGTGAAGAGAGCGTGCTGTTAACGTGGTCAATGTCGTAGCCATTCGTCTTGGGGCCCCGAAATGTTAGGACATCGGCAGTGGTAGGCGAGAGGGACGTACAATGTTGATTAGTTCATAGCCTGAGACCTGCTAATCAGGGTGAGCAGTGAGCAGCTATCCTATGTGTAGCACATAAGAGCAAGACCTGCGCTTTCACAAGGGCCTCTAGATGAACTTATGCCGGGTGCGGGAGAGCAGTGCTATGAGTTTGCTACGTATCGATGGTGTTTCTGTTAGACAGAAGTTATTCAAATTAAGTGGTTGAATCCAATTTAGATGATCGGATGGAACTTAGGAAGTGGACTTAGGAACTGCCCATTTACAATAAATAATGGTATAGCAATCTGCCTGTAAAATATAGTAAGGAAATGGTATGTCCTTACAGAGCTGTACGCAACAGGGCGGTGATGGTATATTATAATATAAAAATTTCACGGCGCATACAATAAAGAGGTGAGGAAGCCATGCACAATAAAATATCGTAAGATAAAGGCTTATCAAAAGAAAGGCGAGCACACACTTGCAGTTTCTAGCTGATTTTGCAGTTCAAAGTCTAAAAAAATAAAGTGCAACCGCCCCGATGCATGTTCAAAGCCACATAAGAGAGTCGCAAATTCAGAGCACATAACACGTGATAGGGTGCCCACGTTGTAACTAAGATTTATACAACTGTATTGGGTGGAGATGATACAGATCTTCTTGTCCTACTTTCCTATCCTGGAAATGGTGAAAGATTTTACTTCTGCAACATGCCACAAGTATTTAAATATGAATAAAACAAGAACGATCTTTGGAAGCAATGTCTACTATAATATTCCTTTTTGTCCATGCGGTATTAGCTAGGGACACAGCTTCACGAGTGTTTGGGATAGAAAAGGTTGTGCCATTTCCTCTGATTCAGGACAATGCCAAGTTCCAAGAACTTGCAAGTGTATTTTTGAATTCAAAGTCAACACAGAATGAAATTGTTGCGGTAGGAGTGAAATCAATGGAAATTAACTGGTTTGTGTATACAGATGTGGAGGAGACAAGAATTTTGACGAAATCGGGTTGCAATGATCCAGATTGCACAGAGTACAACGTCAATACATTCTCGCAATCTTCCACCGAAATCATCCGCAGCAAAGTTCCATAGACTTCGAGTGCACCACCAGGTTCAGGAATGGATGAACATTTCCAAAAGTATGGGGATAGTAAATATGCAAATGCAGGCTTATTCATATTCATACGGACCAGGATCATGCACAAATGTCATTTCCAGAGCTTGTTAGGTATCAATGTAAATCCGGTTGTAGTACCAGGCTGTGTAAATGCAGGCGCCAATGATTTGATAGTCCAATGGCATGTTCGGAATACAAAGGGCTTTGTGCCAACATGACTTCAATATGAGAAGATGATAGTGACAATAACATAGATGCATAAGTTTGTCATGTCAACACTAACCCTAACCCTCATTGCTCACACCCGCTGGTTAGCTATGCCCCCATAGGACTCAGTACATCAAAACCGTCATATGCCTCAATAATTTAATCAAGGGCCATAACTCTGTTTATAAGCCATGGTTATTTCATATCAGTACAGCTCGGATAGATTTTTCAGAAAAGAACACATCTCGCAAATTTGGTTTTCAGCCAGCAACAGATGATGAAACGTGCCAAAAAATATTTTCCCAATGGGCTTTGGTAGTTTGAAAATTTAACAAGGCCATAACTCTGATTTTTGAAGGAGTGGACTAACCCTAACCTATATTCATAGGTTGAATAAACACTGCCTAACGGATTAATATCTACAAAATGTGGTCTTAAGCCATCAACCAATGTCCAAATGGCCCAGAACAAAAGGCAGAAGACAGCTTTCAGGCCTACGCGATTTTTGACAAGCGGACCTACAGACAGAATGGACAGATTTAAGTCATCAGATTTTATCTTTTCTGTCTCTAAATATCACTGTAATGACCACTGAAAATATAAAGGGGTGGAAAGACTTCTATTAAAACGATTTTATGTTTAGTGAAATAGCAAAAGGTGCCAATTTCAGACTCTGTGCGACTTAGGGCGCCCAAGTAGACGCACAAGTGCGTACATGATAGACTGCGTGGCCAAATTTTGTTGCAATCAGTAGGCGGTTAACTACACATCACTATCAGGCACAGGAAATAACCATGCATACCAAATTCCTATTTCACCCAGTGACTATCACCGTTTATCATTCTCCATGCGTACAGCTAAGGATTGGAACACTTTGCCAGAGTATACCAAACAACACTGGAACACAGTGACGTGGAGCAGCGTCCCTGCCTTGAGGTGCCTGGAGCGCTGAGCTTCTTTTATCTGCTTGTAACCTTATTCTGAATTGATTTTGACTACACACATATTCAACCGCGTGCATACTACACCCAAAGCTAGAGTCTTCAATTGAAGGAAATGGACATTTCCATTTTTAGCTATGCCCCGCCCATCACTAGCTAAGCTACACCCACACCTCGCCGTGTTGGGATTGATCGACCACCAAATGCCCTAGCTATCAATTTCCTGAAAACTATACAGGGAAGCTGTTAAATAATTTGAAACTAATTTGACTGGGCGCTGTTGCTGCATGACGTCATTCATTATATGTCATTGTACACATCACGTAGTTCATTATGACGTCATATGATGGGTGGGTACTCTGGAAAGGTGAATTGGCGCTTAGAGAGAACACGTTTCAAACGAGAACCGGACGGAGCATAGCTGGAAAAATATTTCTTCATTAATAGTGGCATCTGACATTGCCAAGGGCGCACAATGAACACTCTATTGGAAAGGGAATGGGAACAGATGTGCAGGGCGTCTCCTTTATATATACCTGAGCGATATGCATACTCTGAGAACTAATGTCAATCGGTTTGTATAATAGCAATGTCTTTAACTAGCTAGAGCTTTAGAGTTTTAAAAAGTGACACAATCCTAAATGTGTCAAGAAAATACTTTAGAGCAAATACCAATCACTGTGGAACAAGCTACAACTATAACTATTGCGTGTATGCATATCAAGCTATACTATGTACGACCATGAACCGTCGCTGCAATATGAGTCATATTGATACATTGAGATTTATGGAATAAAAAAACGTGATGGACTGAACGTACAAACAACTATGTATCACCCAATATCATGGAACTTCTATGATTACAGGTTGTAGGACATAATCGGCGCTACAAATTTGGTGATTGCACAATATTGCGGAATTGTTGTCTTGTTTAAATATTGACATGATTGTGAGATACGTACAACAATGTAAAAGCAATCGAAATTCATTATTCAACAAATTATTGGTAGGCCAATTCTTCTACCTGCACTACCAGGCCCGATATATATGTAATCACACTCTACTGTATACACCAAGAATTATCATGCGAGGATTGCGAGCGTGCATATGCATGCGCGCATAGTTGAACACGTATTGTAGAACACACCCTCTCACTATCCCCTCAGCACACGCACACACGCACCCATGTACGCATGCACGCACGCACGCACGCACGTACGCACGCACGCACACACGCACACACACACATACCATTTCTGCAGTGACCATACATTGAACAAAACCCAGTAACTGATCGATGCACATATTCTCCGTGACTGTATTCACTGATGGCCGTGCATCACCTGTCACAGCTTGGAACTTCTTCTTGAACAAATAATCTAACACGCTGTGACCTAGCAGTTCAAACAAGCGATGATTACGTTGCCAACATTGACTCACACGCTGTAGCTCCAGCCCCATCGCTGTGTTTGATTCAATCTGTGATATTTCGATGTTAGCAATGTCAAGATACTTTCAGTGCCATGCGTGTTCCTCGCTTGAAATGATGCAGTTAGGTCCTTATGTTTGTCGGTGCACGACTATGTGTACCATTGCAAGGCATTGTTGACATTTAATGTGACGCAACAGCAGTCATGTGAGCTTTATGGATGCATCGAACCCCCCCCCCCCCCTCCCCTCCCCCAACACCCCCACCCTCACGCCTTTAGGGCTCTCGGGTTCACAGGTCTGCTGTCGTCACACACCAGTAACACACCAAGTTCCGGTGTAATTCATGATGCTGTAATGGTGACTGAGGCAACGGCTGGAGACAGTCATGAAATAGTTTGTTGCTTAAATCGCGATAGCCATTGCCGGACGAGGTAGCATATCACGCAAGACACGCATACATATTTCCCGATCACTGATACACTCCGAGTCAGGGTTGGCGACTTTTCTGATTTAAACAAAATAATCTGGTGCCAATTTTTTTAAATTGTGAAAAGCAAATTTGCGCAATAGATGCACACGTTACTGTGGAATTGTGTATGACATTATTACATCACTGATTAGTCCTCCAAACTTCTAGCTACGTTTAATTTAATAAGTACTATGCCTAATTAAATGCATTAAAAGTTTTAAGTCTGATTTTGATGTAGTTTATTATATATGCTGCTCATAGTGGCAAATGCATGTGTACTTACATGTACTTGAGAATGTACATCTATTTATATATCCCTTAACAGTTGACTTCATCAGAGCCACCCCCACCCCCCACCCCCTACCTCAACCCCCCCCACCCCCCTTACAACCGCCACCCACCCCCACCCAACCGGAGAACTACCAACCCGTGCTACATGACATTAATCACAGCAATCATACAGTTTTCACATAGAAAGTTTAAAGTTTCGGATCAACCTGTCAACTGGTCTTTGAGTATCCGAATAGTCTTTGAGATTATTGTTGGTAATAAAGCTTTCCAGCTTTAGCTATGCCCCGCCCATCTGGAGCTAAGCTCGCGCGTGGTGGAATCGATAGATTTCTGAATTGCATGGCTATCAATTTCCAGAAAACTATACATACACGCTGTAAGCCTATGC
This sequence comes from Chaetoderma sp. LZ-2023a, assembly GCA_034401795.1. NCBI lineage: Eukaryota > Metazoa > Mollusca > Caudofoveata > Chaetodermatida > Chaetodermatidae > Chaetoderma > Chaetoderma sp. LZ-2023a. The sequence goes on from CM067372.1 coordinate 91,909,466, forward strand.
AGCAACAGCGCCCAGTCAAATTAGTTTCAAAACATTAAACAGAATGTTTATTAAATATAATATTTATAATATATAGACATATAATTCGTACAATGTGTCGGAATATTAAGCGGTAAAGAAGGACTATATCGAATCATTCATGATGTAATGATTGTGACCTCATCATACTCGTCACTTAGTTAATTATGACGTCATATGCCGTCAGATGATAGATGGATAAACAGGAAAGGTGAATTACGTAAAGATCAAGGAAATGCTTCTGCAGTGGTGCTAGGAATGTACCTTTTCAGGATAGGAATATTTCATTATATATTCTCTTGTTATATAAATGGCTCTAAGAGAAGAGGTCTATCTATTTATCCAATTTAAACCATTACACACGTATATTTCCCTCAGAGTTATTAACACTTCTATGTGTCAATAGCGCCTCAAAGCGCTCAAAATACTACTTCATATATCAATTAAACATTTGCCATGGTCAATATTTTTCAAGATATTTTAATTTAAAAGACTATTTTGTAAACTTACCACTGAATCCTTTTTCGCTGGTTTGGCCATTAAAGAGTGTAATGGTAAAGAAAACTAAAGTTTCTAAGTGTCTATCATCTGGCTGAGAGAAGAGTATTTTTGAAAATTTACCACTAGAATGACTGGCTGGGTTACCGAGCCAGTAATTCTAGTGGTAAATATTCAAAAATATTCTTCTCTAGGCCTTTCAAATATGTATATCTGAACACTACTGCAGTGTTGGCTTTTGGTCCGTTTGACCATTAAAGAGTTACGTTGACACACGAGGGGTTAAGGTATTCCAGCATTTACATGTATGCGTTTATAATCCTCGTGGCCCTAAGTACGGAATAACTATGTTGCAGATATATTGCAAGTGCCCAACTGGCACCGGCATTTGGACGCACCAGCTTCCCCAGCTTTGATGAACCAGACATGAAGGCGAACTTCAGCCTTACACTGATACACAATCCTAATTACACAGCTCTGGCTAATATGCCTGATGAGGTAAGCCAATTAAGTCATTCTTTCTCTTTATCTTAGCTTCCATCAATACTTTCATCCAATTGAATGGCCAGTTATGGCCATTGAAAAGAATCGATCTATTCATTTATTCTATAATTTTTATACTGTATGCATATGCATATCAAATGCAGTTCATTATCATGGAGTACAAGGCCATTTTTTGACTGAATACAAATAAGCTAACTGGACAACAGCGTACTCTCATTGAGACATATGCCCATTTAGGAAAATGCCTCGTTGTCCCACAGCATGGAGAAACAAATACCGAAGTGATACGCTAGAGGTGACGGCGTTCCACATACCTTAAGCTAAAGTAAATTCATGTGAAGACATAGTGAACATATTAAACAAGTTTTGAAAAAACAAGCAAGACCCAAAGATCTATCGTTCCCTCTCTTCCCGGCAAGTTGATGGAAAGGATCACTAACACACCCTCAATGGATTCACGAAACTCCTGGAATTTTCTCACCTACACAGACAGAACAGAACCACCGGGAATAGCAAATGCATTCGAGGAGAAAAAGAAGACCGTTGCTGTTTTCATTGATCTTTCAATGCAATTCGACCGAGTGTGGACAGGACTACTTTCAAAGATTATTGATGCGGGCAAAATAAAGCATGAAACAGATTGAAAATGAAAAGGCAGAATCATCTGATAAAGGAATTGCAGACTCCCCATCAAAGTATCATGGAAACAGATTTGTATAAATGTAAAATACATTTGGATGAAGACTAAAAGGAGAATACTTTCAAGGCAGAAATTAGAACAAGTACCCGAAGGAGCTGCTACAAAAATGGCCAGACTAGACGCCAACAGTAACTGAAACTGTTCCCACTGGAGATGATTCATGAAACATATCCTACCACGTGTTTTCAGTTCGCTGATCAATGTAAACAGCAAGGTGTGGTGGGGGGGGGTTGGGGTGGCATGACTCTCTTCGTTGTCCTTGATGGAGAATCAGCATTACTCTTGGAAGCCACTAGGGTGCTGAACACTATGTCAAGAGAGATGGCGAATGTGCTGCTTTTCATCGACTAACTGTCAACATTGCAGAAATTGAAGTCTAACAGAAATGATGAGCACATCAAAGGTCTGAGGAGAGAACTGATTTTGCTCGCTGCCGGAACTCCGATAGTAGGCCTACAATGAGAAAGCAAACCAACTCGTAAAGGCAGGTGGCAGCCAACCAAAGATGAACAAAGCAGTAACCTTTAGAGAAGTCAAGCCACTGTTGCAGAACAAATTTGAGAGTGGATGGGCCACTCTTCATAGAGACTATGGACCAGACCATGATGGGAGAAAACTACAGACAGTCATATTCAACCTGAGAACGAGACAAAGTAGCCCACCGACCCGCCTAAAAGATTTTGGACTGGCAAATACAGCAATCTGTAGATAAGGAATGGTGATCAAATGGAAAAGAATGTGCTCATACCTGTCCACTGTTTGATGACTAGACGTATGGCCCGATAAGATGAACCTCACAACTAAACTGCGAAGTGGCAGACAAGCTCCATCTGACTACCCAATTCATGGCATCCGTAGGACAGACGATATAAATATGGCTAGTCGAACGTAAAAGAAGAATGTCAATGAATGCAAAGATTTAATAATTTGTATTTGCAGGTAATAACGTGCATACAGACGGTTTAATCTATTTACTGATAGCATGCAATACGCGAATCATAGTGTTTGGTAACACTAGTTAATAAGTCGGCGGCAATGAAAATTTTTTTTCCATACGTGTCCACTTATATATACGTGTCGCTTTGACACGAAAATCAAATCAACAAAACGTGTTAAAATCTTATTCGCTTGGTAAAATATATATTTTTTATTAACGTTGTCCATGCATCTTACACAGGATACCGAACCTTCAACAGAGCATCTTGGACTGGTTACTACTCGGTTCCAGACGTCAATTATTATGGCAAATTATCTGTTCTGCTTTACGGTGTGTGATTTTGAACACGTTGAAACTAAAACAGCCCATGATGTTCTGGTAAGAACTAGTCATTTTTGTTATTAAGTCAATTAGTTGCATAATGGACCGTTGCAGTTGTGGCTATGTCCCGCCCATCTCTAGCTAAGCTCCCCACACCTCGCTCGTGTTGTGATCGATTGATCCGTGGATTCCCTGACCATCAATTTCCAGAAAACTATGCAGGTAAGTTGTTGAATATTTTGAAACTAATTTGACTGTGTGAGCGTCCGGTCAAATTAGTTTCAAAATATTCAACGTCATTTTTATTTTAATAGTAAACACATACAATTCATACAACGTGACGGACTATTAACCGTTTGAGACTGACTAAGTCGAGTCATTTATGACGTAATGATGTTGACGTCATCTTACACATCACTTAGTTGATTATGCCGCCATCTGATTGACTGAGTGAATGGATTCGTGAAGTTATATAACAATGTGCATAGCAACACTCAGATATCATCTGTATATGTTTACCAGAAAATTTTTATATCAGCAGACATTTATTGACTTAATACATGCATTAGGGATTTTTAAATCTTCTAAATAAATTTGCTGCCTGTAAACATCCACGATCATGTGTAGATAGTTTTCTAACTCGGATTTAAATCTGCTATCTGCTATCTCTGTAGTGATGAGATGGCGATATGACATCAGTGTCTATGCGATATGACGGAAGGAGAGTTAATCATTAACATTAATTATATAAACGGATCCAATACGAGAAGAGAACTTACTTTATAGCGGCAGATCTAGACGTGGTCATTATCTGTTTGCCACGAAGACTGGCATCGTTATACACCGACAACACTCAGTCGCGAAATCAAGATCGTGCAGTCTTGCTTTGTAAACTAGTACTCCTGGTATCGAAAATGAAGACAATGATAGGTTTGTTTTTAAATGTATATCATATGGGGACACTATTGCATTGTTTCAATTGTGTATCATTATCCATTTGAAAAACAATATAAGGACCCGTGGCTTTAGAAACAGTTACCGTTGCCCTATATGTATTCAGATATAAATACGACCTTCAGCCCGTTTAATATTTCTCGATGAGAATACACGTGCAATGTTTAACGAAAGATTTTCATTTTTTAGCTAACACCTAATAAATATTTTCATTGGCTAGATAATGCGTAATAATCCCACATGACACGATGACGGCAGAAATGTAAACACGATGGGATACAGTAGGTTGTTGATTTAAATTATATACTATATATACTACCTGGTTGTGAAATACGTTTGTAAATTTGGTGTATAAAAAGTTGGATTAAACGTAATTTCAAGTCAATAACGATGTTTTGTTGGGCATTATTCTTCCTGGTGCATTGGGAAAGAAAGCTTTAGCATGTGATGCGTCACAGCGAGGACAACGACCAGGGAAAAATGATGTGTTCATATGGATTTCAGGGATCGACTTTATTTGAAATTTGTCAAAATATCAGGTTATATGATAAATAGAATTTCAAACTCTGTCCCATTTCATACCACTATTATTAATCTGGTCTAAAATTAACACATTGCATACGCTAGAGCTCACGTATTGTGATAATTTTAGACTCCGTTGATAATAGTAACATGAAACGGGACACCGTTTCAGATTATATATAAGCTAACAACTCTTATTTTGATTTAAATCTTACATGCATCTTATTAATAATTATTTGCATAGATTACGCGACTGTGCCAGCAATATATAAAAATGAAAATGATACTTTCTGATATAGGCCAAGCATATTGACAAGGTTTATTTTTTAATACTTTATATCTCAAAAGCTATCCGATGAATGGCTAATCTCGTGAACGAGTCTGTCAACTTTACACGATAATTCCCACGCAATTATAAAAAGTAGGGTTGTGTAAAATGGCATAAGCAAACATTTATCTACAAACCCTGAGGTAGATAAACAACGCGTACACAAGTATACATAAGTTAACAAACACTTTGTGCAAAATAAATATAGTTTATCAATTCATAAGGCATTTGATTACACCGCCTCGAGTCCTGTTTTACAAAAGATATCACCAGCTTGTCTGAGCCAGAATTAGTGCGTAACCGCTCGACGGCCAGGCATCTATTCGCTTGTGTCTCCACTTGCCCATAGGCGAGGCCATTTCGCGCAAGGGATTGTGGTCTCCAACCGCTAACGCGAGAGAGAGAGAGAGAGAGAGAGAGAGAGAGAGAGAGAGAGTGGATATATCGCGTCTCTATTTTTAGATTGTAACCATAGATTTAGGATATATATTGGCTAGATCGCTCATTCGCATACGCTCACTATGGGGGCTAGCTGTCCCGACCGTTGGATTTTCACCGACTTGCTGACTGACTGACTGCCATCTGACGCAGACGATCAGCTGTGTACATAGCCTCCAAAAGTAGGTCAATCTTTTATTGGTAATTGGAATAGAAATTCTGCTTAAATAGCACGCAAAATAAGGAACTACAAAACTACGTTAAATAAATTGGGGAAATACGGTAATATGGAGAGGTAGGAATTACAGAAATGCGTTAAAACCTAACTCATACATTGCTGAAATTCCAAACATTTCTGTATATATAAATATATAATAACTGCTATTCACTTTGGAAACTGCTGCCGTAAGCCGTTGCTGCACACATGTAGACAGACTACTTTCGTATTTCGTATTTTCTTTATTACACTCAGGCCGTGACAACGGCATATGAGGATTATTTGTACATTGACAATGGCGGTAGAAATACAATATTATTATTATTATTATTATTATTATTATTATTATTATTATTATTATTATCATACCATCTCCGCCGCGCTGCCGACGAGGGCTGCGACAATGGGATCGCTTACATAATAATGATAACAACAATAATCAATTTATTAACTTTTTTGGGCCACTTGCCCCTGCAGCGTTTCAGGCAGTATTAAAGGAGAACTAACTTCATATAATAGTTGTTCAGCTGATCTAACACGTCATTCGTAAACTATACTATAATATTAAGCTTATTATCATGCCGCTAAAGAAAGCTATTCATGCTTGAGTAGTTTAAACGTTGGTACATTTCCAAAGCCTATGGTGGCTGTCATGCCTTACTTTTCAACAAATCAGTAGGAAAAACTAGCGTATCTGCCTTGGTCAATACGCTCAGGCATAGCGGTGTCACATATAATTTGGCAATATGATATGAAAACAATCATACAAGTAAGCTGATGACTATTCTGAGACCAATTTGGACCGGAAGCCGTTACTGCCATAGGCAATGACAACTTCCAATCAAATTATCCCCAAAATATTCACCAAAATGATTTGCATAATAAAGAATGTAATGCATTGGCACATACATGTCACCATACACTATCGCTTGAGTAAACAAAATCACGGTGCTCACTGTTCAATGTTTACACCATGTTACAAAGCAAATGATTGTGATACATGTAAGGGAATGTAACAGGATGTGAATGATATGGAATCCATAAGCTATAATCTATCGTACAATCTATCGCATTTGAGATGAGATTAGCATCGCTTTAACAATGATGGCGATGGATACTTGGGTTGATAGATAACTCGGGTGTATGATTGGGTGAGAAGATGGATGAATTCGTCTAGCTGTTTAATTTTTTTGATGCTAACAAGTATTTGGAGAGTTTGATAAGGAGCGGTTTATTGCATATTGCAAACAATCCTTTAGTTTTCTCGGTATTAGGGTTTTCTGTATAGAATCGTGGTATGAATTTCTGCCTTTGTCTATTGAATTTAGAGCATGAGAAAAGAAAATGCATCTCATCTTCTATGCAGTTGCATTCAGAACACAATCTTTCTGATCTGTCAATACCTAGCCATCTTTTGGATTCAATCGCTAGTTTGTGGTTGAGTGTTCGGAAATGACATAAGATAAGGGCTTCTCGGTACGGTAGGATTTTTAAATATTTCTCAAAAACTATATTCTCTTTGATCTGTTTATAGAATGTCAGACGTGACGATTGGTTTATGGTTGCTTTCCACTCATCGGTATATTGTTGTTCGAGGACTCTTTTTGTTTTGGTGATTACTTGTGCGGTGTTTTTTTCCTCCTGGTAGAACAAGTCTGCCTGACCAGTTATTTCTAGAATGAATTGTTTATTATTGTTTACATAATCTGCACAAATCATTCTTGTACTGACCGTGAAACAAGTTCACAACTAGGACTTTGAAATCAGCAAGATAATGGTTAAAGCGACGTTGATTTTTTATATCCCAGTTTCTGCGAAACCTGACGCCGTTTGATATAGAAGCCCAAAAAAATAACCGCCAACTCGACGGTATAGAACATCTAATAATAAATAAATTAACATGTTTGCAAAACAAAGATAGAAATTCAGTTTATGTGGTGTGGGTATATTAACTTATTTATGAAGTCAACGCGTTCGAATCACTTGTAATAAGTAAGCACATATTTTAGCAAGAGCGGTCAGATATTGTAGGTAAGCTGTTAAACATTTTGAAACTAATTTGACTGGGTGCAAAGTCAAATTAGTTTTAAAATATTCAACAGAATATGTATTAAATAGTATACATGCGATTCTTTAACCATTAGCTTGCTGATTTCAAAGGCGCAACAGCACCCAGTTAAATTAGTTACAAAATCTTCAAAGGCTTACCTGTATAGATTTCAGGAAATTGATAGTTAGGGCATTCGGAGATCGATCGATCCCAACACTGCGAAGTGTGGATGGAGCTTAGCTAGAGATGGGCGGGGCATAGCTAAAACTGGAAAGGTGCATTGCCTATAGGCGCTGCCATTTTGCGCAAGGGATTGTGGTCATTCACGTTCTCGCCAGATCTCCTACCGCTAACGAGAGCGATATTATATATATATATTTAATGAGAGCGAGGAGGCTCGTCTCTATTTTAAGATTGGAATCATAGATTAGGATATATTGTTTGGATCGCTTGTGCGCGTTAACACATACACGCAGTATTGGGGCTAGTTGTGGCCTGAGCTAATTGCTGACTGACTGACGCAAACGATCAGATGCATATATAGCCTTCGAAAGTGAGTAAATTCTTCTTCTTTGGCAATTGGAAGAGAAATTGAACAGACGCAAGTTTATATATCTGCATCAGAAATGAAATGGTATTGTGACCTGTCCCACTGTACCCACGGGCATCTTTTAATCTCCACTTCAACGCTCGTCCCGATCAAACTGGCCAATATCGCTCTGTAGTAATCTTGAGAAACTACCATTTACATCTAACAGGTAGACATTTTTGAAAATTTACCACTGTGATGACTGGCTCGATAACTGAGCCTATCATTCCAATGGTAAAGTGCAAAAAACAGCGGTCTCTGCCTGCAAATGGGCATAGGATATTCTCTATGATAATGGATGGATCTGATCTGTCGCCCAATCATATGACGTCATAATCGTTTACGTCATATGTAGGATGACGTGACAATCAAAATACATAATGAATGATGTAAATAGCTTCATCGGGAGCATTGAATAGTCCATCAAGTGTACACATTTTATGTCTATGATTTAATCCCCAGGATTTAATCAATCAATCAATCAATTAATTAATCAACTACTGCCCAGATTTAATCCCCACGATTTAATCAATCAATCAATCAATCAATCAATCAATCAATCAGTCAGTCAATCACTTAATCAATCAACTACTGCCGATGTCGCGATGGCGATCGGGTGAGGGCATAGCATACACTATACGGTGTGCATCCAAAAGATAGTATCATATATATTCGCCAGTGTATCAGTATATCCGACATGTGAAAGCTGGTTCGCTAAACCCAGATTCTTGTCTTGTTGAGGTGGTCCAGCAGAAAGATGTCTGGGTTGCTGATGCTATACGGAATTCCAGGATGATGGTTCGATCCCTGACCAAGGAAATGATGATCAACAAAGTAAACTAACGGGTGCACTCTGTAGGTGGAGTTAGCACACAAATTGAAGTCATCGCATTGCCAGTGCGTTAAAAAAAACTAAGCATACCTACCTACCTACCTACCTACCTACCTACCTACCTACCTACCTACCTAGCAAGCAAGCAAGCAAGCAAGCAAGCAAGCAAGCAAGCAAGCAAGCAAGCAAGCAAGCAAGCAATCTTTATTGACAAATCCAACCTGTGGCCATACAGACAATATTCAACAATCTGTTGAATATTTTGATACTAATTTCACTGTGCATTGTATGAATTGTATGGCCTTACAATATATTTGATTAACATCCTGTTGAAAATTTGAAACTAATTCAAATATCTTTACCAATATTTATAAGGCCATCTCGCCTCTATAAAACAAAAATAACAAATCTCAGGCAATAAAATAAATAAAAAATATTTTCAATTTTTTGAAAATTCTGAGCCAGCGCCTTAACCATATTACTACCTACCAGCCAGTGCCAGTTCTATTATTTTATTGACTTACTAATCAACTAATTATGTGCACCTGTCTATACCGTCGGGCAAATCTGTCATTCCACTCATCAATCAATATGGTCTGTCTTCTCAAATTGTGGTTTTGTAATTGGGAGTTGGATGGGATGGATGGATGGATGGATGGATGGGTGGGTGGGTGGGTGGGTGGGTGGGTGGGTGGGTGGGTGGGTGGGTGGATGGATGGATGGATGGGTGGGTGGGTGGGTGGGTGGGTGGGTGGGTGGATGGATGGATGGATGGATGGATGGATGGATGGAAGGACAGGTGGTCTGGATGGGTGGGTGAATGGAGGATCTGGATGGATGGTCTGACTGATGGATGGATGGATGGTTCTGGGTGGGTGGGTGGGTGGATGGATGGTATGGATGGATGGATGGATGGAAGGACAGGTGGTCTGGATGGATGGATGGAGAGATGGATGGAGGATCTGGATGGATGGATGGTCTGACTGCTGGATGGATGGATGGTATGGATGGTTCTGGATGGATGGGTGGGTGGCCGGGTGGGTGGCTGGATGGATGGATGAATGGATGGAATGATGGATGGAAGGACAGGTGGTCTGGATGGATGGATGTGGGAATAGAGGATCTGGATGGATGGATGGTCTGACTGATGGATGGATGGTTAGGGATGGAAAGATGGATGGATGCATGGATGGATGGATGGAGGGATGGGTGGGTGGGTGGATGGAAGGAAGGAAGGAAGGAAGGAAGGAAGGATGGATGGATGGATGGATGGATGGATGGATGGATGGATGGATGGATGGATGGATGGATGGATGGATGGATGGATGGATGGATGGATGGATGGATGGATGGATGGATGGAAGGAAGGAAGGAAGGATGGAAGGAAGGAAGGGCAGGTGGTCTGAATGGATGGATGGAGGGATGGATGTAGGATCTGGATGTATGGATGGTTCTGGATGGATGGGTGGGTGGTATGGGTGGGTGAATGGGTGGTATGGATGGATGAATGGATGGATGGAAGGACAGATGGTCTTGATGGATGGATAGAGGGATGGAGGGATGGATGGATGGAGGGTCTGGATGAATGGAATGTCTGACTGATGGATGGTTCTGGATGGATGGGTGGATGGGTGAATGGATTGATGGATCAGACTCCTCCTTCCTTCACTCCACCCCTCCTTCTTTCAGCCCTTCATTCCCTCTCCTCTTTTCCGTCCTTCCTTCCAATTTTCCCAAGTTTGGGGAAAGATTTTGAAATTAGGTTTACTGAAAGTTTTATTGCTGTGAGAAACAACAAAATACATTCAGCAGCACAATACTCAAAATTAGTTTTTAAAGAATTTTCAGTATTAAAATTAAAAAAGAAATTCTTAATAAAATTGACAAAATCATTCCCAGTTTAAAGCTTAGTTCTAGCTGAATAAATCAAACATTGAAAACAATACCAATCTGGCGCCTTTGAAGAATAGAAAACAATTCACTGAATTAATGGCCTAGGTTTGATCCTTTGATCAATGACTTCTCAATCAAGCGAGTGACACCCAAACCTAACTAGGAAACCCTAGAGCTCAATCAATAGCAAAGGGCATAACACAATTGAATCTAGCACCTATGGTGGCCTGAATCTTTATTGAAAATAAGTTAGCTAACTTCAAAGCAATTGAGTAATTTTCGAAGACAATCCCCTAAAGCCAGCCACCCTAATAAATAGACAGAAATTATGATGGAAGGACAGATTTGTTCTCAAGGCTCTGAAGAAGGTTATTCTTAACCGAAACCGGTCAGCCAAGCACGACGGTATCATAAAATTGTGAGTTATATATTAATTGCTATTATTGTATTGATTGTATGTTTAAATATTAAAATGCTACTAATCCTTCATCTTCCATTTCAGGTATAGTTAAATTGTGTAGGCTTGTAAACTTAGTAGGCTTGTGGTTCTATGTATGCTTGTAGATTTAATTATTCATCACTCAAATTTCAGGTTTTAATTTTTAGATCAGCCCTTTAATTTAAACTAGACAATTGTTGGTTAGAGTTTGATTATCTCCCTTGCTTAGATTTGTTGACTGGCACAGTTGTTGCTAAATTTGTTGGTTTTTGATCATTTAATAGAGCATAATATCACCATGGCTAGAACAAGCAAGGGCAAGAGACGGAATGTCAACCATGAGGACAGCAGTCCGTCTCCTCCCCAGGCTCGACTAGTCAAGTGCTATTATATGATAATACAATGTTTTCACCACATAGGTGTCCTAACCTGCAATTTGGGCTCCAACACCCTGCCAACCGGTCTGAGCAGGAAGGTGAGCGAACTCTGCCATTTCATTAAGCCAGCTATGCCAAATATAGAGGTAGTAAGTGACATCAAGAAAGTTAACTTTGTTTGGGCAAATTCCATCATTCGAGCTATGATAGACCATTAAAATTTCAGTTTAGGCACCATCATGTCCGAAATTATCATAGCTCAGATCGCGCCAAACCTTAATTTAGGTAACGTAAAATCAACTGCCATTAGATGGGCAAAAGCCTACTATGGCAAAAAACTTCACGTCAAATCAATCGAAGCATTCTATCAATTTATTAGGCCTTTTGACCCACACTTTCAACAGAAAGCGCAAAATTGCCAAGTTACCACCCCTACTGCAAGGTCATCCGAGACCGTACCAGTCATTCCACCACCTACAGAACTCAGGAAACGGCTCAGGTCACCGACCGATAGCCCCCCACCAGTGAAGAGAACGGATACTCGGCCATCACCGATATTCCTATTAGACTCTCCTGTGGACCCTCATCAGATTCCTCTACCTGACTCCCCACCACCCTTGTCTCCAGAGGAGTTCCCTCCCCTTCCACGGAGAGTCGATGCTAATCAGAAATCTGGTCCAAGGACCAAGTCAACTCCTGTGGACCCTAGTAAGATACCTCTACCAGATACCCCACCTCCACTGTCTTCAGATGAATTACCTCCCCTTCCACAGAAAGCAAAGGATGACAGAAAATCTGGTCTAAGGACCAGATCAACACCTTTGACTCAAAAGGGTCTCAGTACCCCAGTGCCAGTGGCCAAACTACCTCAACCAAATTTCACCCCTACACCGTGTAGAAACAGCACCAATCATCAAAATAAACCCAAGAAAACTACACACTTAGAAGCTAATTCATTCTGGAAATTTCGGTATGAGGTAGACCACAAAAATGAATGGCGACTCCCTGTCTTGACGAAAAAAATCTTGATCCTTGGCTCCTCCAATCTAAGCCGTATAAATGTGAAACCCCATTCAGACACCCAGATAGCTTGCTATCCAGGGGCAAAATTGTGCCATGCTAGACCTATTGTCAAAAAATACATGGACTCCTATCAGCCAGAGAAAATCATCATAAACATTGGCATAAATGATAAGGATGAACATATGTCTGTAACTGCCCAACGAGTCCAACTCCTATTCAGTACCATTCGTTCAAAATTTCCAGATGCAAAGGTTTATTTCACTAAACTGAACTACTCTCAACATCTAACTGCAAGGCAGAAAAGGACCTTAGCATTTATCAATTCATCTGTAGAATCCCTGCGTATAAAGGTCTCTGTCATCCCTAGTCTACCAATTTCTGATTTTGAAGTAGTCCAGGATAATATCCATTGGAGTGAAAAAACTGCTAATGCATTGTATTATAGCTGGTTAACCTTTCTTAATTTAAACTAACTGAGGGTCAGGGTACTAACCACCCCGGTATCGGGCTGGGTAGTGATATTGTTAATCTCACTGGCGCTACATTAACTGAAGCAGAAAAATCAATACTCAATCACGCCTAACATTTGTACCAACTCCTAGGCCCAAATTAGGCATAGATGCACTTTTAGATAATGGCTCAATGGAAGTTCTTGAATTTTCCTACCGTGTCAAATTAGCCGACTTTTTTCGAAACTCGAAAAGTAATATTCTGGCATTCGTTGAAAGAACTGGGTGGGCACCAGACTCAAAATTAGTCGACCCAGCGATCTCCGACAGTATAAAAATTGTAAAAGAACGTATTGAAAATGTTGAATTTCCGAAAAATCATAAAAATTTGTCATATGAGGAACGTCAAGCCTTAACAGGATTGCGTAAAAACAATGACATTGTCATTAATCCTGCTGATAAGGGATCTGCTGCTGTAATAATGCTTAAAGACAACTACATTCGTGAAGCACATCGTCAACTCAGTAATCCAAAACATTACCAAAAATTAGACGAACCACTCTGGCAAAATAACTGCGACAATTTTAATGAAATTCTCCAAAATATGGTTGATAACAAGAGTTTAACGCAGAAACAGTTTAAATACCTCGTTGCGAAACGAGACTCAAAACCACGTACATTTTATCTGTTACCCAAAATTCATAAGGCTATTGATTCTTGGTCAGATCCTATGATACCGCCAGGACGACCTATTATATCGGATTGTGGTTCTGAATCCTATAGGATCAGTGAAATCATTGATTATCACCTACAACCAATTGCGAATAGACATTTTAGCTTCTTGAAAAATACTGACGATTTTCTGTCGCCGGTCTCTGAGATCTCAATACCTCCAAATTCATTTTGATTACGCTCGACATCGATGCAATGTACACAAACATTGACATCGAAAAGGGTTTGAATTATGTCCGTAAAGCGTTTGAAAAATACCCTGATAACAATAGGCCCACTGGCGAAATATTAGCTCTCTTAGAGCTAAGCTTAAAGGGCAATGATTTTGAATTCGTGGGTGAAACATACCAACAAATTTGCGGCTGCGCGATGGGTAAACGTTTCAGTCCGAGTTTTGCCAACATCTATGTAGCAGAGTGGGAGGAGGATGCGCTTAGCAAATGTCCGAAACAGCCTCTCTTTTATCGCAGGTACCTCGATGATATTTTCATTATTTGGCATCATGAATTTTTCACCATTTTGAACAATCATGACCCGAATATCAAGCTAAAAGCCAACATTGACCAAATGTCCGTAGACTTTTAGATTTAACGCTATACAAAGGTGTAATGTATGACACAACGGGACACCTTGATTATAAAGTATATTTTAAGCCCACAGATTCTCATCAACTACTTCACAAGAAATCCTTCCATCCACCTCATACCTTTAAAGGAATTGTAAAATCACAAATCATCCGTTTTCATAGAAATTCGAGTGATAGAAAAAACTTTGAATCTGCATGCTCTCTCTTAGTCAAGGCCCTCAAGCCGAGAGGCTATTCATCTAGATTTTTGCGCAAAATTAAGTCTGATACTTTACAGGATTTGGAAACTATCCCTGATAATGCTGCGGATCACAGGCCTACCAAGATTCGTCACAATCGTCCAATCACAGGCGCAGGAGAATCTCGGAAATGTGGAAAGAAAAGGTGTAAATTAGACCTACTTCTTCCAAATCAAAAAACTTTTATGAGCTTTCAGAACAAAAACAAATTTCAAATTCAGTCTAATTTAGATTGCGATTCCGAAAACGTCATTTATGTAATATCTTGTAAATTGTGCCAAAAGCAATATGTCGGTGAAACCAAATGCCCATTAAGATGGCGAGCTACTAGACACCTTTGTGATATTAGACATGAAAAAGACACGCATGTCGCTGAACACTTTAACCTTCCTGGCCATTCAGTTGCTCGGGACTTCGAAATGATACCCATTGAACAACCACCTCTCTCTAATACCACTGACGAAACTGATAAACAAAGGAAACTTAGAGAATCATTTTGGATTAAGCAATTAGAAACAGAATGGCCGAGGGGCATAAATGTGGACCCCGGTCTTGCAGATCAGCGTGAAATAATTCCATTCACTCTGACATATAATCGAAAAAAATGTAGAAATTGCCGAAATTTTGAAAGATGATTATCATAAATTACAGAATAATCTAAGAATTAGAATTGGCTCAATTTGCGCCCAGTAATAGCATTTAGGAAAAATCCGAATCTACGTGACATATTGGTAAAATCCAAATTAACTGGACAAACATCATCATCTTAAAGTTGTCCAATATTTATAAGGCCATCTCGCCTCTATAAAACCAAAATAACAAATCTCAGGCAATAAAATAAATAAAAAATATTTTCAATTTTTTGAAAATTCTGAGCCAGCGCCTTAACCATATTACTACCTACCCACCTACCTAGCAAGCAAGCAAGCAAGCAAGCAAGCAAGCAAGCAAGCAAGCAAGCAATCAAGCAATCTTTATTGACAAATCCAACCTGTTGCCATACAGACAATATTCAACAATCTGTTGAATATTTTGATACTAATTTCACTGGGCATTGTATGAATTGTATGGCCTTACAATATATTTGATCAACATCCTGTTGAAAATTTGAAACTAATTTAAATATCTTTAGCATATTCAATTGCGTCCTATTAAAAGCATCACAGGCGTCATAGTCAAAATGCTTAGTGAATGACGTCTCTAGCTCCATCGTGAATATTGAATAGTCGGTCAAGTATACAAACTTTAGGTTTTTCCTTTTTGAGCAACATTCTGTTGAATGTTTTGAAGTTAATTTGACCGGGCACTGTTACGGCTATAGGCAGCAAAAGCTCCCAGTCAAATTAGTTTCACGATATTCAACACCTTATCTATATAGTTACCTTGAAATTGGGATTCTGGGAAGTCGTTCATCAAAGTATATAAATTGATTCCAACATGCCGAAAGAATGGACAGCGCTTAGCTAGAAATGGATCCCACATTTGAAATTGTCATGCACAAATTTGATCATTAAACAACCAATACCACTTGGTAATGTGTGGTCCACCCAACATGGACCACTTGCAATAGGTGACCACATTTTAGCAAGAGCATTCAGATAGTTAGCTTTGCAATGCATTGATTCTCTTATGGAATGAGGGTATAAGTTATCCAATCTGTCACTCAAGTGTTGGCGTCATAATCAATTATATCACAGGTAGGCTGACGTCACAGTCAATATATGTAATGAATGACGTAGCTATGGCCATCAGGAACATTGAAAAGTTCTTAGCTGTGCGAATTGTATGTCTTTACTATTTAATAAACATTCTGTTGAATATTTTGAAACTAATTTAACCGTGCTGCTGCTATAAGCAGTGACCATCTATGCTAGTCAAATTAGTTTTAAAATATTAAACAGCTCACCTCTATAGTTACTGTGGAAATGGGATTCTGGGAAGTCACGGTTGAAAGTATATAAATCACAATGATGATGGCTATGAATATAGGCCTATCATCATCTCTTCTTGTATTTTAATCGCCTCATGGCATAGCTGGTCAAACCAGTCTCTACAGTGATCTTGAGTAATGTCAAATTGCATGTCATAAGGGGACAGTTTTTGATAATTTACCACTGGAATGACTCTCGATACAGTCATTCCAGATTCCAGTGGCAAATCTGCAAAAACAGTCATCTCTTGGTCTGCATATTGACATTCAATATCTAAATACTTTAACAATCTTCACCAAATTTAGACAGTAAGGGTTTAATATAGTATGGCTACAATACCAAGTACTGTGTCTGTTTCATTTTTTCCTTATGTATTATAGCATAAAACACTCTGCTGAACCTTCGAGATAGTGTATAAATTCCCATTGTTATGTCTCGTAGACCGTCGGGCCAAAGATTTTAATATCGTGGACACATTTTACTAGTCACTATATGTGTGGTAAATTTTAACAGTAAACCATGTATACTAATAGTGTAGAGCGTGAAAAAGTAGACAAACTTCGCTAAAAATAATGTATGTGTGATTTTCATTAGTAATTTATTGTCCTTAATCCTTCATTGGGAAAAGAGCCATGCATGCAGTTATTTAGCACTATGGATACACAGCTGATGTTCTGAATTTCCAGTCAAAACGGCTGTCAATAATATTGTAGTGGGTGGTTTAGTTACAGAAATCGACAGAACGGGTGTATATGTGCTAAGCTAGTAATGCCTGCACAGTATTCGGCCCTAAAATTCCACCCATATGGTTAGATAGGTATCTGAATATGCTAATGAAGTATTGGGTTTAAAATGTTTTCCACGAAATAATCTAATTCGTTGTACACAATTTCACACTGAAAATTGGCTGAAATCTTAGCCAATTCACATTCTTCACTGCCCTATTGTCTGTAGGTTATGCTCGGCCCCAGACGTTCATCCACATAGACTTGAGTTTGATTACACTAGCTATATTCCGAATTAAAAAGATTTCTAGATGAACTAATTTCATAGTATGCAAATTCAGACTGAAAACTGGTGAACATTGTATCTGATACATGTTTTTCAGTGCGCTACTGTCTGTAATATATTCGGCCCCAGTATTTCAGACACATAGACGTATAAGGCACTGGATACGCTAGTTAAATTTCCAATTCAAAAGAAATTCTACAGTGAAGTAATTTTGCAGTACGCAATTCCATGCTGAAAATGGACTAGAATTTTAGTAGATCCGCAGTTATTAATACCCTACTGTCTGCAATAGGTCCGGCCCCAGAGTTTTACCCATATTGTTAGTTAGCACTAATTTGAAGTCCTGAGTTTAAAATTTTCTACCAAGAAACAATTTCATGGTACACATTTCTGTATCGAAAATTGGCTTAAATTTGGGCTGTTTCATGGTTTTCGGTACCCTGATGTATGTAATATATTCGGTGCCAGAATTTAATCATCACAGACTTAGAGGGATTTGAATACACTAGCTAGACCTATATTGTGAATTAAAAAATGACCCTGTTATGAAGTAATTTCATAGTACGCAATTACATACTGAAAACTGGCTCAAACTTTGTCATCTACGGTTTTCAGTATGCTACTGTCTGCAATAGATTCTGTCCCAGGTTCCACTGATGTGGTTAGATAGGTATATGAAAGAGCTTTTAAAATGTCCAGTTTAAAAATAGTCTACCATAACATAATCTAGCAATATACAATTTAGTTGCGTCCAACAGTTATCAGATGCCAATAATATACTATTTTAAGTACCAATATCTGCATAATCTGTTTGCACTCCACTTCCGAATATCTAGCTTTATAGACCTCTATATAGCGTCGTATGGAATATTGCACGATTCTACCATCAAGTAATTTCATAGTATGTAGTTATATAATCAACATATTCCACCATTGTAAGATAGTTGGGTCACATTCATCACATTCACCACATTCCGATAGGTGTTGATATGTCCTAGCATATTGCATGTAACAGCTTCCACGCCAGAATTTCAGCCATATCTTTACATATTTAATGAAGTATTGAGTTTAAAAGATTTATACCATGAAGTAATTTCGTAGTACACAATTTAATCTAAAAAATCTGCTCAAATCTTGGCTGATTAACAGTTCCACATGCCCAACTCTCTTTAATATGTTCAGTCCCAAAATTTCAGCACATATATTCAAAGCAAGACTTGACAAAGAATGGTGGACTCGATACCCATTTGCGTCGTGTGGTGAAAAGGTATAGCCTTCTCGAAAATTCAAATAGACTGCACTACAAATAGATTGTGTGTGAAATCACACCAGTCTATAATGTATTACCATGTATATAGTGCACTACAAATAGATTGTGGGTGAATATTAGTATTATCATATCTCTGTATTGTACTATGCTATAATAGATCGTAGATCAAAGATGACCTTGATTAAAAGGCTACGTTTATACAATACAACCTGCGTATGCTTGATACTGTATAACTGTAACAGCAGGGTAACTCCAAATGCAGCTCTAGACAAACTCGATGCCTGCCACCACAAACACCTGCGCACCATCAATGGACACCGATGGCCAGACAGCATAATTTCCATTCCAATGATGCACTATACAAGATGTGGAATACGTCACCGTTGTTTGTAAAAGTCGCCCAGCAAAGATGGTCCATGTCCATGTGCTAAGGATGCCAGAAGAGACACGGGCACAGAGAGCCTTGGAATTCGCCCTAGTCGGAGCCAGCAAACACAATGCCAGGAGAGGACGCCATTGCATAAATCTGCCAAGCGTGCTATGAGGTGACCTCAAGAAAGCAGGGCTCGGTACACTCAAGTCAAGAATTGACCTGAGGAATCTAAGAACTTCGGACAAGACAGAGTGGGCAAAAGCGAAGGCCTCCGCTATGGTGTATGCCTCCTGGTCCGGCAGAGCAAATGCTTCCACCCACTTCATAAATTATCTTGTAATACGAGGATGTATTTATTTCCATCATCCGTCGTATTCAAGGGTCCGAGCACATCAATAGCCACTCGCTCCCACGGTGCACCAACAATCTTAATTTGAGATGGTGCGATATGGTGTTGGCCATTAGCGCGTTTTTGGCATGGGATACATGTGGCAACCCATGCCTTGACCATATCGCGAATGCCGATCCAGTGGAATCTCAATTTGATACGGGCAACAGTCCTTTCCATGGCCAGATGCCCCGCGTTATCATGTAGTTGTTTCAATATAAGTTCACAATAACTTTCCGGGACTACCAAACGGTCATTAATATATAGAACACTATTTATTAATCGACATTCTTTGAACCATTGGTAATAATATTTTGCCATGGTGGATAGAGGTGTTACCGATTCCTTAGGAGGACGTACCCCCTCCTGAATCCACGTGTATATATTTCGTGTCTGCACATCTGTTGTTTGGTGGTGTGCGATTTTCTCTGGATTCCACTCTGCGCACCTAAATTGGGGGAACTCCGGAGATGGCCGTGTTGACTGTGTCGCGGTATCGGCCTCTTCGTGTTTAGCTTCCATGCCGATTCTACTAAGGGCGTCAGCATTTCCATGCAATTTGCCGGGATGGTGAACAATGTTAAAGTTATAGGCCTGCAGTGATTCCTGCCATCTCGCTACCTGGCCATCCGGATTTTTTCAGTTCCTGAGCCACCGTCGCAAGGCATGGTCTGTACGGAGTGTAAACGGGTGCCCGTACAGAAAGTGCTTATAATACTTGATGAAATGGACCACCGCCAATAGTTCTCGCTTGGTGGTTGTGTATCTTCTCTCCATTTTATTCAGAGTATGCGAACCATAACCCAACACCTGCTCTGTTCCGTCTTCGGTGATCTTAGATAGACCCGCGCCAATAGCGAAAGCTGACGCATCAGTGTCTAAGATGAAATCGAGGTTTGGATTAGGTTGAGCAAGAATCAGGGTGGTCGTCAAGAGTTCCTTCAATGCGCTGAAGGAACCTTCACACTCACTCGTCCACTCAAATGGTTGATCGTGTAGAGGGGTGAAGCAATCTCACTGAAATGTCGGATGTAACGGCAATAGTGCTGGCATAGGCCAAGTAAACATCGTGTCTCCGAAACTGAAGAGGGCCGAGGCCACTCTGCTACCACCTTAGGTTTTGATGGCTGAGTAGCCACTTCACCACCGTATATGACGTGTCCCAGGAACTCAACGCGCTGTCTGAAGAGATGACATTTCTTCGGTTTGAGTTTCAAATTGGCCGTGCGGAAACGTGATAGCATGGTGTCCAGATTTATTAAGGTTTGCTCAAACGTGGGTCCAAAGACTATTACGTCATCGATGTAACAGAGACAGATTTCCCATTGTAATACCTGCTCAATGAGGCATTCAAAAGTTCCGGGAGCGTTGCACAACCCAGAGGGAATCTTGCGGAATTGGAAAAGGCCATCCCTATAAACAAATGCCGTCTTTTCCATGTCAGCCTCGTCCATGGCTACTTGCCAGTAACCACTAGCTAAATCAAGGGTACAAAACCACTTGGCTCTGGACAAGGAATACAAGGCCTGATCTATCCGTGGTAACGGATAAGCGTCCTTAATGCTAAGATCATTAAGGTGGCGGTAGTCAATGCAAAACTGCAAGGTTCCATCCTTTTTGCCTGCTAGCACTATAGGGCTAGCCAATGGAGATGCTGCGGGTTCGATAATACCCGTTCGCAACATGTTGTTTACTTGTTGGTGTGCTTCCGCTTCCTTATGAATGGGAAGACGTCGTACCAGTTGTCGTACGAGGCGATTATTGCCTGTATCGATGGAGTGTTGTACGAGATGAGTTTCTCCGAGATCCATATCTCCAGAGGAAAAACTATCGCGATATTTATGTAGTAGCTTGCGAATTTCTCGTTTTTGTGATTGCAGTAATCCAATGGTGGCACGTAGATACAAATCATATAAATGTTTGGGTAAATCATCAATCATTTGCGGTGTTGTGTCAGAAGGTGCAGGTGATTCCAATGAGATTATCTCCACTAAATGGCTGTAGCGTACTCCAGGTTCCATAGTGATGGGATCTGCGGTACCATTGAACACTCTAAAAGGTATCTTCCCTTTATTAGTAGTGTCCACTATTATGTGGGGACTAGCGCATTGTGAGGTGATCATATAATCAGGGTCGGGTTCCAGCATGGTGATGTGTGTGTTGCTTCCTAACTGTGGTGCGGTGGCCCATAAGATCTGTTCCTGTCCCGGCTCAACTGTGGTGGTACTTGATAATATTACCGCACATGTATCGTTTAATGATGATGCTGGTCTGAGAGGTATGCGTTGGCCATTGATGTTGAGTTCCTGTTGTCTGCGGTGGATGATGGTTTAGCTGGCACTGAGGAAATCAGAGGCAAGTAGGGCATCGTTATGAATAGAGGCGATGCATCTCCTCTATTTGGATAACTAAATTAACTACACCGGGTATGGGTACATCTGCTCCCGTAGCCGTCTGTAGGTAAATATGTGTAGGCTTAAGGGGAGGCTTCTTATGAGGTGGGATGCTCTCATATAAGCGCTGGTTAAATACTGTGATAGAAGCACCGGTATCGACAGTGGCACTGGTGGAAACGCCACTAAATAGACAGGCACATTTGTATATCACTTTGCAATGTACCTGCGGAAGAGTTTCCAATGATGCGGTCCGCGATAATGGTGTTGGAGCAGCATCACTCTGTATGTATTCCGACTGTTTCTGTATTGCTTCCTGTAAGGTTGTAGGTGGCTGAGTGAGGAAAGGGCCAGTTCGCCATCGCCGCTGGTGTGAAGACTGCGGTGAAGACGGAGCTGGGGGTAGCAATGGTGGTGGTGTTGTTGCCATTTCAGTGTAGGCGGCATTAGTGTAGACGGTGGCATGTACGGGATGATGGATAAGCTCTACCTGCGCAAGCCATTTCCTGCAATGCTTCATAGGATGCTTTGGTGAAGCACAGAAGAAACAATGATGTCGCCAAGGACGTGCATTCCTCCATCTATGTCGGCGCTTGCGAATCCATGAGGCGGAGTGAATCGTTTCTCTGGAGTCACTACTGTCTGTGGATGCGGGAGACGATGCTGGATGGGGTGGTGTTCTGCATACCACCAGAGGA
Source organism: Chaetoderma sp. LZ-2023a (assembly GCA_034401795.1). Lineage (NCBI taxonomy): Eukaryota > Metazoa > Mollusca > Caudofoveata > Chaetodermatida > Chaetodermatidae > Chaetoderma > Chaetoderma sp. LZ-2023a. Next base: position 91,932,176 of record CM067372.1, read on the forward strand.
CACCGAGAATCTAGTGTCATGGTGGCGGGACGTGGTGCTTGCAAAAACGTTGTTTCAGCGGAGGTGTTACAACCTACTACTGCCGTTTAGGAGGTTTGACGGAAGTTTGCAGACTGGCAGGTATGCATAGGTAACTATGTAAATACCAGGGTCGGCGTTTTTACATAGGAAAGAAGGCTTGTCATGTGAGGAGAAAGAGGGGGATGCCCTTGCTGCGGATGGGTGAGGCAACGTAGGCACTGACATATGTGAAGCCATGAATTTTGGTGTCGGTGTGAAAGCTGATTTCTGTGGATGATGGTTGGCTGCTGAACGTTGTTGCGTGAAAGTCGCAGTTGAGCCAAGAGACGGATACGGGCACCGAAGTGGCTCATTGTGATTCAGTGCCCTTAGGAGTTTGACTGTTTCTCTGGTTATGGTGTGCTATGGTCGAGAGCAGGCGCTGTAGAGGGAGGTCGGTTAGGACACCGCTTCCTCAAATGTGGTGGTGTTTGCTGTCATAAACTGGGTGGTGCCGAGGTTGGTGCTGAGTGTTGTAACTAAATTGGTGAGTGCGGAGATTTGCTTGTTAATCTCTTCTATATGTTCTCTCATGTTGCCGTTGTTGTTGTTTTGCTGGTTCCCGCGCCCGGGGGCCCAGTTGTAACCCCCTCTACGGGCACGGCCCCATCCTCCAGGCACTTGATTCTGACTGGAATTCTGCACAGCTGGCTGTAGTGGTGTCTGTGTGGTCAGTGTTGATGAACTGGGGGAGCACTAGCGGGCGGGGCGATAGCTGCACACTCTATCTCGTTGATAGGATGGAGTTTGCATCGGTTACTCTTCTCCCACTCCCACTCCCACAGAACGTTCTCAATGCAAACCGTGGTTGCCGTTAATTGGGCAAATTAATCACACCCTCCGTATTGGTGCTCGGATATATGCAGGTGACAGGCCTCTTGATTCGGCTAGCTAACTCGTCGCCAGAAATTTCTACGGTGAAGATGACTAGTTTCTCTGAGAACTGTTTCGCCAAATCGCTCCATTAGTGCTCGTTCCAATTGTGTGTAGGTGGGTGTGTGTAATTACACTGTGTGTAATCAGTTTCCAGATCCGCAAGAACTTGGAGGGCTTTTCTGGAAAGCTTTACAGCGAGATATTCACCCATTTGCCGATTGTTCCAGTAGTTAGTCCGACTTATGATTTGTAACTGTATCGATAATTGGTCCAGTCATTCTCCCCATCAAATGCGGGAGGGAGGATGACTCAGCCAAGACCGCAGGAAGAATGCAGCGGCTGAAAAACGGGTGGTGCGGGTATCTCGGAAGTTGATGAATATGGCGGTGGTGTTGGTGTTTCTCGTCGATGCAGATGCCGAGGAGCCAGGACATATGTACTCCAATTTAATGAGTCCGGCCCACTTGTAGAACCATAGACTGGCATGGGTCCATGGACGGGAGGCAGATTGCCGTGAAGATTGCACGGTTGTTCCTCCCGAGGTGAGGACCAACGTTCCTCGTATGGTGGTGGTGCAGTCGGCTGATGGTCGTGATGTGTTGCATGACTGATATAGCGGCGAAATGGTGGTGCCGATTCTTCCCAACAATGCCACGGTGTTCCCCTTGAGAATAGCGTTCTGCTAGAATGGGGCGGGAGGTTGTCAGTGTTGTGTATTATCACCCGGCCCTACAGTTTCCGTAGATGACATGGGTGAACGATAGTAGTCTGAAGGGCTGTAGATATTCCCATAATTGGGTCTTTGTCGGAGTCGTCCACGATTCGGCCCTGTTGGTATTGGCCTCTCGCCGACGTCAGATATGGTTCTGAACTCCGTTCCCGCCTGTGAGGCATCTCGAAAGGTACCATCGCTAACAGGCGAAAACAGGTTATAGTGTTGAGTTGTTGATTCCGCTGAATTTCTGGCATAGTCGGTGAGCATGTGAGCTGAGAATCCGGCGTAGGAGACTACCTCTTGATCGAGGGAGTCCTCGCTGAACGGAGATGGTATGGAACTGAGCTCACTATATGGTGTGGGCGTGAGTTCGCTGCGTGTCATTATTGATGTTCTTCGAGCCCCACATCCGGCACCACTTGTAGCTCGCCGGGTAGTGTTAGGCCATTCCAGTGTATTATGTCGACTTGCTGCACCGCAAGTGCACGACGAGTGATGAAGCTGGTTAGCATCCAGTCTCGGGGTGACAGACCTTGTACGAGACTGCCCTGTGGGAAACAAAAAACGGCTCCTAAGGCTGGTGGAACTCAATCGTTCCGGTGGGGCCATGCGACCATCGTCGTGAGCATTAAACACAACTGTCTCATCCCAAGAATGTGTGTCACCAGTATGCCTGTCCATAGCAATTTCGTGATCTATGATGGACTTACAAGATTAGATTTGGTGACCTAAAAATATAAGTCTATACAATGAGTTTACCTAAACAATTATAAATATGCTACATAATACTACAGTAAGAGCATACGAAAATAAGAGACATAGAGACAGGTAGATGAACCTTTAAACATGGGGCTCCCGAAGGTACCACACGGACTCGTAGGTCCGCAGAGGTATCCCCGCAAGGGGGGCTCCCGTACACGAGACGTAACTATTTAACTTAATATAAGTTTTTATACCTCTAAGCTGAAAGGAAGAAGGTTATCTCTGACAAAAAGTGATGTGCCTCACGCGGGCACTACTCCTGTGCTAGTTTGGGTGAGGAGTATTATCCTGGCGTGCACCATCGTCACTGAATCCTTGCGAGAGGCAAGTGCCTCGCGCGGGCCTCAGTCTCAGGAAGGTGTCTCCACTGCTTAAAGTGGGAGAAGAATAGTAGGCAATAATGGGCCCACTCTAATATTTCAACCAAAAAAGCTTTAGAAAGAAAAGATCATACCTAGTGAGATTATGACCATAGGGGTGCGTACTGTTTTACATGAAGACGGGATGAGGGATTCCCGATGGATTCCCTCATTACCATCTTATGTGATTCTTGGTATGTTGGATTAGTAGTTGCCACTTTATTTATTCGGGCCTTCTGCTTTGGTTAATTCACTTTTAGTTGTTTTCATAACAAGAATTATTTTAGGCCGCAACTGGCCGATATCTACCTAGCTATTAGACACGGCTGTCACGGGAAACAGATGCCCTAGGACATCAATACTAAAGACAGCGCTCATACATGTTACGTAGCAAGATCTCCGAACTGGATAAGAATCCGGACATCCCGCCCCGTAACTACATAAACATTACAAGACATTGGTTACATTTCTCGAAAGCATTATTAAACCATTGTTCTATCGTTATGGTGGGGGTAAGAGAGACGAATACCCACCGTAAATGTCCTTCCCGCAATGGCGTGGCAGATCTACATATCATGCCAAGACATTTTAACGGAATTTGGTGGGGGTACGTATCTCGCCCGTTTCTGGGTCCTATGGAGCTAACTGTTTTACCTGTCGTTAGGTTTATATACAAGTTGTCTAGTTCTGCACTGCGGTGCGGGAGGTTTGTTCAGTAAATAAAATAAATAATAATTAATATGTTTTCGCAGTGCTTTCCTACATTGGGTTAAACTGCTAACTACTAGGTATCCAAAGATACATGGGAATGTGTGTGACACTGCACCCTGTCCATTACCGTTCGGAAACTTCAATAGTTTCCCAGAGTCGGATCAGCCCACGGTGGGATGGGGACATCAAAACAATTAAGAAGCTACAAGGCTAAGTGGAACATGAAGCGAGACAAAATCTTTCTTATGAGTCTCACCGGAGTGCGGGGCTAGATTATCGCACTACCGGAAGAGAAGAGTATATTACACAGTATGTAATGAAGAAAGTGTCTCTAATCATTTTGAACCTATCCTATTGAGCTGAATAGAAAAGTTTAATCGGTAGCATGCCGGCCTAAACAAAGTTATAGCATGGACAGCAACCTCAGTGAAAAATTGTTGGTGGCGGGAGGAAGTGCTGCATATATAAGTGTTGCTGTATAGTGTTTCCTACATGTACTGCAGTCCTATATTTTCTATGAATATACATAATCTAACCAGAACAATCAATACGGTGTCAAATGATCAAGATATGTATATCAGTACAGGTTAACGAACCTACTATAGTGCGGTTAGCAACACATTGAGGAAAATGAGAATAATTATCAACAAATACAGAAATTATAACTAGCGGTCCTAAGACCGTTACGGTTCCTTTTAGTCATCGGGACCATTCTTACGGATAATATAATTAACAAAACCTATATAGAGAAATAATTAAACTATGAAGTATAGTTACTTGAATACTTGGTAGTCATTCCCAAGTTAGGCTACCATGTTACTGAAATTGATACGTCAATCCATAGTCGACGTGAGATGATGTGATCTCCGGAAACTGGAAAGTTCCCGCTGGTTGGTTCCCGCAAGCTGTTTTCCGCAAACAAGACTCCCGCAAGAACACTCATGGCGGGAGTACATCACTCAGTGCTGTAGGCCGAATAGAATGTCTAACGAGCAGTCAGCAAAAGATACGATAGTACTACGTGGTGAAGAAAGTTCCAGTACACCGATGGCATGGATGGAAGGTGTAAACAACCCGATCACAAGCGGGGTTTGTTAGAGGCAAACGAAGATACAAAACAAAGCTTCATGGTGCTGGGTACGTCAGCCAGCTCTGAAGACGCACCGAGCAGAGTTTACTTGCTGTGGTCAAAAGTCGAAAGAACCTACACGATATTAGTGAGGCGGCAATTGAAATACCACTTTTAGGCGTGGCCGGCAGATCCGGCGAGTCATCCATCAAAGAACATCCTGCCTCTACATCTGTAGACTCACATATTCAGGCCGTAAAGGCCTCACTGCAAATTTGTGTTCCGAGGTAGATATTGATATTCGTGAACAATTATCAGAAGTTCCAAATTACTCCCGTAAATGGGGAGTCACAAAATTGTTTTAGTGCGGTGGGTTGGACAACTGCAAGCTACGGGATAAAATCCTGACACATAGCGAAAGAAAACGCGCATTGTCTGTCGCGCTTGGTAGTAGCTGGTACAGCTCCAACCTGTTCGGCCCCTTGCTGAGGATGCTCTCAATCATCGGATCGCGTCTCCTTTTATACTCCTCGTGACGTCACAGGTGCAGGCTCCAACCAATCGTCGTTCGAGCAACAGCCAATCAGCGCGTAGCTAATAATAGCGCAGCCGGATGTTCTAGAACATTCTAGAAGTTTTATGCTTTATGCAATATTTTGAAGATAATCATGAAGAGTTTTCCATGGATAACTCAGCTATTTCTCATCCAATTTTGAAATGGTTTACAGATTTGAAAAGCCCATTGAATTCTATTCTTGATCATGCCAGATTTAACGGGAACAATCAAGCAATAAGGATTCAGGGTACCATTTCGGTACACTAAAAGCGCCATCCTATCTTGGTCGTAACTACGCGCTCCATCAAAACAGTGTCCCGGCGTGCGCATGCACATCATGCGTTTTAACGAACTTAGTCCTTTTTCGACACGCTATCTCTCCCATAGGCCTATATATGCTTATGGCTCTACCCAGGTGTGTGTGTTCAAGAAACGAATCCAGGACGGGCGGTGCGCACCCAGCTTAGCTGTCGGTCGATCCGAACTACACCATACACGTGCTCGTCTTGCATCTCAACCACTGCCCGTCCATAAGGGCTAGAGCTAGTGGGTCATACCAACTCTCTGTTCTTCACCCATGCATATGTTCATTCGGACTGGTGAAGTACTTCTGACACCACGATGTCATCATGTAATCCACTTTTCAATGTAATTGTTTAGACAGGTCGATGAGCTTTAAGATACGAGAAAGATAGTATCCCGGGAATGTCTATAAGAAATGTGATTCTCTAGTTCGGAGTACAAGTCACAACATGTACCACTAAAGACATGGGCAATGTCTTCTCAGGTCTAAACAGTTACCAATGCGAACACTGGCAAATCGGTCCGTGAACACTATCAATTCCTATCATGAACTCCTGAGACGCCCATGTGTGTTCGTTTGGTTTTATTGACCACTTAACCAAAGTGTATCTGTATAATGGAACTATATCGTTGCGCTCTGCTAATGTTGCACACCACATCGGTGAGAGAGAGAGAGAGAGAGAGAGAGAGAGAGAGAGAGAGAGAGGCTGATTTACCTAATGTCCATCAGTATGTCCCCAATGTTTACACTGGTACATATTTCGCCCTTGAGTGGAGCGAGGTAACGCGTATGGGAAGAGATTCCCTAAGTTACCAAAGGATAGACAGGCGGCCTACCGGAGACGTGGACCCTACATAGCTGGTTTCAAAGACACGCACATTGCCACAAGATTGATCGTTTCCCCTTCATTGAGGCATCTTCCTCTCCATCTTATATTCGTGGTGAAAAGGCACACATTGGTATGGTTTCCTGGTATTTATTTATTGTATGTATGACAACCCATGCTACATCACAAGCATAATAAATTAGCATTTTCTAAATTTTGGTGGTGTTCTACCACAGATAACGACTCCAAAACGTGCATCCATCGCGTGATCTCAAACATAATTAAATAAAACCTAACATACCATAACTAATTAGGCATATCCGGACATGGGACCCACAACCAACGGAGACCACCCAGTCAAATAATTAAGGCGGGTCACAATGATTGACACCCGTGGCCCACACACGTTGCGACCACGATGGCGACCGTGCGACGACAACAACGACGACGACGCATGCAATAATAATAATATTATAATAATAATAATAATAATAAAAAATATAGTCGCAAGCGGCGATGCACCGGGAGCCAAGCGGCTAGCATCCCGGTCGGTAAGACGAGAACCTTATCTGAGCCATCTCTCTTAGGTGGCTTAGAACCCAAATAGCACCTTAGATTTGATAAAGTTAGATTAAAGCTGTCAATTTTATTGAATTATGTGAGAAGGTTACAGTAGGAATCTTATTTATCCGCCCAGTCTACCCATTGTTGAATGCTGTTTTGAATAACAAACAATAATGTGTCAACAACGGCAGCAAAAATATTAATACAAAATTATTTTAGTTGGTAGGTAGGTAGTAATATGGTTAAGGCGCTGGCTCAGAATTTTCAAAAAATTGAAAATATTTTTTATTTATTTTAAATATTGGACAACTTTAAGATGATGATGTTTGTCCAGTTAATTTGGATTTTACCAATATGTCACGTAGATTCGGATTTTTCCTAAATGCTATTACTGGGCGCAAATTGAGAGGCTGTCTTAAATTATTCTGTAATTTATGATATTCATCTTTCAAAATTTTGGAAATTTCTACATTTTTTCGATTATATGTCAGAGTGAATGGAATTATTTCACGGTGATCAGCAAGACCGGGGTCCACATTTATGCCCCTCGGCCATTCTGTTTCTAATTGCTTAATCCAAAATGATTCTCTAAGTTTCCTTTGTTTATCAGTTTCGTCAGTGGTATTAGAGAGAGGTGGTTGTTCAATGGGTATAATTTCGAAGTCCCGAGCGACTGAATGGCCAGGAAGGTTAAAGTGTTCAGCGACATGCGTGTCTTTTTCATGTCTAATATCACAAAGGTGGCTAGTAGCTCGCCATCTTAAAGGGCATTTGGTTTCACCGACATATTGCTTTTGGCACAATTTACAAGATATTACATAAATCACGTTTTCGGAATCGCAATCTAAATTAGACTGAATTTGAAATTTGTTTATGTTCTGAAAGCTCATAAAAGTTTTCTGATTTGGAAGAAGTAGGTCTAATTTACACCTTTTCTTTCCACATTTCCGAGATTCTCCTGCGCCTGTGATTGGACGATTGTGACGAATCTTGGTGGGCCTGTGATCCACAGCATTATCAGGGATAGTTTCCAAATCCTGTAAAGTTTCAGACTTAATTTTGCGCAAAAATCTAGCCGAATAGCCTCTCGGCTTGAGGGCCTTGAATAAGAGAGAGCCTGCAGATTCAAAGTTTTTTCTATCACTCGAATTTCTATGAAAACGGATGATTTGTGATTTTACAATTCCTTTAAAGGTATGAGGTGGATGGAAAGATTTCTTGTGAAGTAGTTGATGAGAATCTGTGGGCTTAAAATATACTTTATAATCAAGGTGTCCCGTTGTGTCATACATTACACCTTTGTATAGCGTTAAATCTAAAAAGTCTACGGACATTTGGTCAATGTTGGCTTTTAGCTTGATATTCGGGTCATGATTGTTCAAAATGGTGAAAAATTCATTAAATTCTTCCTTTGTATGATGCCAAATAATGAAAATATCATCGAGGTACCTGCGATAAAAGAGAGGCTGTTTCGGACATTTGTTAAGCGCATCCTCCTCCCACTCTGCTACATAGATGTTGGCAAAACTTGGACTGAAACGTTTACCCAACGCGCAGCCGCAAATTTGTTGGTATGTTTCACCCGCGAATTCAAAATCATTGCCCTTTAAGCTTAGCTCTAAGAGAGCTAATATTTCGCCAGTGGGCCTATTGTTATCAGGGTATTTTTCAAACGCTTTACGGACAGAATTCAAACCCTTTTCGATGTCAATGTTTGTGTACATTGCATCGATGTCGAGCGTAATCAAAAATGAATTTGGAGGTATCGAGATCTCAGAGACATGTGAGAGAAAGTCTTCAGTATTTTTCAAGAAGCTAAAATGCCTATTCGCAATTGGTTGTAGGTGATAATCAATGATTTCACTGATCCTATAGGATTCAGAACCACAATCCGATATTATAGGTCATCCTGGTGGTATCATAGGATCTGACCAAGAATCAATAGCCTTATGAATTTTGGGTAACAGATAAAATGTACGTGGTTTTGAGTCTCGTTTCGCAATGAGGTATTTAAACTGTTTCTGCGTTAAACTCTTGTTATCAACCATATTTTGGAGAATTTCATTAAAATTGTCGCAGTTATTTTGCCAGAGTGGTTCGTCTAATTTTTGGTAATGTTTTGGATTATTGTGTTGACGATGTGCTTCACGAATGTAGTTGTCTTTAAGCATTATTACAGCAGCAGATCCCTTATCAGCAGGTTTAATGACAATGTCATTGTTTTTACGCAATCCTGTTAAGGCTTGACGTTCCTCATATAACAAATATTTATGATTTTTCGGAAATTCAACATTTTCAATACGTTCTTTTACAATTTCTATACTGTCGGAGATCGCTGGGTCGACTAATTTTGAGTCTGGTGCCCACCCAGTTCTTTCAACGAATGGCAGAATATTACTTTTCGAGTTTCGAAAAAAGTCGGCTAATTTGACACGGTGGGAAAATTCAAGAACTTCCATTGAACCATTATCTAAAAGTGCATCTATGCCTAATTTGGGCCTAGGAGTTGGTACAAATGTTAGGCCACGATTGAGTATTGATATTTCTGCTTCAGTTAATGTAGCGCCAGTGAGATTAACAATATCACTACCCGGCCCGATACCGGGGTGGTTAGTACCCTGACCCTCAGTTAGTTTAAATTAAGAAAAGTTAACCAGCTATAATACAATGCATTAGCAGTTTTTTCACTCCAATGGATATTATCCTGGACTACTTCAAACTCAGAAATTGGTAGACTAGGGATGACAGAGACCTTTATACACAGGGATTCTACAGATGAATTGATAAATGCTAAGGTCCTTTTCTGCTTTGCAGTTAGATGTTGAGAGTAGTTCAGTTTAGTGAAATAAACCTTTGCATCTGGAAATTTTGAACGAATGGTACTGAATAGGAGTTGGACTTGTGGGGCAGTTACAGACATAGGTTCATCCTTATCATTTATGCCAATGTTTATGATCATTTTCTCTGGCTGATAGGAGTCCATGTATTTTTTGACAATAGTCCTAGCATGGCACAATTTTGCCCCTGGATAGCAAGCTATCTGGGTGTCTGAATGGGGTTTCACATTTATACGGAGCCAAGGATCAAGATTTTTTTCGTCAAGACAGCGAGTCGCCATTCATTTTTGTGGTCTCCCTCATACCGAAATTTCCAGAATGAATTAGCTTCTAAGTGTGTAGTTTTCTTGGGTTTATTTTGATGATTGGTGCTGTTTCTACACGGTGTAGGGGTGAAATTTGGTTGAGGTAGTTTGGCCACTGGCACTGGGGTACTGAGACCCTTTTGAGTCAAAGGTGTTGATCTGGTCCTTAGACCAGATTTTCTGTCATCCTTTGCTCTCTGTGGAAGGGGAGGTAATTCATCTGAAGACAGTGGAGGCGGGGTATCTGGTAGAGGTATCTTACTAGGGTCCACAGGAGTTGATTTGGTCCTTGGACCAGATTTCTGATTAGCATCGACTCTCCGTGGAAGGGGAGGGAACTCCTCTGGAGACAAGGGTGGTGAGGAGTCAGGTAGAGGAATCTGAAGAGGGTCCACAGGAGAGTCTAATAGGAATATCGGTGATGACCGAGTATCCGTTCTCTTCACTGGTGGGGGGCTATCGGTCGGTGACCTGAGCCGTTTCCTGAGTTCTGAAGGTGGTGGAATGACTGGTACCCTCTCAGATGACCTTGCAGTAGGGGTGGTAACTTGGCAATTTTGCACTTTCTGTTGAAAGTGTGGGTCAAAAGGCCTAATGAATTGATAGAATGCTTCGATTGATTTGACGTGAGTGAAGTTTTTTGCCATAGTTGGCTTTTGCCCATCTAATGGCAGTTGATTTTGCCTTACCTAAATTAAGGTTTGGCGCGGTCTGACCCATGATAATTTCGGACATGATGGTGCCTAAACTGAAATTGTAATGGTCTATCATAGCTCGAATGATGGAATTTGCCCAAACAAAGTTAACTTTCTTGATGTCACTTACTACCTCTATGTTTGGCATAGCTGGCTTAATGAAACAGCACAGTTCGCTCACCTTCCTGCTCAGACCGGTTGGCAGGGTGTTGGAGCCCAAATTGCTGGTTTGGACACCTATGTGGTGAAAACATTGTATTATCATATAATAGCACTTGACTAGTCGAGCCTGGGGAGGGGACGGACTGCTGTCCTCATGGTTGACATTCCGTCTCTTGCCCTTGCTCGTTCTAGCCATGGTGATATTATGCTCTAATAAATGATCAAAAACCAACAAATTTAGCAACAACTGGGCCAGTCAACAAATCCAAGCAAGGGAGATAATCAAGCTCTAACCAACAATTGTCTAGTTTAAATTAAAGGGCTGATCTAAAAATTAAAACCTGAAATTTGAGTGATGAATAATTAAATCTACAAGCCTACATAGAACCACAAGCCTACTAAGTTTACAAGCCTACACAATTTAACTATACCTGAAAAGGAAGATGAAGGATTAGTAGCATTTTAATATTTAAACAAACAATCAATACAATAATAGCAATTAATATATAACTCACAATTTTATGATACCGTCGTGCTTGGCTGACCGGTTTCGGTTAAGAATAACCTTCTTCAGAGCCTTGAGAACAAATCTGTCCTTCCATCATAATTCCTGTCTATTTATTAGGGTGGCTGGCTTTAGGGGATTGTCTTCGAAAATTACTCAATTGCTTTGAAGTTAGCTAACTTATTTTCAATAAAGATTCAGGCCACCATAGGTGCTAGATTTAATTGTGTTATGCCCTTTGCTATTGATTGAGCTCTAGGGTTTCTGAGTGAGGTGTGGGTGTCACTCGCTTGATTGAAAAGTCATTGATCAAAGGATCAAACCTACGCCAATAATTCAGTGAATTGTTTTCTATTCTTCAAAGGCGCCAGATTGGTATTGTTTTCAATGTTTGATTTATTAGCATTTTCTAAATTTTGTGTCAACAACGGCAGCGAAAATATTAATACAAAATTATTTTAGTTGGTAGGTAGGTAGGTAGGTAGGTAGGTAGGTAGTTTGGTTTATTGGCCGCTTACACTGAGATGTATTTGAGCCATGACTCCCTGTTAGAGGTGCTTCCCCGAAGGGTTGCTTCGCTTCCCCGAAGGTTTGCTCTAAATAAATCATAGCTGAAAAAAGTCAAAAAATTAAGTCGTTGCTGGGAGTGTGTTGCCTGATGTTGCCTAATCAATTGTTGTTGGCAGGTGTTGATGTTGTATGCCGTGCTGAGGAGGGGGTGGGAGGGGGAAATTACTTTATTTCTCATGGAGATGGGATGGGGTGGAGGGCAGTCTGTAAAATAAAATCTCAAAACGGGAATCAGGAAAATTTTTAATAAAAAATATTATGACGAAACGGAATGATAATACTATCAACTAAGAATAAACAAATTAAAATAATGGCCTGTGTGTGATTAAATAAACAAGAAACGGGGAAAATTAAACATAAAATCCAATGTTTGTAAACTAAACATCCAAATTTATCTTAGAATTATAACCTGTTGCTATTAAAAATAATAAGTTGAATGCGCGTGGCGCTATTTTGGAGTTAAATGGTCCTAACAGCATCTACGTCAAAAGCAAAGCAACACCAATCACGACCTCGGTGTCACGTTTTCGTGTTTACACCACCACACACCGACGTCTTCGTCATTGCATCATCGGGCGGATTGTCACCGCAGATAGAAGTACACAGCAGATAGGAGCAGCAGGCTAGTAGCGTCACCACGCCACTCGACCAACGGCATCTCTCCAGGGCGGGTTGATTGCGGCTCAATGATAAAACCTTTTCAGTTGGTCTTACTGTATAAAGCCCATATACCAACTCTCGTGATAAGCTGTGGGACACAAGTGGTAGTTTTTCAGTATATATAGAAAATAATTGTTTACCTCTAATAAGAAGAAGGAAGGAAGGCGGTGTCATATTTAACATGTAGAACATACTATGGCCCGTATTTTAGAAGTTTCCTTTATTTTTGTCACAAGGCCTCCTTTTGTAAGGTAGCCTTATCTAAAGGAATCCTTTAATAAGGAGGCCTTAAGTATTTCATATTTCGGAATCGACCTTATCCACTTACTTTAAAAAGGAGTTCCTTCGCTAGCTGATCGGTGTAAAGGTGGCCTTTATTAAGGAAGTTCTTACAAAAGGATCTCCTTAGCCGATGATAAAGCGCTCATGCTCCAATAAAAATAGGCAATCATGGATTGCAAACTATAGCAAATCTCGCGTTTATATAGTTCCCCTGGCCCATATGCAAAAAGAAAGTGTAACTTTACACTAGTTTAAGCTAAACATAACCTCGCCCTCTTTGCCCTCCCCAACCAACATACTCCACATACAATGCATCGTCCTCTTCCTCCCGCCCATCATCTCCAACCACCTCTACTCCTCTTCACTCTCCTCTACCACAGTCATCTTTTGCATCCATCCTCCTTCCGCTTCCTCCTCCTCCATCCCCTCCTCCTCCACACTCATCCTCCGCCGCTTCCTTTCCCCCTCCTCCTACTGCTACCATATTCAATGCTTGACAGCTAATCGATCAACCAATCTGCCGGGCGACAGCGCCTTCGCTGCTACCTCAACAAATACAGCTACAAGCAGCGCCGCCTTCGTCGTCGTCGTCGTTGCCGCGCTACCAACACCAGCACTAGCACCATCATCATCATCATCATCATTATCATCATCACCACCGCCGCCGCCGCCGCCACCACCACCACCACCACCACCATCTTCATCATCATCATCATCACCACCCCTTCACCACCACACTCACCGACACCATCAACACCCTCACCACCACCACCACCACCACCACCACCACCACCACCACCACATCCACCGCCACCACCACCACCACCAACCTCCACCACCACCACCACCACCACCACCACCACCACCACCACCACCACCACCACCACCACCACCACCACCACCACCATCATCGTCGTCGACGTCGTCGTCGCATCGTTCTCGTGCCACCATCATTGTCAATAAGACTAATAGCGCCAGTGTCAAGTAAGAACTTAATCTGGCAAATATCATTATTTTCTAGCTGCTTCACGGAATAGAATCAACCATCATATTGCTCCAAGAACAGAATTCGTATGAGTGATATCAGATCATCTTGGAAGTTACACCACGCTTAAACCTACTCCGGAGTAGGTTTAGTAAAACTGGCATATTTTGCGATTTTTACACCTTTGTTTAAGCTAAAAGCTTAAAGCATATAATCTCTTAAGCTGAGTTTACTATTAAACCACAGTTTAGCTTAAACCACCTTTATGCATATGAACAGTGGTGTAAATCAAAAGTTACACCCGGTGTAAGGTAAACTCTTGCTAAACCACCTTTATGCATACGGGTCCCGGAGTTGTAGTTTTCCGAGAAGCTCGGGAAACAATAATATAACATATCCTGATTCGAACTCGTGTCTGAATATCTAGATCCGATTCATCATTCATGATAAACTCTGGGAGGCCTAGTCGACTGGAAACCCATTTCTGCTGCTAAAGTTTGGAGTAAGTTTGTGCAATAACTTCAGAGATCTGGAACATTATTTCATAATTAGGATCTATCCCATATTTTGTGAATTCTAATTTAGTGTAACACCATTTCTTATCCAAAAATGTGAAGCAAATTTGTTGATTAGTTTACGAAAAATAGCTACACGCAGACAGACAGACGAGCTGGTGGGCGAGGCGGACAGACGGATGGACATACAGACAGACAGACAGACTGAAGATGGGCATGCGTCATAAATGCATTCTGCAAATAATAAGCTGGCATTCAATATTTCCCCTAAGTAAGCTCTGGATATTCATATACGTTCTATTTAGATCGGTGATGTACATTTCAACCGATCATGTTCTCGTACGTTCATTATTTGCACCTGTGACGGCGTGCTATAGTTGTACAGCCATAACACACAGTGAAATGAACATTTGTATGAATTGCAGTCCGTCTAAATTGATACACCCAATTCACGCATGTACTAATGCTCAGGTACACTAGTCAATATACTGAAGGGGCCTTTGAAAGCTACGTTGAATTCCATAAACTATCTGACTGGTTGTGTGCATTCCAGCCAAATGTTGGTTGATTTTCACGCAGCTTTCATCACATGTGTTACATTGCATAGCATAGATTAGCATAGTAGACTGAACCAATATGAGAATGAGAGTGGGAAATGGTTATCTCGTGCACATAGCAACTTGGGTAAATCGCATTCAATGATAATCAACTACCTACAATTAGTTACTTCAACAGTTTACTATAGAAAGCTAAAGCGCGTCGTGCATTAATCATTGCTTAATATGGATGAAACAAGTTTTTCGATAAAGAGAAGGATGGTGTTTTCAGAACTTGAAAAGCATTTACTGCTTCAGTTAATTGACAAGGAAAAAGCAGTTATTGAGCAAAGACAAAATAGTGCAAACATATTAAAAGCGAAAAGTGATGCCTGGGAACGTATTTTGATTACGTTCAAAGCCCAAAAAGGCATTGAACCAACTGATCTAAAAACACTGCGCAAAGTCAGGGACATTATCAAAACTAAGGCTAAGAAGGATGTTAGCAAAGAGAAGAAAGAGCGGCATGCAACGGGCGGTGGTCCTGCGGATCCGGCATCAGCTGCTGATGACATGTCTCACATGGTTTCATCTATATGTAATGACGTATTAAGGCCATTCATTGGATAACGACGTTTGATGTTGATACAGGGTATCATTTACAAGGTATTTTTACATTTACCTTTAACACTTGTTGCACCTCATTAAACATGCCTAGTTTCTTACAGTACACTCTCGAGTCTTATATTACCTATAACAATTACATCAAACGTATTAGGTCATAATAAGTTAGTGATATTGAGGTCAAATGTCAAGGTCACGGCATAAGTTACAATTCTGGTTTAAGGTTCACATTTTGATAAATATATCTTACTAATTATTCCCACGAAAACATCGTGTGGGGTATTGTAATTGTCTCCGATTGTCAATCTGTCAGTTACGCTAACTCCTCCCCAAGTGTTGGATGGAAATTAACCAAATTTGTACGTTCTGCAAGATGACATTTAGATTAGACTCCACCCACATGGGTGAGTGGTAGTGGTGGTGGAGGGGGGGGGGGGGGGTCGGCCGTAAATTGCTTATAGTAAAACTACTACTAAATCATTGGATGGAATTCAACGAAATTGGTAATTTATGATTGCAGAGTGTGGACGGCATTTATAGAGAGAGAGAGAGAGAGAGGGGGGGGGAGGGAGGGAGGGAGGGAGGGAGGGGGAGGGAGGGAGGGAGGGAGGGAGGGGGAGGGAGGGAGGGAGAGAGGGCGATAATACTACATTCTCCATGCCCACCAATCTATCTATCTCTACAACCATTAATAATACACGTTCACAGTAAAATATTAATTTGATTGCCATTTTAGCTCCGGTGAACAATCCTGAAGATTCAGACGCTCTGGTGGCATCTACATCTAAGGTTGTACAGCAAAGTGAGTCTACTGAAATAAAGTCAGCAGAATCATCGGCTATGCGTGCTTCAATAAGTGGGAATGGTACACGTAAATCAACTGAAGAACATGACACATGTACCTCTAATTCGTCTGCGTTGGATAGAGCATTAACGATGCAGGAGATCGAACATAAGCTTCAAGTGCAACGTCTGAAACAGCAGATTATGTTCGACGAAGAAGAGCATGTCGAACGGATGAAGTTAATTAAGTTGCAGCAACAGATCATAACATGGCTCGATCAAAACATAGTAACAACGACCGATGTACACAATGAACAAGATTACTCTCTGTATAATATTTATCAACAAATGTCATAAATTTAATGAATAAAGAAAGTTATGTATGTGTTCACAAATAATATTGTTGAATAATTGTTCGTCTCATAGCGTTCCCAAGCAAATCATTTTGCAAGTTTACAGTTTCATCTTCACCACCATCTTCCATTCCGCGGACAACTTCCTCTTCCAAAAATGCCCGTTCCCTGAGATCGATTGCAACATTGTGACGCACAGCTGTCGCTACAATTACTAGCTGTTGTTACTTTACATCGTAATCCAAACATTAAGCAGGGAAAGCGACGGTTCCATACCCCAAACATCCGTTCTACAATTGAACGTGTTCTCTTCTGAGATCGAGTGTAATTATTTTCATCTGGGACGTCGGGATTCCTGAAGGGTGTTAAAAGAAATGGTCGGCATGGGTAGCCTTGATTACCAAGTAACAAACCAGTGAGTTCGTTGTTTTCGAACCGAGTACAGATTAGACTGTTGTCGAAAATCCGTGAGTCATGTGTAGATCCAGGCCACCTGGCCACGATATTAGTGAATTTTAAGTCAGCATCACATATACCTTGTACATTCAACGACATAAATGACTTTCTACACCGGTATATCTCACGATTCACTACACTTGGTGATTGTATAGGAACATGACTGCCATCCACACAGCCAACAACATGTGGGAATCCAGCAATTTCTCGGAATCTGTTCTGCATAGTTGGCACTATTTGTCCCTCCGGAAACCGAATGAACTGAACAAGTTTTCTAGCAATAGCCTTGACAACTTTGGCAACAATCTTGCTAACGGAAGACTGTGATATATCCAGCAAATCACCAGCAACAATTTGAAAGCTTCCAGTAGCATAGAACCTCAAAGCAGCTTTAAGCTGAATACTTGGTGGCACTGGGTTTCCTCGGTTGTCAAGCGAAAATTGTAATATCTCGGGAACCGCTTGGGATATTCGAGTTCTGTAAACTGTTCCTGATAGGGAATCTTGCTCCGACTATGATAAACTAAAGGCAGAAACAATCGGCCTAGAATTGCGTCATTTATCGGCGAATCACGGAAATAGAATCCAGTACGCATATTTGCAATATCAGACACGTTAATAGGTTCGCTAACGATTTTATTTAATCGATCCATGAGCGCTAATAGTATCTACCTATATGCAAAAATTTTACACTCTGACCACCTAAAAGTACAAGTTTCCGCACTCTGCCAAAAAATTACATATTCAGGATTTTCGAGAAAACAACTTCCAAAAATATTTTTCAAGTCAAGACGTGGGCTACATAGTTCTAGAAGACTGCTACGTTTCAAGTAGATCAGCCTAAAACTCTGGGAGAAAACATGATTTAAATTTCAAAAATTTCCCCAGAAAAATCAGGTCAGTAGTCTCAGAGAAAAATACCATCTTGTATGTTATGACGTCACCAAGATGGCCGCCGCAGACATGAGCCAATCAAGTTCACTTGAACAATTTTGATTCTTGGCCTAACTCAGATATGGATTTCTAAGTTTCTCATCAATCATCCTGGTGGTTTCAGAGAAGATTTGTTATTACTCTGCAAAGTAATTTACGGATTTATTACGTAATCAAGATGGCCGCCGAACCACTGTTCGAATTAAGTTTTCTTGAACAACTTTTATTCAGACCCATAACTGTATTCTTCATTCTGAGTCAGCCAAATCGGCCCAGTTCTTCTTGAGAAGAAGACAATTCAATTCTCCAATTGCTTTAGTATTGGCAATTTTGGCGTGGAAACGATCGAAGATGGCCGCCAAACCGTTCGTCCGACAGTATTGAAAATGACAAATTTGGAATCAGAAGCCCCAAAAACCTATGTAAAACCAATTTCGGTTTCAAATTTCAACAAATAAAAGAAAATCCAAAATGGCCGCCAATCATGCTGAATTTTGATTGGTCGATGGCGACCAGGTTTTTTGACGTATCAATTTCTCTTGAACAAAGTGTAATCCCACTCAGTCCCTAATCATATCACCCAAATTTCGGCCTGATCCGTTCAGCCGTTCTGGAGAAGAAGTCGTTTTCACAAACACTGTGTCATTCAAGATGGCCACCCAAGTTCTTAGCAAATCAAATTCTCTTGAACAAACTTGGTTCAGCGGATGCTCTAGATGATATTTCATGAGGTTTGAATCAATCCATCAAGTGGTTTCGGAGGAGAAGATTTTTAAAAACGTTTCCCGAAATACTACAAAATCCAAAATGGCAGCAGGTCTAATAGGCCGACCAGCGTTGTTTGAACAAAATCAGATCTCTATTACCGAACGATGCTTCCTGTAAAATATAATTTAAATCCACCGGTTGTTTCCGAGGAGAAGGCATTTTAAATTTCCAATTGCTTTACTATAGGGGAATTTGGCAGGAAACGAATCCAAGATTTGGAATCAGAAGACCAAAAAACCTCTGTAAAACCAATTTCGGCTTCAAATTTCAACAAATAAAAAACATTCAAAATGGCCGCCAATCATGCTGAATTTTGATTGGTCGACGGTGGCCATGTTTTTTTTACGTATCAATTTCTCTTGAACAAATTGTAATGCCGCTCAGTCCCTAATCAAATATCAAACCACTTGGTGGACTGATTCAAACATCATGAAATATCATCTAGGCCATCCGCTAAACCAAGTTTGTTCAAGGGAATTTAATTTGCTAAGAACTTGGGTGGCCATCTTGAATGACAAATACGGCCAAACCGTTGATCGAACAAATTAAAAAATGCCAGATTTGGATTTCTCGACCCCAAAAACTTATATAGGCCCAATTTGGGAATCAAAATCCATTAAATTAAAAATTCATCATCACCGCCAGAAAGCTTGATGCTGATTGGTCCATACGGAAATCCATGCTTTTCGAGCTATTAAGTTCTCTTGAACAAACTGTATAGTGATCCACTCTCCGCTGCTTCTGACCAAATTTCATTCCGTTCAGTGGTTCTGGAGAAGATTTTTTTTAAATGCGGGAAAATTTTCCGGAAATCCAAGAGGGCCGCCAACCCATCTAGAAAATCATATCCATTCATGCGTAGAAAGTGTGCCCTAATAAGCGTCTTTTGCCATTCCAAGCCTAAATTTCACTGGCATTTTTGTCTTTGCACTATTCGCAAACGAAAAAAGTGGCGAAATAAAAAAAAAGCCAAATAAAAGCAACAGAACAATAACAGTAGGGTGCCAGCCATAATGGCTTGGCCCCATAATAATAATAATAATAATAATAATAATAATAATAATAATAGTTTCATTTTACGTAGCACTGCTCATGACTGCTTTTGTTTTAGCTGCGTGTCTGGGGGCCCACGGAAATTGTTACCCACCTCAATTATTCGATGCATATTGCTACTACTGCCATGGATTACCTGGAGGACTTTGTGGATATTCCATACGGGCTGCCAAAAATAGGTAAATTTCAGCAGAAATTACATTCCTTTGACAATATGAAAATGCAGTTAGAAATTAAATCTCGTGGTTAGACAAGACTGCAGTCATTGAGCAAACCAGTTGCCATATGAGATATCATACGACCACGTTGTGGGACCAAAAGCCAGTGTATATGGTAATAGACTTATATTATTAAGTAACTATCTTGCTTTAATGACGTGATTTAATGATCCATACAAGGTCGGTCTTAAACATGTGCCCACAGAGTTGTGCTCAGATACGCACATATATTTTGAGCATCCCGTGATTATATACTGAGTTTCTTTAACTAGGAACCCATTGATCACTCTGAGGGTGGACCGGTAATGGGTAGGACTAACCAAACCGGAGCCAGTAAAACACTGCCATGGGCCATGCGAAGGCTGCACCGATGGATGGCTATACGCTATGCCTGCACATAGGCAAGAATGTCTAAGATAGGATTTGCACCCCCACCATTTGCGCCATTTGGAAACTCCCGTAATAGACAGGTTTTCTTTCATAGGGTAGGACATGGCCACGTTAGTGTGATACCGATGAGTGAGACATCTTAGGTAACTAAACTACCACCTTGTGCGGGATCCCTCTCAATGCCCGCCTCCAGACATCTGCTGAGAACATTGGATCAACTAGGCAGCAACTACCAAATTCCCACCACGTGTTCCTACCCTTTAGGACACTAAAGTGGGATTCTTCTCCTTTCTCCACTCCACCTTAAGCAGACCGCTAGAAAATAGTTAGCTTTCACCACCAAATGACACTTATGATGAACGAACCTTAGATAATAGGCCAAAGGAACAAACAGTAACTGTTAGCGATGTAGTGACTGCCCAGGATAGATAGAAAAGCCCACTGTCTCGCAACCCCGCTCTGAAGGAATCCCTTTCCTTCTGCTTAGGACCCTCTCGGGAGACAGGTGTTTACCTGCTGGCTCACATACCTACCCGCCTCTCGAGTGATGTTATTCGGATAGGGTGATGCTCGACAGACGATCAGGACGCGAATTTCACCTTTCGTTGCCTGTGCGCAACCTTTCAGCCAATGGAAAAATACAGCGCACATAGTGCTAGGAACCTAAAACGTTAAGCAAGCCCACCCTCGCACCTCCTCTCTCGCTTCCGATCCCCTCCTCTATGCACCAGCGCCCAAGAGATTCTTAAAAAGAGTTTGGCTCAAACACAGGTAGGACAGATCGAAAGCCACCTGCAGCACTTTCCTCCTGTTCCCCGAACGATTATCCCAATGGGATCCCTCTTCTCGGAAGGAATCACTCATCGGCTTAGGGACACCTTTTCAAGCTGCAAGAGCCACCGCCAACGCCACCGCCACAGTAGCTCCCGCCACCGAAACCACGCCAATGCTATTGCCACAGGAATCACCACCACATAAACCACCACTACAGGAACCACTGCCCCATCCATAACCGCCGCGACAACAGAATTCCATCCTGATACAGACCGCTTCTGCTACACAGACCACTTCTGCTGGAACGAATGTGCACATAAGTGTGAGCTTCCTCCGCTTGGACTAAAAGGAAAAAGTAAGTAGACAAGAGCTAGATCATACACCGACATCGACGGATAAGATGGCTGTTTCAAGCTCCGATCTTCCGCTCGAAGACAAGACCGGTACCTCGACTGCTAGTGAAAGCCCAGCCTTTCAGTTGCATCGAACTCACACACACACTGTGTCGGAAATGTCCAGCCTGACCGCTCTGGTCAGCAAAAGAGTGTGGGGTAGCCCCAACTTCGCATCCAGATGTGGGTATCGCAAGCCCCGAGACCAGGACAGACACCCGAGAGTCGCTCCAAAGAATCACATTTTAAGCTTCTCCATCTAAAGAGCCGTAGGCCCATGTCACTAAATCTCTGCCACGACAGGTGAGCTCCGCGAAGGTTTCTTTGGCCTCCCAGCTTTGGAATTCCCCAATTGGAAGTACACTCAGATCAAGGTGCTAACATCGAGAGTGTTGCCTTTTTCAGGAACTAAGTTCCCCGTCTCTGTACATGGAATTGCTCCATCAACGCTTGAAGGACGCACATGAAAGTGTATGAGCACATGGTCTATAAATGACAAAAAACCACTCATGACTGTTCCGCTCAAGGTGAACAATACATTATCGGCGACCACGTCTGGGTAAGCAATCCGGCTCTGCCCCCACCCTGGAGCTAGTCACAAATTCAGTTATAAATGGAAAGGACCATATACTGCCCTCCAACAGAAATCCGACGTGGCTTATCACCTCCATGAGCTGGACGACGACAAGTCCTCCTTCCCTTTAATTGCCTGCAATCTTATGTGGAAGCAGAGAAAACACCCTGCTGGAATGTGATGCCACACAGTACCAACTGTCAACCGGTCTACTGCCATCCTCGCCAACACCCCAATCTACACCCGATCCTCCTGATGGTGAAGACAGTACAATTGCCAACCCCCACCGCAAGCGGATAACGGCGACATGCTTGGGAAAACCATACCTTCTCAGGATGGCCTTTTTTCGTGAATGATATTGAATGAATGAGTGATGCTGCACTCCAGCGACCAAACCACGCCAGTCGAATACTATCATCGGGAAAACCTGCAACCCCTGATGATGGACCCCCGAACTGCACTGATGCCCCTGTTGTATATACCCAGAGACATTTCCTCGGCCTGAGAGCCACTTCCACCGATGTCTCGAGGCTAAATATCGTGCTCAGTCCGCAGTCATCCCGGTGCATTGATTTTTACCATGTGACTCCCCTAACCAGTCATGAGGTGATGAACAAACACTTCATGACTATCCATCCCAAGCCACTCTAGTCCAACCCCCTCGCCACAGACACTCATGCGCCTGTTGGTTCCCCCATTTTGGTCACCCCGCCCACGCCATCCATGTATAGTATTGTTGATATTGAATTGAGTATATAAGAATTGTGATAAACTGCTATGAAAGGTATGCACCAGAAACCTTTGCTACAGAATATTCCGCCAGCAGCATAAATGAAACATGCCACTTGCTGGTGCATAAGAATGCACCCCATGTGCACAGATACCAAAGAAATGTCGCAGACCAATATTAAGATATTAATCATGGAAGAGGTGAGGAAAGAGAGACACAATTTCCATTCCCAATCCAGAGAGTTCCACCGTGACTAAGAAAACACTTTCTTCATCCCGCTGAAGTTACTCCACCAGAATTGGCATTTCTTCCACCATACTTATCAAACACCAAAGATGACATTAATACAGGGTGACATACCGGATTAATGCTTACACACGTTATTGTGGTCACGCTAGCTATGCACAATGACCCCCCCCCCCCAATGCCGCATCATGGTATACTGTTGACCTTGGCAAAGTGTCTGCAGATTATGTTCAGGAAGAATGAAGTGAGGCATTTCCCCCCCCCCTGTTCTGACGGCAATTGGGAACCATATTTGCCGCTATATGGGCCCCTGCCAATAATTGACCTTAATGTCACCACACTCTCTACTGTTGTAAAAAAGCATGTCATGGTTCAGAAGTTACATAGTTGTGGGTCAACTTTTCTGCCTTATATAGGACATGGTAGCACAACCCTAGTTGCGGTGGGTGATACGGCTGGGGTCACTGGAGGATAGCGCCTGCTGTGCATCACCCCTTTGATGGACCAGAGGAAGCTTTCAATATTCATTAGGGCATCCTGCGGATAGAGGGTCTGCGGCCTCAGCGAGGCTGCTCGAGTGTGTCGTCCACAGACAACCCATATTGTGATAGAACTGCGGCTTCTAGCCAATGGTAAAGTGAGGAAGTTAACTCCTACCCCCCCCCCCCCTGATGGCATGAAGATCGGTATCGAGGCTGGCACAGGTCTCGATCTGACACAGATATTTCTTACTGGGTTCACTCTCTTCAGTTTAACCCAAGATGTTGATTCTACTACTGCATATACCTGTGATCGTTACCTCACAGATAACCATGATATTAGATGCTAAGTGTACATACTTCCGAGATAAGTCTCAGTACAATCCATACTGCGACCATTTACGGAAAAAACATCTATGACCGCTTTCACCCACATGAGGAGATTGAGTCTGTCTGCCATTTCACTGGGAGTGGAGAGGGCGGGGCGGGGTTGTCTGCACCTGAGATGACACCAGATCATCTGTGTTACATGCGAACAGGCCAGAGTTTACCAGATTAAGATGCACTTCAGCATTATGCCAAGTGAGCATTGCCAATGCAGCTGGAAGGGCCTGTGGGTAGTTCCATCATGCCAATGTGACACCAACCGTGACTAGGTGTTTGTTTGAGCATTCTGATCGAGACATTATTGTTTAGCTCGATTTGATTGGCCCACATCTCATCGAGATATGTCTTGTTCTACCCGGGTGTGTAACTCATCTACTAATGGGAATTGTAGAACTGGAGAACTTCTCCAGGACTCAAGCGATCTATTTTCAGAGTCTCCCCGGTAACATAATGACCAGGGTGCATTTTCCTGGCATGACGCATTGCCTACATCATGCATATCTCTACATAGTTCTTCAGGGTAACCCATGGTTATTAGTGCATCAGATTCACTACTATCTTAAACTTCCTTGCATTACAGACCATGTAATGTGTGGTTGGTGTATCGCAATGGCTGCTTATCTCTAAATGGACGTATGCTATTGCCTCCTAAACTCATGGGCCAACCTGAGGCCCAGCTTTGGGGTGGTGCCAGGCTCAGTCATGTAGCCCAGCCATCCATTTGCCGATATCCTAAGGAGATTTTGCCAGACAGGTGGAGGTCCAACGGGAGTTTTATTGTCATTCCGTGTGGTGGCTCTAATATTATGACTCTGAGATCTGCCATGGGAGGTGGGTCGACAATGGCAAATCACTTGACTTGTCAACAATTGGAGCTGTATTGCCAGTGGATCTAATATTTATGATTTTAAGGGGTCTGAGAACGCGCTGGCATACGACTCCTGCAGTGGCGTTGCAGTGGAATTTGATTTATGAACGCTTGTTTATAACTACTTTCGCACATCTTCTGTTGTTATCACCACTGTTAATGACATCTTCCTCGATGCTGTGCGTCTCCAGATTTCGCGTGTGTCAAGCCGATCTCTTCTACAACCATTCGGACATCACCTAAATCACCCACTACCTTACCTATCCGAGGCTCAGTAACATCTGCCACCACCACCGTGGCGACTTCTGCAGTAACAGCTGCCGCTTCTATCAACGTAGCCATTGTTACCACGACGGCATGCGTATCTATCAGCGCCACTGCTATGGACAACACCATCAACACATTTCCCGTGTTGGTCAACCTTGTCATCAGTTCCGCTATGCTATGGCTGCCCATTTGGATGGCTATACTCAATGCACGCACATAGGCAAGAATATCTAAGGCACGATTTGACCCCTTTGCACATGCACCGGGCCATTGGGAGTAACCCCGTTATAGACAGGGTTTCTTTCACAGGGTAGGACGTGGCGACGTTCGTGTGATGCCAATGACTGAGTTGACATTTTTAGGTTATATATATATATATGATCTTTGCACGACTTCATCCTCGAAATAATGGCCACAATCACAAAGGTTCCAGGGAGTGTTTAGTACCATTAGAGAGCCAGCAGTTCCCACTTCCTCAAGACGACAACGGCAGCTCTAATCAAGAAGAAAGCGACCCCGAATTCATGAATTCCTGTATACACTCGGAAAAATATAGCGAGGTACACGAACTTGCCATTGAACAGATGGCTCCTGCTGGACGATGCTGAGACTGGCGACTCTGTACAGGCGATAACCGATTGGTTGGAGATATCTTAAAGAAGCCAGCCATTCATCAAAAGATAATGAGATGCAGAGCAGGGAGTATAAAAGCTGCTGAATCTGCGACTTAAACTACCACAAAACCTGCCTACATATTAATGCTATCGCCTCGCTGAATGTCGAGACCAATACTGCCATTGTAGCAGTGTTGTTTTCGAACACTTATAAATATAAAAACGGACACTCACCTTTTTGCCGCTCTTCTAGTGGTTGACACCCTTCGCACTTCCCATAGCGTATAGGAATTGGACAATGCTGCGATTGGGCACATGCTTCCCGCCACCAAAAAGACTATTTTTCGCTTGTCCTGCAGATCCCCCGCACTTCACCTGGACCTCCCCTAAATCGTGTAAAGTCGCCAGTGGACGTTTCTGCAAATTTTCCCCTGTTTAGCTCCCGTTCGAAGCTCCCCAAATCGGCGCATGTCTTTGGACACCTCAAAATGTGCTGTTTCAGCTGCCCATGTGGCACTCAGAGTAGAAAATACCTCTAGGACTAGGAAAGCTGAGTCCCTCGGTTCGTTGCATCTCTCAGCTCACCGTTCTCATGCCTGAAACCTTGTCGCCGACTCTGCGTGCCATAGCGACCAGTTTCGATGCCACGCTATTAGATTATGTCACGTGAGACCGCTTCCCATGGATGCATGCTTTCTAAGGCTTTGATGACCTCTGCTATCCTTTCAACTGCTCCTATGGTTCCAGCGACCCTTGCATCGCTTTTACTTATAGAGACGGTTTCGCTGCCCAAATACTGCACCGCTCACTAGAGCGCACTACATGTATCCCCTAGGAAAGAATAAGCACTGTGGCTAAGTCTTCTCCGTCGATTAATGAACCTCTTTTTCGTTTTAGACCACTTTGTCGGTGGTCAAGATAAAACATAGTGTAAGTTAAGTGATACTACAGTTACCACCGGTTCAAAGCAGACAAACCAGCTAACTGCTGCATCACCCAGAATCTTCTTCAAGTTTTCTGCGTCTTCTCAGTCTGTCATCGTATTAGACTGCAGCGGCGCTCAGACTCGACAGAGGTTCCACTAAACTCTTTTCTCATTAATTACATGGGCTGGTTTGTGTGTCCGCCCCTTGGAACGCATCAAAAGTTTTTGACATTACTCAAGTCAGTCTAGGCTCTGAGCCAAAGATTCGCCCAACCTTACGAGAGTAGATGTTCTCACTTAAGCTAACAGATCGCATCCTCCTGTGACCGCCTGAGGCCTTAAACTGCAGAACATCTTAGGTAGCTAAACTACCAAAGCCACTGCCAATGCTACTAGCACAGGAATCACCACCACAGAGATCACCACTACAGAAACTGCTACCGCCTCAAGAACCGCCACGACAAAAGTCGGCACCAGAAAACAGACGGCTTCTTCCACACGCACGCACGCACGCACGCACGCACGCACGCACGCACGCACGCACGCACGCACGCACGCACGCACGCACGCACGCACGCACGCACGCACGCACGCACGCACGCACGCACGCACGCACGCACGCACGCACGCACGCACGCACGCACGCACGCACGCACGCACGCACGCACGCACGCACGCACGCACGCACGCACGCACGCACGCACGCACGCACGCACGCACGCACGCACGCACGCACGCACACCACTTCTGCCGGAATGAACGTGCACATCAGCGCGACCCTCCTCCACCTGCACTAAGAAGATATAGGAAGTAGACAAGAAGTAGATCGTACAATGACAGTGACAGATAAGATGGCTGCCCATAGACAGCGGAGACGAGATCAGTACCTAGACTGTCGGGGAAAGCCCAGCCTTCCGGTTGCGTCGAACTGCCATGTCAGAAATGTCCGGCCGAACCTACGCATCTCCAAGGCGACGGCTGACGCTCCAGTCAGCAAACGGATGCTAGGGAGCCCCAATCTCGCATCCAGGGGATGGTGTCGCAAGCGCTGACACCAGGACATATACCAGAGAGCCGCTTCGGAGGACTCATGAGCATAGACAACCTCCGTTGCGGCAGACCGACCACGCCAGACCAGCGCCCGGGACTGCAGGTCGAGGAACTCGAAGGAGAAGATAGTTTGCGTGACGACTGGCCACCTAATCCCCTCAGACGTGGACAGGCGCAGGATGGCCGTCGCCCAGCCACACCGAGATAGTAGCAACATTCGCAGCCACAGCTTCGGCCAATGGAATTTCCCCCCATTACCCATTAGTCATATGACGTCAAAATTAACTACGTGACGTGTAGGCTGACGTCATAATCAGTTACGTCATGAATGACGTAGATGGGTTCGTCACGAACGCATAATTGATGACGGACTAAAGCATTGTTGTACGAATTGTATGTCTTTATTATTAAATAAACTTATTGTTGCATATTTTGAAACTAATTTGCCTGGGCACTGATAGACAGCAACGGCACCTAGTCCAATTAGTTTCAAAATATTCAATAGTTTACCTGCATAACTTTCTGGAAATTGAGATTCAGAGAGTGCAGCGATCGATTGATCCCAACACGGGCAAAGCGCCCAGTCAAGTTAGTTTCATTTATTCAACATCATGTTTATTAAATAGTAAAGACACAATTCGTACAACGAGGATTAGTCCGTCAGCAATGCGTTTTTGCGAACTTATCTACGCCATTCAAGATGTCATTAATTATGACATCATCGGACATGATGGATGGATAAATTGGAATCATGTACTACAGCTAGTAGCCATGTATCTATCCTATGTCACTGAGACCAAGTGACATTTGATAACAAAAGAAGAACCACTGTCGAGATCTATAATCAGACGACCGGCTGTTTTGAAACAACAATATTTTCATTTCCAAAGGCTATGCTGATGGCAGCGGATCTGCTATAGTCAGCTTTATTGATAAGATTTGCTTTACCCCAATGTTGCATAGGAACAGATTTTTCTACAACCTGATCAATAAAGTTTAAAACAAGAACACAATTAACTCATGTTTTCTTTAAACTTCTCTTCAGATTTAGTTCTTGTACCAAGTCTGTCATATGTTGCAATGGAGAACTGGGGTCTAGTGACATTCCAGCCGATCTATCTACAGTATGATCCAGACAACTGCTCGAAGTATGACAGACAGCGCATCGCGATTGTAGTGGCACATGAACTCTGCCACAACGTAAGAGATAACACAAAACACATTATTTCGCCTAATGTCTTTACGAAACTAATTTAATGTTTTAGTAAGTCGAAAGGAGAAGCCTCAAATAACGCGTAATTAGTAAAACATGCATTATCAAGACTTTCGACACAAGAATTGTGTCCGTTTCACATGTTCAATGCCATATATCAATATACGGTGTTTATTTTGAAATTGTTCTTATTATGAACTAGTATTGCCTGCGCCAGTAGGGACATATAACAGAGTTGTTATTAAAATAAGTATTATTACTCCAGCGATCGGATAATTAAAACTGAGATTTGCAAACCACCCAGTCATGTTAAACCCATAACCTGTTTTAGCTCAATTTTTTCTCCGTGATTATTGGTGAAAATTAAGATTTTCGCCAATATATCGATGCGTTCCGTGTCTCTGTCTGTCCAGATTCGCTTCACCCGAATGGGACTAAACTTGGATACATGCTTCCTTAAATCAAGTGTATGGAGCGCAATGATATTGAGGTCATACGGTCAAAGTTTAAGGTCACTATGACCTTGGTACAAAACTCTACGTTTCACGGTTAACTTTTGTGTTTAGCTCAACATATCGTCGTATATCTCGGCATGGCCTCGCCCTATTGGGAGTTAACCTGGACAACCCTTTCTTATATCAAGGGGGTGGAGCGCAGTGCTATTGAGGGCATGAGGTCAAAGTTCAAGGTCACTGTGACCTTGGCACAAAACTCTACTTTTCACGGTTAACTTTTGCGTTTAGTTCAACATATCGTCTTATATCTCGGCATGGCTTCGGCCTATTGGGAGTAAACTTGGACACATGCTTACTTAAATCAGGTGGGTGGGGTGCAATGCTATTGAGGTCATGAAGGCAACGTTCAAGGGCACTATGAACTTGGTATAAAAATCTACTCTTCACGCTAAGTTTAGCTCAACATAGTGTTTTATATCTCGCCATGGCTTCAGCCTTTTGGGATGAAACTTGGACACATAATTACATATATTAACCGGATGGAGCGCAATCATATTGAGGAAATTTGGAAATTCAAAATACCAAGATTTTCGCCAATATCCCGTCAGTGTAACACTGATGTCTTGTTTATTTATTTATTTTTCTGTCATGCATGCATGCACTCACTCATGCACGCACACACGTACGCACGCGCGCACGCACGCACGCACGCACGCACGCACGCACGCACGCACGCACGCACGCACGCACGCACGCACGCACACGTATGTACGTACGCACGCACGCACGCACGCACGCACGCACGCACGCACGCACGCACGCACGCACGCACGCACGCACGCACTAACTCAAGCAAGCACGCACGTACACGCACACACGCACGCTGGCCCGAACCTGCGCATGCCTTTAGAACGACGCGTATATAATTATTTATAATTATATTTATTAATTTATTTATGTTAGTATAGGGCATAGTCACCTCGTATATGTAGTAAAATAGAAAATTTATTCCGCGTCCAAAATTAGGAAGCTCATTTGGATCTTTAGCCTTAGCTACATAGACTGAGACAAAAGCATTGTCACGTGCGTGTACCTAATATGTTTCAACCAACAGGTAACGTTAATTCCTGCGCATCATGTTGCATATGTAACGTAATTAATTGGTCCGATTCGTCACTCAAGTATATCACGTCATAATACATAACGTCATATATAGTCTGACGTGACGTGAATCAAAATGTAAAATGAATTACGTATCTAGTTCTGTCATACACATTTAAATGTCCGTCAAGTGTACAAATTGTATGATGGAATTACTATTTAATAAACATTTTGTTGAATATTTGAAACAAATTTGACATGGCGCTATTGCTACCATAGACGGCAACATCACCCAGTCAAATTAGATTCAAATATTCAACAGTTTATTTGTATAGTTACGTTGAAAATGGGATTCTGGGAAGTCATGGGTTAAAGTTTATAAATCGATCTGAACACGCGCAAAACGTGGGCGGTCATAGCTAGAAATTGATCCTTCTAGCCTCGCCTAACCCAGGTGACTGTTTATTTTGGTATTGGACATTCTCGTTGAAGAATTACGTGAATGCAACAATTATTTAGTGTGGGCTTAGAATCCACAAAATGAACATGTTTGCATTGCGATGTATTGCAATGTTAAATTGCTAGGTTTCGTTATATTTAGCAGCAAACGTATTATAACGTCAGTACTAACTTTAGATAAATAATTTTCTACAGTTCCTAATTAATTCACATTCTTTCCTTCCTTTCAGTGGTTTGGTAACTTAGTGACAACACACTGGTGGGGTGATATCTGGTTAAACGAGGGTTTCGCGACTTATTTTATGGCTTTTGCTGTTAACAAACACCATTCGGACTGGGACATTGTACGTATCAGAAGAGCAGCTACTTCACATTCATATTTGCATGCGTCTCCCACCACGTATATATAATGACAAATCAAACCTTTGGGCTCTATATTGGAAAATGCAACCATTGAAGGGCATCTCATGAGAGCATGAATTAAGGGGTCAGAAATATAAATTTTCATTAATTAGTATTAGAATCAATAGATGAAGATGGCGAATGCATATTCACGATACTAAATTCATTATTTGAGGATATACATTTTACGGTGTCACCCAAATATGTAATTTTGTTTTATCAGTTGTGACTTCGAATCAACAGCTTTACGTCTCCAGTCGATGGTTCCCCTTTTAATGGATACGTAAAGCTGTTGATTCGAAGTCACAACTGATAAAACAAAATTATTAACATTTTTCATATGCAACAATCGCCAATGTTTCATTTAAAAAGAAGGCACATTATGAGCTAAACACAAAGCTATACCAACTGGGACGTCGTTAATAGCCATTAAATCCAATGGATGATTCCAGTTTATCCATCAATCATAGGACGTCATAATTAACTACGTGGCGTTTATGATGGCGTCATAATCCATTAGGCCATGAATGGCTTATAGATAAGTTCATCACGAACGCTGAATTGGTGACGGACTACGCGTTGTTGTACGCATTGTATGTCTTTACTATTTAATAAACATGCTGTTGCAGATTTTGAAACTAATTTGACCGAGCATGCGTGCGTACGTGCACGCGTGCATGCGCGCGTGCGTACGTACGTGCGTGCGTGTGTGTGTGTGAGTCGCTGTGTGTGTCTCTGTGGACGCGTGTGTGCGTTTCTTTTAGTAATCTTGGAGCAGTAATAGGAATACAAGTTAGAATTCTTATTATCTAATTTTTTCCAGATATCACAATTTGAGTCGATTCATGTTCCGTATTCAAGCTCAACATTTGGTATGTCCAATGATGCCAATGGCGATGCTCGACCACTGGTATTTCCAATAGAAAACCCAGAGGAATTTTTCTCGGCATTTGATGACCTCGTATATTCAAAGGTAAACCCATCTCCAGAGAACTTTATCAGGATATTTGAGTCTAATTAATCTTCTCACTGGTCTGCCGTTGTTATGATGTTCATGTTGTTCGAGCTACATTTAGACGAATAATATTCGCTTTATAAATGTGATTAATCAACAACATTAGTGTTTTATTTTAGGGAGCGTGCCTTTTGCGTATGATGAATGGCTTTGTTGGGGATGTTCTATTTAAACAGGCTATTCAGGTAAGTAGAATATGTTAAATACCGTTTATTATACTGATGGTATTTCCCCGCTACTCTGCTATCGGGGACGATAGATAGCCATTTCAAGTGTGTCGCTGGAACTGTTATGTTATAACCAGCAGCAAGTTCAAGCAAAACCTTATCCAAATGACACAAGTGGAAACTAATAACGAGTTGAATAATCTATGTGTATGCTGAGTAGGTGATAAGAGAAGTGTCAGTTAGTAGCCGAATACTTAAATTTGACTAATATTGGCTACATGCACAAAAGATCAACCGCACAAAAAGTTGAAGAACATATATCCTTGAGAACTGTTCACTGGCACATTTACTAATCATATAATTGAGCTAACCTGGCGCACCCGAGTTGCAGCGAAATAAACCAGCGCTGTTGTGTTCATTATTTCCACTGCTCATTTGTCTAGATGCAAATTCCACTATTCTGACACAGCTATCAATGGATATTTCCAGTTTTAGCTATGCCGCGCTTATCTCTAGCTAAGACCCACACCGCGCTCGTGTTGGGATCGATCGATCGCTGAACTCTCTGACTATCAATTTCCAGAGAACTATACAGGTAAGCTATTGATAGTTTGGAACTAATTTGAATGGGCGCTGTTGCTGCCTATGATAGCAACAGCGTCCAGTCCAGTTAATTTCAAAATATTCAACAGTATGTGTATTAAATAGTAGAGACATACAATTCGTAGAACGCGTCGGACTATTAAGAGTTAAAGACGGGCCAAATGATCATTTATGACGTAATGATTGTGACGTCATCCTACACACCGCTTAGAAGATTATGGCGTCATATCTTCTTCTTGTGTTCATCTTTCTCATGACAGTAATCTTAGACTGTTTTTCTTATTTGGTGCATGAAAGCTGAAGTGGTCATCAAACTGTCTCTGTCTCCTCTGATCTTCTCTTCAAAAGATACTTCAATAGGCCAGAAGCTTCTCCTAGCCTGTTCATATCGCTGGCAGTGCTGCAAGAGATGTTCTGCTGTTTCTTCTGACTGCTGACACTCACAAAGTTCAGAATCTGTAATCTTGTGACGGTGAAGATGTGCATTGAGACGATTGTGACCAGTCCTCAATCTAAAGATACATGT
The DNA here is from genome assembly GCA_034401795.1 of Chaetoderma sp. LZ-2023a. Classification (NCBI taxonomy): domain Eukaryota; kingdom Metazoa; phylum Mollusca; class Caudofoveata; order Chaetodermatida; family Chaetodermatidae; genus Chaetoderma; species Chaetoderma sp. LZ-2023a. Next base: position 91,965,855 of record CM067372.1, read on the forward strand.
CTGATCCTCCCTACTGAGGTTGTGTATTGCATCATTATGCTGCCTGCTGGTGGTTCTTGTGGCTTTAATGATATGCTTCAGTTCTTCAAAGTCAACCTCACGGTTGAATTGTTCTTTATTTGACCCTTCCTTAGCCAGTTGATCAGCTTTGTGATTTCCTAATATGCCACAATGCGAGGGGATCCACTGTAAGTTTTCCTTAGCCAGTTGCGTAAGATTTTCATGAATTAAATATGTACTTTCCTTTCCACTCTCCAGCGCCTGGAGCGCTGAGATGGAGTCTGTCAGGAAGACAATATCTTCATTTCTGTTTTTTCATTGTATCAGCATTTGGCCAGCTAAGATGAGTGCCTGGATTTCTGCAGTGTAATTGCTACAGTGCTTCCCTGTTGGCAAGCATGAGTCTGTTATATCTCCACATGGAAACCGAATGTGAGCACCTGCCCCTCCATTCTTGACAGCCTGGATAGCTGATCCATCTGTATGGCGTCATATGACGTCAGATGATAGATGGATACTCTGGAAAAGTGAATTAGCTACTGTAGTTTACTACTAAAATATATTATGGCGAAAGACGGTATATCACTATAGAGTAGAATACTAGTGCTATATCTCCGTTATATATGTTGTCTACATTTGTCTTGTATGCGCTGTATTATTTCCCCCATAGCGACTTCAAAGGAACAATGCATGGGGTAACGTGAAATCAGATGACGTATGGGACGCTTTCAGTCAGGTAAGAACGAGTATGTTAATACCAGTAATTTTTGTTCCAATCTTTACTGAAAGAACGGCCCGTTTTGTAATTCTGGCTACATGTTTCATACAATCGAATGATGTTGGCACCAATATATTAATGGACTAATCACAACATATGGATTCAATATGTCAATCATATAACAGTTCCTTCACAAAGCCCGCATCAGTTCAATGAGAGCTCGTCTGAATGGAGTAATCCATTTTTGGTGTGCCACACCCATCTTTGACTAAGCTCCACCCACACATCGTCCGTGGTGGGATAGATCAATCCCTGAACTCGCTGACTATCAATTTCCAGAAAACTATACAGGTAAGCTATTGGATATTTTGAAACTAATTTGACTGGGTGCTGTTGCTGCATTTGTCTGCAAGAACGGTCAGTCAAATTAGTTTCAAAATATTCAAAATACTGATTATTAAATTGTAAAGACATACAATCCGTACACAAACGCTTACTCCATCGTACTAACATACGCCCACGCACATGTAATGTGGTGCTCGATACGGGAGCTGAGTGGGAAGGCGAGGATTGTGCAATAGGAAGATGCGCTTAGTCCGTTATCAATTAAGCATTCGTAACGAACCTAGCTACGCTATTTATGGCCTAATTGATTCTGACACCATCCTGCACGTTACGTCGTTGATTATGATGTCATATGATTGGTGGATAAACTAGGATTTTCCATTGTGTTTCTTTGGTCAATTCGCAAGTTAATAAACATTATGTTGAAAACGTTACATGACTACTTACCGTGAAATTGAAACGTTGAGACTTCACGCGTCATAGTGATAAAATGGATTCAAACGCACGTACAAAGTGGACAGAGCCTAAATAGAAATGGACGGGAATAACTAGAAATTGACGGGCATAACTGGAAATGGGCGCGTATAACTAGAATTGGACGGAAAAAACTAGAAATGGACGGGAATAACTATAAATGGACGGATAAAACTAGAATTGGACGGACATAACTAAAAATGGACGGACATAACCAGAAATTGACGGGCATAACTGGAAATGGGCGGTATAATTAGAATTGTACGAAAAACCCCAGAAATGGACGGGATTAACTAGAAATGGACGGACATAACTAGAATTGGACGGACATAACTAGAAATGGGCGAGTATACCTAGTAATGGACGGGAATAACTAGAAATGGACGGACATAACTAGAAACGGACGGGCATAACTGGAAATGGGCGAGTATAACTAGAAATGGACGGGAATAACTAGTAATGGACGGGAATAACTGGAAATGGATGGAAATAAATAGAAATGGGCGGGAATAACTAGAAATGGACGGACATAACTAGAAATGTGCGGGAATAACTAGAAATGTGCGGGAATAACTGGAAATGGACGGGCATAACTAGAAATGGGCGGGAATAACTAGAAATGGACGGGAATAACTAGAAATGGACGGGTATAACTAGAAATGGTGGGGGGGATACCTAGAAATGGACGGACATAACTAGAAATGGACGGGTATAACTAGAAATGGACGGACATAACTAGAAATGGGCGGGAATAACTAGAAATGGACGGACATAACTAGAAATGGACGGGAATAACTAGAAATGGGCGGGAATAACTAGAAATGGACGGGAATAACTAGAAATGGGCGGGCATAACTAGAAATGGACGGGTATAACTAGAAATGGACGAGTATAACTAGAAATGGATGGGAATAACTAGAAATGGACGGACATAACTAGAAATGGACGGACATAACTAGAAATGGACGGACATAACTAGAAATGGACGGGAATAACTAGAAATGGGCGGGCATAACTAGAAATGGACGAGTATAACTAGAAATAGACGGGTATAACTAGAAATGGACGGGCATAACTAGAAATGGACGGGAATAACTAGAAATGGACGGACATAACTAGAAATGGACGGACATAACTAGAAATGGACGGACATAACTAGAAATGGACGGACATAACTAGAAATGGACGGGAATAACTAGAAATGGGCGGGCATAACTAGAAATGGACGGGTATAACTAGAAATGGGCGGGTATAACTAGAAATGGACGGGCATAACTAGAAATGGACGGGCATAACTAGATATGGGCGGGAATAACTAGAAACGGACGGACATAACTAGAAATGGGCGGGTATATCCAGAATTGGACGAAAAAACCCAGAAATGGACGGGATTAATTAGAAATGGACGGACATAACTAGAATTGGACGGACATAACTAGAAATGGACGGACATAACTAGAAATGGACGGGAATAACTAGAAATGGACGGACATAACTAGAAACGGACGGGCATAACTGGAAATGGGCGGGTATAACAGGAATTGGACGGAAATAACTAGAAATGGACGGGAACAACTAGAAATGGACGGACATAACTAAAAATGGGCGAGTATAACTAGAAATGGACGGAAATAACTAGAAATGGGCGGGTATAACTAGAAATGGGCGGGTATAACTAGAAATGGGCGGGTATAACTAGAAATGGACGGGAATAACTAGAAATGGACGGACATAACTAGAAATGTGCGGGAATAACTAGAAATGGGTGGGAATAACTAGAAATGGACGGGCAAGACTAGAAATGGGGGGGGGGGAATAACTAGAAATGGACGGACATAACTAGAAATGGGCGGGTATAACTAGAAATGGACGGGCATAAATAGAAATGGGCGGGTATAACTAGAAATGGACGGACATAACTAGAAATGGACGGACATAACTAGAAATGGACGGGCATAACTAGAAATGGGCGGGTATAACTAGAAATGGATGGGCGTAACTAGAACTTGGCGGGAATAACTAGAAACGGACGGACATAACTAGAAATGGGCGGGTATAACTAGAAATGGATGGGCGTAACTAGAACTGGACAGGCATAACTAGAAATTGGCGGGTATAACTAGAAATAGGCTGGAATAACTGGAAATGGACGGACATAACTAGAAATGGGTGGGTATAACTAGAAATGGACGGGCATAACTAGAAATGGACGGGTATAACTAGAAATGGACGGCCATAACTAGAAATTGGCGGGTATAGCTAGAAATGGGCGGGAATAACTGGAAATGGACGGACATAACTAGAAATGGGCGGGTATAACTAGAAATGGACGGTCAAAACTAGAAATGGGCGGGTATAACTAGAAATGGACGGGTATAACTAGAAATGGACGGACATAACTAGAAATGGGCGGGTATAACTAGAAATGGATGGGCGTAACTCGAACTGGACAGGCATAACTAGAAATGGGCGGTCATAACGAGAAATGGGGAGGGAATAACTATAAATGGACGGGATAACTAGAAATTTGTGGAAGTAACTAGAAATGGACGGACATAACTAGAAAAGGACGGGTATAACTAGAAAGGGACGGACATAACTAGAAATGGACGGTAATAACTAGAAATGGATGGGCATAGCTAGAAATGGATGGGCATAACGAGAAATGGGCCGGCATAGCTAGAAATGGACAGGTATAACTAGAAATGGGCGGGAATAACTAGAGCTAGAAATGGGCGGGAATAACTAGAAACGGACGGACATAACTAGAAATGGGCGGGTATAACTAGAAATGGATGGGCGTAACTAGAACTGGCCGGGAATAACTAGAAATGGACGGACATAACTAGAAATGGGCGGGTATAACTAGAAATGGGCGGGAATAACTAGAAATGGGCGGACATAACTAGAAATGGGCGGACATAACTAGAAATGGCCGGGAATAACTAGAAATGGACGGACATAACTAGAAATGGGCGGGAATAACTAGAAATGGGCGGGTATAACTAGAAATGGACGGAAATAACTAGAAATGGACGGGTATAACTAGAAATGGACGGACATAACTAGAAATGGGCGGGTATATCTAGAAATGGGCGGGAATAACTAGAAATGGACGGGTATAACTAGAAATGGACGGGTATAACTAGAGATGGACGGACGTAACTGAAAATGGGCGGGTATAACTAGAAATGGATGGGAATAACTAGAACTGGGCGGGTATAACTAGAAATGGATGGGCGTAACTAGAAATGGGCGGGAATAACTAGAAATGGACGACATAACATGAAATGGACGGGTATAACTAGAAATGGACGGGCATAACTAGAAATGGGCGGGTATAACTAGAAATGGATGGGCGTAACTAGAACTGGACAGGCATAACTAGAAATGGGCGGTCATAACGAGAAATTGGGAGGGAATAACTAGAAATGGACGGGAATAACTAGAAATTTGCGGAAATAACTAGAAATGGACGGTAATAACTAGAAATGGACGGTAATAACTAGAAATGGATGGGCATAGCTAGAAATGGACAGGGATAACTAGAAATGGACGGGGAAAACTAGAAATGGGCGGGAATAACTAGAAATGGGCGGACATAACTAGAAATGAGCGGGATTAACCCGAAATGGTCCCTGCATTTGGTTTTGCTCGCTTGATGGTGATGAGTGGGTGTTTTCTGCGGCTGAATGGAGGGTGAGCGTCTGTCGTCAGCTGTAATCAGTTTTCTCCACGTTTCTCCAATATGTGTTGTCCGTTGTGAGAATTCTAAGCTCCTTTATGTTCGTTCTTTCCTGTCATTAGTGGTATTCGATTACGTTTTTGAGGGGTTTTCGGTCTGATCGCAAAACGAGTAGATGTTATTGCGTCCTCTGAGTTCCGCGTTGATTGCTTACCTGACAAAAGTGTCACAGCTCTTTCGAGATTTAGAACGAGGTAATATTGTAGCAAGGCTTTAGCTCATTTGCAAAAAAGTAGTCTAATTATGTGTCACATGTTGTGTATTTTTTTACTAAGATCGATGGCTATTTTTCAATGAAGTCTATCATGGACACGTGGACACTGCAGACAGGGTATCCTTACGTTGATGTGACATTTACAATGAATAGCAGCTCTGGAATTACTAAAGTAACAGCCAATCAACACTATTTCCGCCTGGACTCTGATGAAGACCCGCCACAAGAATCACCGTTTGAGTAAGGAATAACACATACTGATTAAATTAAACGATCGTATATTATCACCAACTAGTGTTGACTGTTGTCATAGAAAATATTGCTGGAGGTTTTTTTGTTCTTTTTTGTTTTTGTCTTTTAGTTGAGAGGAGGGGGGGGGGGGGGGGGGCTGCGGCGGCGGTGTGTGTGTGCTCATCAGATGGTTGTTTTTAAGACATATTCTTTCGACCATCTGCCTTGACAAAGCAAGCTATTCCCTCACCCATAGGGAGGTGGGTTGAGTAGTAGTAGTAGTAGTAGTAGTAGTAGTAGTAGTAGTAGTAGTAGTAGTAGTAGTTTGTAGTAGTAGTAGTAGTAGTAGTAGTAGTAGTAGTAGTTTGTAGTAGTAGTAGTAGTAGTAGTAGTAGTAGTAGTAGTAGTAGTAGTAGTAGTAGTAGTAGGTAGTAGTAGGTAGCAGTAGTAGTAGTAGTAATACTAGTAGTAGTAGTAGTAGTAGTAGTAGTAGTAGTAGTAGTAGTAGTAGTAGTAGTAGTAGTAGTAGTAGTAGGTAGTAGTAGTAGTAGGTAGTAGTAGTAGTAGTAGTAGTAGTAGTAGTAGTAGTAGTAGTAGTAGTAGTAGTAGTAGTAGTAGTAGTAGTAGTAGTAGTAGTAGTAGTAGTAGTAGTAGTAGTAGTAGTAGTAGTAGTAGTAGTAGTAGTAGTAGTAGTAGTAACAGCAGCATCATCAGCAGCAGCAGCAAAAGTACCATCCGTAATGTTTAATTTTCAATGTATTCTTTCTAGGTATACCTGGTATATTCCGTTGACCTATATTACCTCTGAGAATTTGACCAAACATGAGATAGTATGGTTGAACAGAACAGGGGGTACGTCTTTAGATAAATTGTCATCTCTTTTAAACGAAATAAAAATTAGTGATGAATAATATGTTCTCAACCGATCCTTGGATGGATAATGTATGAACCCCCACGGAATGGGCTGGGCAACACTGACCAAGAGTACTAATATAGCCTTGAAGCAAAGAGGTTCTCGCTTTGTAGAGAAATAGGCTTGGACATTTGAATGTTTCCTGATCCGAATTGTTAGCCGATGGAATAACCAGCGCAAAATCCATCGTACTAACATACACTGGCGGCTTGTAGGAGTGAAGTGCGAGGACGAGGATCGTGCAATTGGACTATGCGCAAAATCAGACGTCGGTTGACGAATTAATGAATAGCCAGAAATGAACAAATAGAACACATTCCCTGATAACGCAGCTTACTGGGCCGATGCTGGGCCGATACCGGGCCGATACTGAAAGTATCGGCCCGGTATCGGCCCAGTAAGCTGCGTTATCTGGGTTATGTCCCAATTGAATGGTTAGAAGAAAAACAGGTTAAAGATACTCTTAATCCAAGCCCTTTGCCATAGGAAATGTTTTTGGGTAACCTGCTAATGGGTATTTCACCCACATTCTTAAATGATGGCTTTCATATGGCTGTATCCGTTTTGTGCCAGATTTGGCTATGCTACTTTTATTTCTATCTCGGAAGAGACGATATAATTGCAGAGTCGTCGTCATTCTAACGCCAAGCACATTTTATAGGGCCTGCCATCTTTATTTCTTCTCCCAGAGACCTTCGAATCATCTCTGGACATGGATAACGTGACAAAATGGATAAAGTTCAATCCTGAACAGATGGGATACTACCGTGTCAACTACCCGGATGCAATATGGCAGCGATTCGCAGATCTACTCCAGGAAGATGTCACCGTACGTAAATTGTCCGGATGAAACTATTATAAAATATTTTATATATATTTTTTAATCATCATCGTAAATAATCTACAGTCCCTTCAGGTTATTGCGCACACACTTAGTTATTATCATGATTATCACATTATGACACCACCGCGGAACCACCATCATAGAAGTCTGATAGACAGGATATTATACCGTACAATTTGAGAAAGATACAAAGACATTCATCAAATCGGTTTCACCAGAGAACATTATTATCCCCACGTTTTGAAAAAACGTCGGGGATATTGTAATCGCCTCCGTCCGTATGTCCCTCTGCCCTTCTGTCCGTCCGTCCGTCCGTCTGTTCGTCACACTAACGCCTCCCAAACCGTTGAGTGGAATTGAACCAAATCTGGTATGTGGGTTACCCATAAGAATGCGCTTTGCACGACGACATTTAGATTAGGCTCTGCCACCAAAGGGGTGTGGCAGGGGTCCAAAGGTCAAATTGACGATAAGGCATCTCGCCCCAAAGCGTTGCGTGGAATTCAACAAAATTCGGTATGTGGGTTACTAATAGGAATGCGCTTTGTAAGACGAGATATAGATTAGGCTCCGCCCTCAAGGGGGCGTTACAGGGGTCAACAGGTCAAATTGATTGTCCGTCTGTCCTTCATGCTAACTTCTCCCAAACTGTTGGGTGGAATTCAACCAAATTTGGTAAGTAGGTTACCCATAGGAATGCAATTTGTACGACGATATTTAAATTAGGCTCCGTCCCCAAGGGCCGTGGCAGGGGTCAAAAGGTCAAATTGATTGTCTGTCTGTCCGTCACGCTAACTCCTCCCAAACTGTTGGGTGGAATTCAACCAAATTTGGTAAGTAGTTTACCCATAGGAATGCGCTTTGCAAGACGACAGTTAGATTAGGGTCCGCCCCGAGGGGGCGGGCAGGGGTCAAAAGGTCAAATTGATTATAATGGAAAAGTATTAGTTTTTATTTTGTAATCGCCTCCGTCCGTCTGTCTGTCCGTCTGTCCGTCCGTCAGTCCGACCACAATATCTCCTCCCAAACCATTGGGTGGAATTAAATCAAATTGGGTATGCGTGTTATTCATATGATTCCGCTTTGCAAGACGATATTTAGATTTCAGTCCGCCCCCAGGGGTGAGTGGGGGCGTGGCAGGCGTTAAAAGGCCAAATCAGTTGTAATGCAACTCCTCTGAAATCGTTAGACGGAACTGAACCAAATTTGATATCTGAGTTACCCATATGATTGCGTAGTGCCATTTAGATTTGGCTCCCAACCCAGGGGTGGGTGAGGGGTCAAAAGATCAAATTTTTACCTGCGGAAATTGATTGTAATGCATCTCCTCAGAAACCATTGGACAGAATTCAACCAAATGTGGTACCAATGTGGAGTACATGAGCACATTTACATTTGGCCCCGCCCCCAGGGGTGGGTGGGTGGATGTGGGGTAAAAATGTCATGAGATTGATTGTAATGCAACTCCTCTCACAATATTGCACGAAATTCAACCACATTTGGTATGTGAGTTACCCATATGATTGCCAAGTACAAAAGGACGTTTACATTTGGCTCCGCCCCCCGGTGTAGGTTGTGGGGTGTGCCAAAAGTTCAAAGCGGTGAACGTGAGGATTTGCGATGGCGCGTCATCGACCGATCAATCTAGTTATTTTTTAAAGGTGCATATTCACACCAGAATGTCTGAAAATAAAATTGTTTAAATTGTATACTTTTAGAGGCTTAATTTGTGTGACCAGATGTAATGAAAATTCTATATAAATTAATAAAAAAATTTTAAGTTATGAAATTGAAATAGAAGCACAAGTTCTTAATTCAAATTCACAGCTTAGAATGTTATATTAATTTATACGTAATGAAATCATCATATGTTAAAATTTGTTTCCTTTCATTAGACCTAGACCCACAGTTTAAGCCTCTGAAAGTATGCTATTTAAACAATTTTATTTTCAGTCATTTTGCATGCATCATATGTTAAAATTTGTTTCCTTTCATTAGACCTAGACCCACAGTTTAAGCCTCTGAAAGTATGCTATTTAAAAATTTTTATTTTCAGTCATTTTGCATGCATCATATGTTAAAATTTGTTTCCTTTCATTAGACCTAGGCCCACAGTTTAAGCCTCTGAAAGTATACTATTTAAACAATTTTATTTTCAGTCATTTTGCATGCATCATATGTTAAAATTTGTTTCCTTTCATTAGACCTAGGCCCACAGTTTAAGCCTATGAAAGTATACTATTTAAACAATTTTATTTTCAGTCATTTTGCATCCATATATATATATATATATTTGGATCTTTATACCCCGCCCCAAAAATTGGCTGGCTATTATGTGGTGGCGTTTACGGACGGATGGGCCGGCAGAGTGGTTTCCGCACGATAAGTCCGCTAACGTTTATCAGATCGCTTTGAAGCTTCAGAGGATGATTGGACTAGGTCTGAGGAAGAAATTTATCGAAATCGACGATGCTCCGAAATCCAGGATTGCCGCCAGCCACTGGCAGCCATCTTGGAAATTGGTTTCCACGCGATAACTCAACTTCCGATTATCGGATCACTTTGAATCTACAGAGGATGATTGGACTAGGTAGGTGTGAGGAAGAAACCTATCGAAACCAACGATGATCCAAAATTCAAGATGGCCGCCAGCCACTAGTGGCCATCTTGAAAATTGATTTCTAGATGATAACTCGGTTACCATTTATCGGATCGCTTTGAACCTTCATAGGATGATTGGACTAGGTCTGAGAAATAAACCTATCGAAATTAAAATGATCCAAAATCCAAGATAGCCGCCAGCCACCAGCGGGCATTTTTGAAATTGGTTTCCGCACGATAATTGCATAGCCGTTTAGCGGATCGCTTTAAAACCTCCTGGGATGACTAGAGGAAGAAATCGCTCTTTTCTGATAGCTCTCATTCGTTGGTTTGTCATCATGGCGGGGTATTATGCGCCGTTTGCGGAGCACTTGTTATTTGATAACTTGTATTAATGCCACTTGTCTTTATAAACCACACTGCGGTGCGCTTTAGGGTGGACGTTTAAGACAGGTTTTACAGTGTGTATTACTTGTATTTCACCAGGCCCTCGGTGCTAACGACAGGACAAACTTGATTAATGATGTCTTTAGTCTGGCCCGTGCAGGCGTCACTAACTACACGATAGCTCTTAATCTCTCGACGTACATGAACAAAGAACAGAGTTATCTACCATGGCATACGTTGATCTTCATCACGGAGTTTATTCGAGGACAATTCGTAAACCAGTATGGACATGAACTGCTCAGGGTATGTTGCTATGGTTTCCAGTAATGGGTGCTAAAACTCATAGTCATTCGACTGATCATTTACTCACGCCAATCAATCAATCAATCAATCAATCAATTAGAGATAGTAGTCATACAATCATAAACCTATCAAGTAATAGCATCAATAAGATTGTTGCCATGATTTTGTCTGAATAAATCATGAATAACTTGAGTGTGTTGATGTATGTTGAACACATACACATAGCAAGCATACGGAGAATTACAACCCTCCTTCTCCCCTCCTCCTGCCTTTTCCGATGACATTGACTCCAACCCAGAGTAACCACAAGACGAACTAGAGGGCACCTAGGGTGCAGAGAATAGGGCGGGGAGGGGGGGGTGGGGGTGGCAAAAGTTTATGTAGGAGTTTTAAAGTGTTGAGAAAATGATACTGTCTAGACAGTAATAATATGGTATACGGTTATTAATATCAGCGTCTTGACAGACACTTGTCATACAGTACCAGTAATTTATCTATAGGCCCTAACCGATAACATCGCTTGCGACTGTAATGTAATTCATAAATCCTCAACTAGCCGTGGTTCGCCTGGCAGATTAATGGAAGCCAAGCTGCAGGCACTTATACCGGTAGCGGCCTCCAGGGATGAGGCTGTGGGATGGGTTGCTGTGCGCGTGTATGGGAAGATGTTGTGTGTGTTGGGGCTCCAAGAAAGCATTTCGTATAGTTACTTTATTTAAAATGCAAAATAAGTATTGCTGCTTATCACTCAGAGTGCAGTAAGCTGCTGTGTATATAAATTAGTGTACATTGTATATCCCCCATATATCACGTTGCGACTTGGGCTGTAAATACACTTGAACTTGAACTTGAAGTAAATGGTTTCCCAGAGCGCCACGACATAAAGGCAGCTTGCCCCAATGGGTCAACCTTTCCCTTCACTTGCCACACCCCACCCATAGCAAACATTTTTTGCAGGCGCCACTGACTCATACACTTTGTGAGGACTGTTCTAAGTGTTTTGTCTAGACAGCCAGTCTAGACAGCCAGTCACAGCCAGTCTTGTCAAGCCAAACGTAATATTTCATCACGTGCAGTCTATTAATTCAGATATTCTCAATTGAAGCAATGTCACGTGCAGGGTGATTATAATCCAGTCATCCACGTGGTTTTAGCCTAATTTATTCCAGAGTACGCCTAGAGTTAAATAGGAAAAGGTGTGTAAGTCCCGTAAATTCATGGGATCGGTGAGGGAAAGCTACAGCAATGGGTGAGAGTGTTTGAAACCTGACCTGCCCTTGAAACTTCCAGCGGTTGAATTGGCTAGAAATGCCATGATCCATTTCTCTTACACGTATATTAACATAAACGTCTGTGTAAATTATATGCAATTTAGGAATCAAAATAACTGTGTTCTTTATCACTCAGATTGTTTTTCAGACCATCTAATTTTCATAATTTTCCGAGGGGGTTCGTGGGGTGGGGTGTGGATGATTGGATGCCCCTTCCGTTCAGCATAGGGCGCAATATTCCCTTGCATCGGCCCTGGGGCTTGACATTTTGACCACACCAAAAGGTTTCTTCAAGACACAAAAACCAACCTTCCAACCGCGTTTGGTGACGATCCCTTCCCACAGCGTGACTCACACACAGACACACACGCATAGACGGGAGACTAAATACAAATTAGTCCGGCACATGGACGCGTGCATGCTGGCACGGGTGTGCATCTTTAACATAGTATATGTGCGGTATGCTTGGATATGTGATTTATGCCATAATATATTTGCAGAAATACATAATTTCTAAGGCGCGCCCTGTATTTACCAGGCTAGGGTGGGACGAGGTTATTAAGCATACCGACGGGTGAGTTATAGGAAAATAAGCGTTATATCATTGCAATATAATCTGTAACCATTTACCTCTTGACATTTCAGCGTATCGTTCTCAAGACAATTATACAATAACGAAAAACTATTGAATAATTTGAAACTGATGTGGCTGAAACATGTTGCTGCCCTATGTAGCAAGAAATCCCAGTTAAATTAGTTTCAAAATATGCAACAGAATGGTTGTCACATCAGAAGGAATTTGTTCTATATGGTCAATGATGCCTAAAAGGTTAAAGGTCATTCCTACCCCGTCTTATGTTATCCTATTCCTACAGCACGGTTCAGAAATAACTGAACACGCTTACAAAACAAGACAAAATTATAGGCCCCTACTGTTGAACACTTTGGACAACATTTGATTGGATGAAATTGAGGACAATGGCAGCAATGGAGCTTTCAAGTTTATCTATCAATCATATGATGGGCATAATCAACTACGTGACGTGTAGGATGACGTCTTGAATGACGTAATTATGTTCGTCACAAACGCATAATTGATGATGGACTAAAGCATTGTTGTACGAAGGGTCAGCTGTAATTCGTTGGCAATGGACTTTTCCACTGTGTCCATCCATCATATGACTTCATAATCAACTACGTGACGTGTAGAATGACATCACAAACAATGACATCATTATGACGTTATGAATGACGTAAATAAGTATGTCACGAACGCACAATTGAAGACATTATGGAGCCGATCGAGCTTGGCTAGAGATGGGTGGGGCATAGCTAAAACTGGATTGCTTCATTTTTTCCAATCAAATTAATTATAACATATCTATATTTTTATTCATAAGATGTTCTGTGTACAGTCTCGATAGCTAGCCTACAGCCTAAATATATATTGTCGCATATGTCAGCTCTGGCTATGCGGATGATCTTCTCATTTGTGACAGAAGATGCCATTTCCATAGCATTTGGAGCCCGACAAACCAGATATGAAATAGCAATTTAGAACTTACGAAATATTTTGGAATTATTTTGATAACGTGGTGTCACTGAAAAGTATTCTACACCGTACATATATGCTATGGCCGAATTGAAATCGAAACGGGAGAATTAAAGTAGTATATGGATTAGGTCATTGATTGAATGCATATCATCTGAAACCAGTACCATCAGAACCATCCTACCAATCATCAGAGTAGGGCCTATTACGTGCTATAATTGACATATTTGCCGTCTGCTAAACCGTTTCTTTTATCTTGTCTTCTAGATTGTTACAGACACGAATTGTCTCGTTAATGAGTGCGATGCAGGAACCCTCATGTCTGGCCAATATTGACATTCTCTTTCGACAATGGATTGATACTAACACAGCGTGAGTGAAATTTGTCTTTCAGCTAAAACAAGCTTCGATCCCTTGTAAACCGTAAAGCCATAAATGCGATACAAGTTGTGTTTGATTCTACTGAAACATAACGAGTGCTCAATATTTTCACATCATAGCTGAAGTCCATGGCCATTCTTCCAGATCAGATTTGATTTGACATGATTTGAATGTATTGGAGAAAATGACCTGGTCTACCTAGCCAAGAAGACATCTAGACACTGCTCGCTCCGTGATAAGAATAGTCCAAGGTAGCCGGCAGTAAAATAAAATTGTGTCTATCGCCACTTCTATTTATCACATAAATGCTTAAATTTATGCATGTTTTCACGGAAAGAAATCCATTGGTTAGCATACACAATGTCTAGTATAATGTATATGGTCGCAAAAATAACAGCATGATATATTTCTGGTTGGAAATATTACATTAAGATGATATTGCTGTCTAGACCTAGGTTTATGAAGTCAACGTATCCATTTCAGAATCTGATAATGAGCATCTTTAAATCAATAATACAATTGGAAAAAAGTTGCTTGTTAGCTAAGTAAGATAAAGAGACGAAGTGATCTCCAAATAAATAGTCTATAATTTGGTGAACACGTCACTGAAAGCATTGATAGACCTAACATGTACATGGCAAAATTTGTCTCGGTTACATGCACGTGTTAAATGTCACTGCTCTAAAAATTCAGAACTAGGAACAGTTAAGGGTTTGTGGATTGTTGAATTCTGATTTTAAGAAAAGTAGTTTATGCAAGGAGAATCCGAGGTACCTGCTAGAAGAAATACGTGTCCAATGAACGACATAGCCATCTTACTCAGATATCTCCTGCTTAACCTCGGGACTGAAATGGATATCAACACATAGTCTAATGATGATATCTGGATATTTGAAGAACATAACATTTGAAAAGATGTTGCTGTGAATAAAGTAACTGCATCTCTGAATTCTCCAGAAAACCAGACAAGCTCTGCTCTGAATCACGCTTAGAATTCACAAATCACAAAGACGAGTTAATGCGAAAGAAGAAGTAGTCCATGACTATGGCGTCTGCATCAACGAGTATGACTGTGGTTCGGTGTACATTGACAAGAACTAAAGTCTTTTAAGCATGCATGAATTGTATGTGATTAACGGAGTTATGACTTTAAAGGTGCCCTGAAAATGTCGCGAGGATAGTGAGTGGTTTCGCTCTGAAAATACTATGTTTACGCAGGTTATACAAGCCATGACGTTACTGAGTGGTAATATTAAACAAATTGCACTATAGACATACCACTGCCTGTGATGGACCCCTTGTGAGGATCACACTGTGATGACTAAATAGATTTGGTCTCTTAATGCATATCAGTTAACATTGTAATGCAATGTGTATGCCACACGATGGTTGTCACGTAAGATACGCTGTTTTATGACTGACAGACTTGAAGAAGCAACATCTTTGGTGCCAAAAGCCATGTGGTTTCTGAATCAAGGTCAATCCTATATTACCCGATGATAAACTCTTGATCATTGTATTGCAGTGTTGGTGTTGATGTTCGTGAGCCGGTCTATGCTTATGGTATGCGGGAATTTGGGACAGTAGAAGATTGGAATATTGTCATGGATCGCTTCCTCAGAGAAACGCTAATGCAGGAGAAGTTCCGTCTTCTGTACTCTCTCACACAGACTAGATACACATGGCTACTGGACAGGTCAATATACTAATCTCAGGGCGTGCTTAGATAGTTTTGTTATGTATGTACACTCATATATCGTCAGATGTATCCACGTCAAATCTGAACATGACAAACATAATGGGCATTACAATTAACCACGCACGCACGCACGCACGCACGCACGCACGCACGCACGCACGCACGCACGCACGCACGCACGCACGCACGCACGCACGCACGCACGCACGCACGCACGCGCCGAATTATAACCGTCATTCTAATAAATACCAACTGCAAAAGAAACACTTTGTGAGGGTCGAATGACGACGATTCGATAATACATCCCTTGCCCATCTGACTTAGACAAAGTCCGGTGTCAGAAGTAATGTATTAACTAACATATATGTCTTTAATTTAAGCAAGAAATGCCAAAGACAAATTTCATGAGGTAAAAAACTATTTTATGACTGTGTATGTCTGTTGGCAAGATAGCTCAAGAGCTGGATTGAACTTTCATCCTGATAACTGTTTACATTTTCATAGAGATTCATCTGACTACATAATGGACCGTTTAACAAAGATCGCAGGTCAAGATCACGGAACCAATAAGTTTTAAACCACGCAATGCACCTTTCCAGTTTTGTTATGCCCCGCCCATCTCTAGCTCATCTTCACCCACACCTCTCTCTCGTGTTGTGATCGATCGATCCCTGAACTTCCTGACTAGCAACAGCGTCCAGTGAAATTAGTTTCAAAATATTCAACATAATGTGTATTGAATGGTCAAGACATATAATTCGTACAACGTGTCCGACTATTAAGCGTTAAAGACGGACTATATGGAGTCGTTCATGGCGTCATGATTATGACGTCATCTTACACGTCACGCACTTGATTATGACGTCATATATGACGTCATATGATGGATGGATAAACTTGAAAAGGTCCATTGTATCAGTTGAATAACATCTTCAAATTTGCCTTGCCCATTCATATTGGTATTTGTTTGTCTAAATATGTTTCGCTAACTATTTTGTTTCAGAAGCTAGCCTCGGTTTTTATTATTCGTAAAAGTCGTGTTCCTTAGTTACTCGTCCGGATAAACGTGTGAACACGATACTAGTAGTTAGAATATTTAGGCAATCATAAACCGCAACCCCAGGGTCGTACGATGGGTTTCAAAGAGGGCGGTTCGCCGTGGAAGTCTAGGGGGAAGCCTACACATACACATGCAGTCTGCCAAAATTGTGTAATTTCCGAAAGTAAATGGCGCATATTCCCGCAATCTAGGCATAAAAATCAACTAAATAAATGATTATTAACATTGCTCTTGTCCATTATAGTGAGAGGTTCCGTTAAAACACAGATATTAAAAAAATTACAAAACACTGTAACTGGACGCAATGTAGTGCAACACATCACCACGCGGTACACTTCAATGCAATCCAATACAACACAACTCAATGCTATTTAACGCAATACAAGTTGTTTAGATTCAAATGTAAAAGATAACACAATATCTTCCATATATTCCTTCATCCATTTAGATATGTTGATAAGTAAATGGAAAAAAATTATTTTGCCTGTAAGTCGTTGCTGCTTTAGGCAAGTAGGCATGCGCAAATTAATTTCAAAATATTCAGCATATTAGTGATAACAACTTTGTGATCTGTCCAATGTTCTAAGCTGTGAAAGGGTTAAGACGCCCAGACACGTTTGTATACGCTTGATCAGTTGTATTGAATTTCTCAAGCATGAGTTCCTCTAGAGGGAGATTCCGCTGTTATCCAGTCAAATACTCCGCTGTTATCCAGTCAAATACTGACACGTCACACTGACGTTTAGCACAACTGACAGAAACATGGCGGGTATTTTTGCAATTTGTAGGCCAAACAAGGCGACTAACATCGGGCTTGTAAACTCATTATTTATAAAAATTAGATCAAATGGGATACAAAGGATGATTTGGGGATTGTGTTTACAATTAAATGTGGTGGTTGAATCTGATTTATGGGCATTAACAACTTTGAGTTGTGCAAGAAAACATATAACAAATCATAGTCTTAAACAACGCAGTAATTTCGTTTTTATTGAACACACAATACATTAGGTATATTTTTTAAAGTAAAAACATGCACAAATAAATATACACACACGATAATATAATCGATAATTAAGCACACGCAAAGTTACCAGTTTCTTTTACACTTTTTCACTGCGTCCCTCGTGCGTCCTCGGGGACGCAGAGGGTTAATTTGTATGCGTCCCTCTGCCATTTTTATGCGTATATACGCGCAAAAGGACGCATAAGGGCAACTCTGAATACAACATACTGCAACGTATCACATTACAACACTACACACTACGAAGTAATACAATGCTATTTAATTCAACGCAACAAACGTCCCCGTAACACTACATAACGCTATAAAATGCAAAACAACATGCTTCAGATCAGCGCACAAAAATGTCACATTAATACAATGGAACATATTCCAACGGAGAGAAATGCAACGCAACGTAATTGATGGCAATGCAATGTGAGGTATTTCAACACGATGGAATACAGCACAACATGCACCTTGATGGACTTCCACACAAAACACTGCAGCGAAACAGAAATAAATACAATCAAGAAGATATAACGCAACACACGTCAATAGAAAAAACAGTTATACCGCTATTTGAAATTAATGGAATATGCCATTATAATTGCAGATTGTTGACTCTTGCCCTGAACACAGCTGCGCTACCGCAACAAGACGTGCTTAAATTCTATACATACGTAAGCTCTAATCCTATTGGCCGTGACTTTGTGTGGAATTGGATCAGGGCTGCTCCTGCCAAGCATCTGTAAGCACACAATTACTGTACAATACATGCAGACAGGGGGCATCTGTAATTCTGTTTTATGCGTATTAGCACCGGAGTGCGCGTTTTAATCATATTAGTGCATGCCAAATTAAAATCGATATAATTATGTATTAAAGGCAATAGATGAATTCACTTTTAGCTCCCTGAATATCAATTTCCAGAAAACTATTACAGGTAAGCTGTTGAATATTTTGAAACTAATTTGACTGAGTGCTGCTGCTGCATATGGCAGCTATAAAATTAGTCAAATAGTCACATTTCCCAGTCAAATTAGTTTCAAAATAGTTAACAGAATGGTTATTAAATAGTGAAAACATACAATTCGTACACATGCCGGAATATTAAAGATACACATTCACTCCAGTACGCGTGAAAATAAAATTGGCAAATTTTAAATTTGTGGATGCTTAAATTGTTGGGCTAGATATAATGGAACTAAATAAATCTTAACATATGATGATTTCATTCGGTACAAGTTATTACGATTTTCTGATTGCGAAGTTGGATAAGGGACTCGTGTCTCTAATTCAATTTCACATCTTAAAAAATTATATTAATTTATACGTAATGAAATAATCATATTTTAAGATGTATTTCGTTTCATTTAATTTAGGCCCACAATTTAAACTTCTAAAAGTATACAATTTTGACAACTTAATTTCAAACATTCCGCTGTGAATATGCACATTTGAGAGTTCCTGACGGACTTAGATATGTCATTCATGATGTATTTTAATTGCGACGTAAGCCTGCCTGTGACGTATTTGATTATGACCTCATAATCTTTTCTGACAGATAGGATTTCTCTATTTTGCATACCAGTATTTACATTGTGGATCACGATGCCAATAATGCAATTTGTTCATGAAAGATTATCTAGTTTCGCCCACAAATTGGCAAGGACATTACATGTCATACTTTATAGTTGTGATTCTGAACAAGTATTGATCACTTTGTTTGTCTGTTCTTCTGTCTGTCGATAAATTTCTGAAATTTCTACCGAAGCTACCTATTGCACAGCAGTAGCCCGTCGAACTAGCTATGGAATGGCCCTAATTTATTATGATAGGAACCTAAATTGTATAAGTAGATATAGCTATTATGTTGTGGCCATTTTGATACCATTATTGGTGTGTTTGGGTTTAGGAGCTTTGTTGAATAAATAAAAGATCACGGGACTTTTGCTTTAACTATAATATTATGGTCTTTGTATATAACATAGGCCTATGTTATAATTTATCTCGGAGACATATGCTGCATGGGGTTTTTTATTAGCGGTGTAGTTGTTATTCAATATAATTGCGTTTATGTCTCGTTGTTTATACTGCAGTCGAATTAGCTCAACAAGTGAAATGTAATAAACTAAATATGGAAGATATCATATGTTATTTGCTTACATGCAGAGCTGGTTTTGATGATCTTGGCAGTGTCATCGGCATCATAACCTCTAATTTCAATACAGAGTTCCAGCTCAAAGAGGTAGCTTACTTTAGTGTTTACATCTTGCTATGTGTACGACAAATACAATGGCCGGCTGCTGCTGCTGCTGCTACTGCTGCTGCTGCTGCTGCTGCTGCTGCTGCTGCTGCTGCTGCTGCTGCTGCTGCTGCTGCTGCTGGATTCTAAATATTCAAATATTTAAAAGGTTCTGAATTCTGAAGTGATTCAATAAGTTAATAAGATGTATTGTAATGGACGAATTTCGCCCACGTAAAATAATAATCCAGTATATTATTGTCTGAATCAGATACGTAATGTGTCCGTGTATCTCACCCTGCAGAGATGGCAGATCATCGCCATCATCCCATCACGTATTTTATTTTTTGTCGCCATTGTTAAAAATATTGTTCGTAGTTTCCGGATTATTCGGGGGTGGGGGTTGGGGTGGGGTGCGTCCGAACCACAACCAACGTTTTGGACTCCTACTGTACCGTGACAGCCTTTCGTTTAGTTAATTTGAGCCAAATCGGAACAGTAGTTTTTGAGATATCCATAATTTCAGAATTTGATCTCATCCCGGGGCATCCGGGTCAAGGCCAACGTTGGAAAATCCTTTCGGATCTGGCTGGTTTCATAACTATTCTTTGAATTTAATTAATTCTCATATTTTATTTATTTTAATAGGTTCAAAACTTTTTTGAGATGTACCCAGCCACAGGCGCCAGAGATAAGACATTGCAATCAATCAGAGGCAATATTAAGTGGATGCTCAAGTACTATAAGACCATCGTAGCATGGCTTGAAGACAACACAGCATAGGAACCATTGGTTACTGACACGAACCAGCATTATATTAAACATGCATATTTTGCTCATCATTGACTATAGCCAAACGTCGACGACGATGAGGACGACGACGACGACGACGACGACGACTACGAGCATATAATTAACTAGGTAATGTAATGGACCATTCCACTGTATCTTTAATATTCCGGCATATGACGTCATAATCAACTACGTGACCAGAAAAAACCGCATCATAATTAATGACGTCATTATCACGTCATGATTGATGTAGATAAGTACGTCACGAACGCATATTTGAAGACGGACTATGCGCTGTTGTACGAAATTGAATGTGTTTTCTAAAGTCTGTTGAATATTTTGAAACTATTGCACCTATGTATTTCCAGCGTAACATATTATGACAAACTTGACTGTGATATAAATATAAGATATCCAAAATTGTCTTCGTGATTTCAGTAAACGTGATCAAGAAGACCTTAATCGTTAGTGTTTGATGCTAAAAACGACCGTTATGGAAGGTTATACGCATGAGTACAAAAGTGTATAGAGGCAACAGCTGATAGATCTACGAAGTATATACCACGCAATTATGCGCATATTATTCTAGTGGAACAATGTTAGATTTCGTTCACCGAGTTTTATACATGCGTGCACTCAAGTCAAAAGGGTGCACTTTATAAGCTCCACGAATAAAAAAAACATAAAAACAAATTTGACGCCAGAATTCACCACCATTTTGCAAAAATCACTATGGTATTCTCTTACGATTTCCATCTGGAACGATTGACAAGTGTGTGGACGCTATGGGTGTAATATTGTGGTTATGTCGGAAGCTGAATTCTTTGATGTTCTCCCTAAGTGTGTTTGTGGGTTTCATCCTCGCGCTGATTATCTGTGTGATGTTTGTATGACGAGGTGTGTAGACCTTGCATGTGGCGTCAGTATTTTTTGTGTAAAATTGTCAAACTATTCAGACATAAATACTACATGTCTATGTTCTTTCAAATAGTAATGTTTAGTTATTAAAATTAATTCACGACGTGGGTTCGCAGTGCGCACTCTAGTTGATAAGAAAGTAACAAATAATACCAAATAACGATGACAGAGCAGACATTTTTGTATAGAAATGAGCAATCAGTGGCCATGGATGAATTCATTCCCAACTACAAACCGCCCATTCCTAGTTAAGCTCAGACCATGCTTTGCGGGTGTTGGGATCGATTTATATACTTTGACTCCTAAATTCCTCAAATCCCAATTTCAAGATAACGATACAAGTAACCGCTTGACTATTTTGAAACTAATTTGACTGGGTGCCGTTTACATCTATAGTCAAATTAGTTCAAAATATTCAACAAACTGTTTAATAAATAGCAGACATGTGGCAATTACATTAATTACAATTACAATCACTTTTCAAAACGTTCAATTAAATCACAATTAGCCTACTCCATTTTGTGAGTGTAATCAATTACAATTACAATTACCTTTTACTGGTCAATGTATGTCTGTATGAATTGGTCTATAAGCAATGGCGAGACTAGTGCGTGAGTGTGCCTGTACGTGCTGGTTAAAAAACAAAGAATTTTATGCAGTCATATTTTCTTTTGAAATAAACTGAAGTGACCTTTATTTTTAATGAATACACACATGTGTAGTTTAGACGAACAAGAAGAAGGCGGGAAGCACCTTATAGAAAACAGTCCAATTTCAAGGAGGACGTTCTTCAGGAAGTCTGAAATATTCAGATGAATATTTTGACAATAATTCGACTGGAAGCTGTTCCAACCTTCATGTATGCAACCAATGGCATCTAGTTAAGTTATTCTCAAAATATTCAACCGAATAATTCTTACATTGTAAGCAGAATTTGTAATATCTCATCTGTATAGTTGAAAGGTTGTCTATAAAACCTTCAATAAAATCATCAAAAGACTTTCGCGAATGAATAAAATCACACCTCCCAGCAGTTTGATGACCTCATATGTAGTTAACATTATCAATACTCTTTGCTGTGGTAAATCACACAGAGGCATACTAAGTTAGTATTGCTTAAACTATATGAACTAAGTTCTTAAAAATAATTTGGCTGCATGTTGATGATGCGTTAAACTGTTACAATTTCTAACTTATATTCAAAATATTGTGCAACTCTCATCAGACATGTCAGAGTACCTTTCTGGAATGTAGATTTAAATGGGTTAGGCTGATCTACTGGGCTCAATAGAAGAACACAGGCCATGAGGACTTGGCATTAGTACAGATATAAAGGGCACACTGGGGACCATAGAGAACTGTCCTTTATAGATAGGTATCATAATTGTCATTTATGAATTAAACCTTTCAATAGGATGTCTGACAAATTTGGTGGACTCTGTTGATAGTAATTTGACTGAAAGCTGTTCCTGTCTAAGGCCCCTTTGATTTTCAGCAAAACTATTAAAAGATTTCAATGGCTTTCTTGACAGTTGTTACCGTATTTAGATGTATTCGAAACGACATTTATATTAAAAATAAAATTTTACTTCAACATTTGAACCTGAAAGAGCAAATATGAAAAGCATATACATTCTTCCAAATATTTTGTTTAACATTTTGAAACTAATTTGACTGGAAGCAGAGTCAGACAGCAAGTACTTCCAATCAAATTAATGTTAATACGCATTTGAGCCCAAAGGACAAATACAAAAATCAGATGTGCATTTATAACAGATATTTCTGTTTATTATTTTGAAACTAATTTGACTGGAGCAGTAAGGTAGCAACAACTTCCTGTTAAATTATTGTAAAAAAATTATTTGTATGATAATATAATTTGCTATACATTGAGTACCTTCCTAATGTAATGGGGTTGCTGGGAAATATTAAGAAGAGATGTTAATTTATAGTGTCAGCTTCAAACAGACAATCAATTTTGTATGTAATCGATAACGTAATTGAAATTATCAATTACAAATTACAAAATTGTTACAATGTAATTAATTACAATTCAATTACAATTACTTATGTAGCTACTTAATTACAATTACAATCAATTGCTTGAAAGAAATGTAATTAAATTACAGCCAATTACAATTACAATTACCCCATGCCTGTTAAATAGTAAATCAATTAAAGTCATACAATGCGTACGCTTGAAGTAGTTTTCCAGCTTCATGACTGAGTATTGTCTGCCAAGTCTGGTTGTAACGTCAGCCTACGTGTGATGTAAATGATTATGACGTCATATACGTGAGTGACAGATTAGATTCATCCATTCTTCAAGATTTGAGTATGCCCAAATTTGTTTAGTAGTTTTCGCTATTGTATCTGAAAAGTGTTCCTTTAAATGTGAAATAAAATTATCTTTATTAAGTATTAAATGAAAATGGCGTGGAACATAGTCCAGCAACAACAACAATAATAACAATAACAGCAAGAACAACAACAACAACAACAATAAGTTCAACGACGACGACGACGACGATGACGATAACGACGATAGCGGCGACAACAAATTCAACAACAACAAGTTCAACAACAACCAGTTCAACAACAACAACAACAACACCAACAACAACAACAACAACAACAACAGAAACAAGGGCAAGAAGAAGAATAACAACAACAACAACAACAACAACAACAACAAGTTCAACAAGAACAACAATGATAATGTTACCGATGAAGATGACGATGATGAGGACGACGACAACAACAACAACAACAACAACAAGTTGAACAAAGTTGAAAGTTCAACAACAACGACGACGACGGCGATAACAGCAAATTCAACCATCGGCAGCAACAGCACCCAGTCAAATTAGTTTCAAAAAATTTAAGAGCTTACCTGTATAGTTTTGCGGAAATTGTTAGCCAGGGAGTTCAGAGATTGATCGGTCCCAACCCGAGCGAGATGTATGTGGAGTTTAGCTGGAGATGGGCGGGGCATGGCTAAAATTGGAAATGGCTAAGGGGGGCATAACTCATCTGAATGAAATAGATGTCTCTCTGCCTCACATGTGTCATACATAATATATTACTAGAGGAATGATGGGAAGGATTGTACAGGAATCCGTATCTAGCTATACCCCGTCCTTTTCTAGCTCAGATTCTCCCACGCTTTCAGTGTGCTGGGATCAATTTATATACATTAAACCTTGACTTGTCAGACTCACATTTTCAAGGTAACTGTACAAGTAAGCTGTTGACATACAATTCGTACAGCTGACAGCCTTCTCCAGCTTCTTGACCGAATATTGCCTGTCAGTTATGATAGTGACGCCCACCTATTCTGTGGCGTAATTGATAGTCAATAGTTGGATGACAGATTGAATTCATCTAGTGCCTGGTGGTGAAAGCGCATAGATTCTATGTAAACGTGAAACATGTCTTTAGAAGGACGTAATCCAGCCACTAATATGCATTGAGCATGTTGGTGGAAATGAAAATGTCTGTGATCGATTGTCATAAGCAAAAGAAATTAGTAAACAGCAAACTTGGCAGTAATTCACATCACGCATATATTTAGCCAGATGCGTCCGTTAAAACAATGATTTGGATGACTGAATTGAGATATTTAAGGACGTCAGTTTCTTAATTTAGCTATTTAAGCAAGAAATCAGTTGCAAACCGATGGGATGTTGGCAGAAATCAAGATATTTTTTTCCTGCCAATGTTTGCATAAAGTGCTTTATTTTATTAGCCATGAGTAAAGACAAAAGCATGTATTAGTAGATAAATCCAGTCGATCGATCAGTCATATTACGTCATACTCAACTACATCACATGTATGCTGACGTCATAATCTATTAGGTTATGAATGATGCAATTAAATCCGTCATAAACGCTTACTAGCCCGCTAAATTTCACACATTGTATGTCTTTATTATTTAATAAACATTCTGCTGAATATTTTGGAATTAATTTGAGTAGGCGCTGTTGCTGCCATAGGTAGTATCAGCACCCAGTCAGATTAGTTTCAAAATATTCAACAGTTTACCTGTATAGTTTTCTGGTAATTGAGATTCATGCAGTTCAGCGTTCGATCGATCCCAACACGGACAAATGGTGGGCGGAGCTTAGCTAGAGATGGGTGTGCCACATCTAAAACTGGATTCTTCTATTATGATTGGCCACAGGATACGTCATACCGTCGAATCCTGAAACGCCAAACCACTTGCCAGACCAAGATACCAATAATAATACCCAAATGGGGAAGCCGTTAGGATATCGACTCAAGAATGAACCTTAAAATCTAACAGCCCACTGTACATGTAGCGCAGTCACTAGAAAGCCCGTCGTCCTATCGCACGGTCTCGCTCTCCCACTGACGCTCTCGTATCGAGTCCCGTGCTTACACGCTTTTGATCGCTAAGTTTGGAAAACTTCATAAATGAGGTCAGTCAACTATCGCCTAATAGAATTGCTCTGTTATTATCATCCTAATAATATACTGTTAATCACATAGCTTGACATTTGTGTCCCGCAGGTTCTCCATCGATATTGACATGAAGCTATACACCTCTATTTTTAGATTTAAAGGGAGATTGAAGTAGGCAGAAATCTGATTGGCTACTTGAAAACCGGCAGTCAACGTAGCAAGTAATCGAGGGTGTGCAAGTACGGCCTCGAACAGCGAAGCGATGTGAGTGGGCGTATGTTAGTACAATGTAGAAAGCCTGGATAATTCTTACAAATCGGCAAATGATCTCTGACATCAATGTTATTGTGTTGTATCGACTAGATATAAGTAACCACGTGCCTACGTTTAGTCCCAATAGGGTGAAGCAATCGTGTGATATACGGCAATACGAACAGATAAATAGAAAATTTAACTAAAAACCAAACTTACAAATAGTTCTCTAAGAAAGTTACAATGACCTGGACCTCAGGACACTAATGCCATTCCGCTGTGTTCCCGCGATTTAGGTAAGCACGTGTCCAAGTTTTGTCAATGCAGTCATGTGGTATAAGACAATATGCAGCGCTAAACAGAAAACATATCCAAAATCTAACTTGAAAAACTGAGTTTTGTGAAATGGTACGATGACCATTGACCTTATGATCGCGATATCATTCCCTGCATTAGCTCGATATAGGTAAGCATGTATTCAAGTTTTGTCACATTGGTGAGAAACAATCCTGAGATATAACATAATAGTTAGAGATAAACAGAAAACATCAACCATAAACGTGACTTGAAATAAACAGTTTTTCAAAGGATATGATGACCTTGAACTTTGACCTTAATACCCCAATACAATTATCCTACATTCCCTCGGAATAGTGTCCAAGATGTGTCCCAATATGGAGAAGCAACCCTGAGATATATAATATATGACAATATGTACAGCTAAAGAGAAACACCCAAAAACTTAGCAAGAAAGGTTTTGTCAAAGATGACGATGACATTTATCTTTGTACCTTTACCACGATTGTCACTGCACTGTCTCGGGACGCCATCTGTCACTGCACTGCCTCGGGACGCCATCTGTAACTGCACTGCCTCGGGACGCCATCTGTCACTGCACTGCCTCGGGACGCCATCTGTCACTGCACTGCCTCGGGACGCCGTCTGTCACTGCACTGCCTCGGGACGCCATCTGTTACTGCACTACCTCGGGACGCCATCTGTAACCATATACCGAAGTTTGGTTGCCATATAATTAACGAATCCTGAGATATAAGAAAATATGTAGATCTAAACCAACGGCTTAACTTAGATTGGACATAGCCAGCCAGCCAACCAGACCGACCGACCGACCGACCGACCGACCGACCGACCGACAGGCAGACAGACAGACAAAGAGAGAGAGAGAGAGAGAGAAAGCGCGCTGTGTACTACTCATCCATGAGACGGCAACAGCGTTAAAAAAACTACTGTAAAAGTGCTATACTATATTCTGTATTATGCGATCTTGACCCAAATACACCAGTAAATGTGCCATGAGACGATGAGGATATTTTTAGCAAATGGTTATTGGCGAACATTTTAATATTATATATATATATATATATATATATATATATATATATATATATATATATATATATATATATATATATATATATATATATATATATATATATATATATATATATATATATATATATATATATATATATATATATATATATATATATATATATATATATATATATATATATATATATATATATATATATATATATATATATATATATATATATATGTATATATATATATATATATATATATATATATATATATATATATATATATATATATATATATATATATATATATATATATATATATATATATATATATATATCGATGGGTTTGGTTACCCTGCCTGCCTGCCCACCCGTATGCATGTCAAATTTCTGACATGCCTGACACAACGACTTATTTAGCGACTATAGGGTGCTGTCGCGCTTATCTTTATCAAGGCGTTGGAGGATTTCTAGGTTCCCCTGAACACCCTTTCTGTACATTGTACAGGATCGGCAATATCGGAGAGACAGAACCAGAAAACACGCGCACACGCCCACGCAAGCACATACCCATGCACGCACGCACACACGCACACATACGTATACGCACACACGCACGCACGCTTGCACAAACTCACGCGCGCGCGCAAACACACAAACACGCGCGCGCGAACGCACGCACGCGCGCGCACGCATTAGCCTCTTCAAACGTGGATTTAAAGGGGTGACCTACATATCTCGGGCCACCAATTTTTGCCCATTTTCTCTGGCAATTAAACATTTTAGCGTTTCAATCAGACGGTCCAGATAGAATAACATCTTAAAAGCGTAAGACATATTTTGCTGAATAATTTGAAACTAATTTCACTTGGAGCTGTTGCTGGCCAAGGCAGCAACATCTCCCAGTCAAATTAATTTCAAAACTGCCACCACCTGACCTGTACGGTTTGAAAAATAAAAAGTGAAATAAATATTATCTTATGCCACTAATAGGACATGACTCAGCATCTTCGCAACTTCAAATGCATGGAGTTGGAAGAGGTCATGTATTTCGCGCGTAATGTGGCGGCGTGGGGTGGGGTAGTTAGCGGTATTCATTCTGGTCCGATTCTGGTCCCCTCTAGGGACCACGCCCGAGGGGGCCCACGCCCTTAAACAAATTCGTGGAACCCGTCCAGCTCTTCTCTAATAAGGTGACTATTTATATATATATATATATATATATATCACCCTCATCGAGCAAATGCCATTTGACCGCCTAAAAATGCTAGCATGAAATGGCAGTTAATGACGCTGACGTTAAATTGGGACGCATTTCGCAGACACTATAGTTGATATTATCTAGCCGGTAAGAGAATGCTAACACCGTGCTGTGAGTATACGTCGTATACGAGGAGCTGCGCGAATGTGGCAGGACTACATAGATGTGGTTAAGTATATATATATATATATATACTTAATGCTTGATTTCATATATTATAGCGTTTAGATGACGTTCGCAAGAGCTTTTTATAACACCAATAAAACCAGTTTGCGACAGGCCTGGTAACAATGGATGCCCTAAATGCCCAGCTGACTTCGTTTTACAACGTCTAAAACTAGTAGGCCAACGTGATCTTAGGCTAGGCGATATTAATGTGAGCAAGACGGTATTTAGCCTCATACAGGTTCTGCATAAATTCACTTATACTAAAACAGTATGGCGAAGGAAGAGTATGCTTTAGCGGGTGCGAATTCAGAGAGGAAGAGTTCTAGCAAGTTTGTGAAAATTAGAAAAGTTTGGGTTTTCGTATTCGCATTCCTTTTCATCGTAATTCCCGTGGTAGTTGGTGTTTTAGTTTGGCACTTTGTTTCTTCTGAAGCTACTTGTGACGACACAGATATTGGATCTACTTCGCAAATACCAGCATCGCATTCTTCGCAAACACCAACCACAGTGGACCCTAACATCGGAAAGGTCTGGGACAATTACAGATTACCGCGTGACGTCATACCTTTGCATTACCACCTCACGCTGTATCCAAATTTTTATGACGACAATGCGTGGCTGAGTGGCAGTGTGGTCATAGAGGTGGAAGTTGTCAAACCCACCAAGCTCATCCTGATCCACTACAAGGATATCAACATTACCAACATGGAGATAATAAATGGCAACACAGGTCAGCTTGTAGAGATAGCCAGTCAATTCGCATACGCAAAATATAATTATCTTGTTCTAGAATTCTCGTCAACTTTCGAAAGTGGAACCTTCTTGAACATATCATGTAGCTTTGAAGAAACGCTAGCAGGGAAAACTGCCGGGTTCTATAGGAGTCAGTATGTCACTTCGTCTGGAGAAAAGAGGTACGTGTGTAAAAAAAGAGAAAAAGAAATATCAAAAGATCCTCTATCTATATGTTGAGAGTATGAATCTTTCCAGATAATCACGTCACGAACGCATATTTGAGGACGGACTACACGTTGTTGTACGAATTGTAAGTCTTTACTGTCTAATAAATATTCTGTTGACTATTTTGAAACTAATTTGACTGTGCGCTGTTACTGCCATAGGCAGCAACTGCACCCAGCAAATTAGTTACAAAATAGTCAACAGCTTACCGGTATAGTTTTCAGGAAATTGATAGTTAGGGCATTCGGGGATCGATCAATCCCTACACAGAGAAGTGTGGGTGGAACTTAGCTAGAGGTGGGCGGGGAATAGCTAAAACCGGAAAGGTCCATTGCGTAGATAAGCTTGGTCTGCTGAATTATCAGCTTCCAGTATACAGTCTTAACTCTCAACCATCGTTCAACAACAATCTTATCCTATGCTTTCCTACTCAGTCCTGAGGTTTATCTATGTCGCTTTAAATTTATAAGTTGTTTTAGAACATTGCATACCTTCTTCTATTGCGGACCTAAGGTCTTCCAGAGACACCGTTAGTAACATGTAGCCGCTAATGTTCCATCGACATGATTCATTACCCATATTTCGCTGATGGTTTGGGACTGGTATGATTATTGGAGGATTCCAGTTTATCCATCATTCATATGACGTCAGAATCAGCTACCTGATGTGTAGGATGACGTCATAATGACTTAGGGCATTAATGACGTAGCTAGGTTCGTCACGAACGCCTAATTGATGACGGACTATGCGTTTTTGTACGAATTGTATGTCTTTATTATGTAAAAAAACATGCTGTTAAATATTTTGAAAGAAATTTGACTGGACACTGTTGCAAGCATATATATATCGAAATAGAGATTCAGAAAGTGCAGATATCGATTGATCCCAGCACGGACGAAGCGTGGGTGTAACATAGCTAGAAATGGGCGGGGCATAGAAAAATTGATTCTTCCATGGAGATGGCAGGTTGGGGACAGAGAATGGCGGGACTAGTTGTTGTGGCGTGGCCATGGACATATAAGGATGGGACTAGTGGTTGTGGTGGCTTTGGCGGGGTAGAGAGAGAGAGAGAGAGAGAGAGAGAGAGAGAGAGAGAGAGAGAGAGAGAGAGAGAGGGAGAGGGAGGGAGGGAGGGAGGCAGGCAGGCAGGCAGGCAGGCAGGCAGGCAGGCAGGCAGGCAGGCAGGCAGGCAGGCAGGCATGCAGGCAGGCAGGCAGGCAGGGAGGGGGGGGGAGGGAGGGAGAGAGAGAGATGGTCTTCATAGATGAGGAGGACAAACTATTTGACGAACTCTCCCAATAGCTGCAAGCAAACTAATAACTGAGAATCTCTTTATGAATTAATCCAGCACAGAGTTCATCCACATATACTGATCGGCAAAGCATGAAACTAAATACCTAGCTTTTCAGTCCTTCTGGATGCTATGGATCCGTAGATCAAAGATGCCCTTGATAACGCAGCCTGCGTATCCTTGAAGCTGCTTAGCTGTAACAATGGGGCAGTTCCAAGCCAGCTCTAGATATACTTGATTCTTATCACAGCAAACACTTCTACACCATCACTGGACACTGATGACCAGACAGCATAATTTCCAACGATGCGCTATACAAGATGTGTAATACATCGCCGTTGTCTGTAAAGGTCGCCCAGCACAGATGCCCATGTTTGGCCATGTGATAAGGATGTCAGAGGACACACGAGCACATAGAGTCTTGAAATTCGTACTACTATAGGAGGCAACAAATACAAAACCAGAAGAGGACGTCATTGCATAAATATGTTAAGCGTGCTGCGAGGTGACCTCAAGAAAGTAGGACTTGGTACACTCTGATCAAGAATGTAGCCTAGGAAGCTAAAGTCTTTGGCTAAGAACAAGTCTCTGTGGAAGAACTGATTGCAGCTGGTCGAAGATTCTACGACAGCCGCAGAATACAGTAATCATACATACATCTATATTTATCCTAATCCTATAGCAGATAGTTGGCCACAATATTCTATGGGAATCCGCTGTCCTGGTGAAATTCTGCTAAACAGTATTCTCTTGAAATAGTGGCGGGGTTCGTGTTTAGGTGCAGGCGTGCGCGTGCGCGTATGCGCGTGTGCTAGAGGGTGGTTGGCGTGGGGTGGATGGGGGGGGTGCACAGTTTCAGTTTTCGGATTTCTTTACAGACTATGCTCAGGGACCGCCTACCCGTGTGAAATTATTAGCTAGTAAATTAACCTATTTTGGGATTTTGTTAGCCAAATATTATCTCTCGTAGTCAGTGAATTAACACAATTTGGGATTTTATTATCTAACTTTGAAAGGGATACTTACTTACTAATCCCGTCTCAAATGTTGTATTGCACGGATAGATTGTAGTACACAGATTCTATATAATTTATTTCCTAGGGGAACATCATCTTTCAGTCAAATTACTTTCAAAATAGTCAACAGCTGAAATGGATAACGGGGTATTACCTCAATAGAATTGTCCAATAAATAAACAAACACATGCTTTTTAGCATCTAAACTATCCCACGTTTATTCCTTTTTATACACATGTTGTCACGAACGATGACCAAGAGGACGACTCCCGGCTTTCTCCCGCCAGCTGCTTTTTATACGCTCAGCTGGCTGCTCGACCATAGGGCCGGTCACTCTGTCAGTAGTGAAACCATATAAGACGGTCGGTTACCCTCCTTGACCATTGCCAATTCCAACCATGACGTAACACATATAATTATAACATCCACACATTTAAATTAAAACTGAGATATCAATTTTCTCATAAACGGCAGTACTTCATGCACCAGCTCTTTCGCCTGCAGAGCGGGGAATCCTGCACCTCCGGCGGATACGAACGATGCGATGGAGGCGTCACGCATGAAATCCCAGCAGCAGCTGAGAAGATAGCGTAGAGGGCCTGTGTCAGCACACACAGTGTCTAGTACATCCAGTATCTGTATGATACATGCACGGGAAGCCATGACTATCCTGTGGTCTTAAACGGCAAACCAAAGAACGCTGACTTCTTCACGTCTGGTAGCTGGAGGCTGGCGGTAACACCTGTTTTGCCATCGACAGTAATATGGCTCAGGCCGCGGGTGCCTATCTTAAGATTCTCTCCATCCTGTCGGAATGAACTCCGTGGCTTCAGGAGATCCTTAACCAGGTCCTGTGCAAAGGACTCAGCCATAACCTTGATGGCTCCAGCCTCATCAACTCTGAGCATACCTCGCATCGTCGCCCTCTTCTTGATACCCATCCCCTTGTATACAGTCTTGGCCTTGTTAATTGCCGATTGTCCTACCGTATCAGCGTTTCTGATGACATCTCATGCTGGGATGGTTCGTCGGATCTCCCGTGGGTCTCCCTTCTCATCGATGTCTCGGAAGGAGATAGGGGCAACGGTGTCCTCTGAACCGAGGCGTGCCTCGCCCAAGTGAGCAAGATCGCCTAGCTCTTTGCTTTCTAGGTCTGTGCCTGACAAAGTCATAGTTCTATATACAGACGGCTAAAACCTACTAGTCATACCCCCAGTGAAATAGTTGGGCATAGGAGGACCACGCATTCGGCCAAGGGAATAGGTAGCAGTGCTCTTGGTACTGGCCCTCTCTGCAGAGGCATGCCTTGTGGGTGGTCCACCATTCCCTAGCATTGGCAATTCTCAGTCCGCGTGCTCGACTATGGGCTACACACCGCCCTCCGGCACGTCATGTCTCATATGCTGCAGGGGTCTCGTGATCCATTTCTCACTATTCAGAGGTTTTAAATGTAGGCGACGGTTATCTCAGCCATTGCACTCGTTGCTAGCCCTAGAACCGTGGCCTCCATTAGTGTAACACGTTCACCCATGATCTTGGCGGCAACAGTGTAGGAGGCACCACTGAGGGCGATCTTTGGGATGGGGTGAGTTATTCCGAGACAGTGCCCGGCCACCCCACTCACCACTGTAGCTAGGACAGCCGCAGTGGTGGCAGGAAGAACCTCATTTTCCCCTGTCATCTTCACCACGGCCACATTCGCCGCCACGTGACTGGCGACATGGATTGCCAGAGGTTTTGCTTTGGTCAGTAACTTCTGTGTCTTGGTTCGCAGCAGGTTCTCCACCTTCTGAAGACTTGCCTGGCTCTCGCGCAGTTGCTTCACGATCTGTACCATTGACGTCATTGTTTAAGCACTGAGTATACAACACGGTTAAATGTCTGCATCCTCTGTCGAGAGAGCTAATAAGATCTTCCCAGTCTCCGTCTGCCAGGTGGCCGGGTTGGTACTCAGGAATATTCATCTTTCTATTGAGACATCTTAAACATGTCCGGGCTCTATGTGAGAAGTACTATGATGTCTTCCGGAGGGAGTTGAAGGACTACAAGGAGAAGAGACCAGATGAGCTCGCTCAGCTCTTCGGTGCTGATCTGACAGAGGGGCTGACAGCTGTGAAGCTCTATCTAGGATTTGGTAAGGGACAGATCTGCTTCCTCGAATACCTTATCATGGGCGGGAGTATCGTCGAGCAGCTCCTGTGAGCTAAAGGTTTCTACAAGGATCGGGAGTATCTGTCAAATGTGTTCCAGCAGTTGCGGACCACCATGGCCTCACCAGACTCAGAGCTGAACAAAGCTCTGTGATACTACAAGCTGGAAAAAGGATGCACTGTAGAACCCTCCAGCCCTTGGATGTGCATGTTGGCAGCGGGTATAGGGGATGTATGGCATGCCAAGCTGGTAAAGTGTCTCACCGTGGTCCCCACTGCTACTGTAGAGAGTCAGGATAGTCTTATAGCTGATTTGCTAGCGGCGGAGTAGGCTGATCCCGAGCGGCATGATAGCTAGGCCTGACAACACTCATAGAGCTACCATGTGAAGCGGTGTCATGTCGACTGGCTGCAGTGTCGGAGTCGGAATGCCTGGATCTGCCATGTCGACTGGCTGCAGTGTCAGGGTCGGAATGACTGTATGGCCCATACTATGCATAGGTGCCTTGATGTCAGTGTTGAAGTCGAAGCAGACACCGGGGAAACTCCCCTCGACTATCAAGTTGTTATAGCCCCTGACTTGGAGGCCCTCGATGTTCACGATCATGTTGCTCAGAATCAACCGTAGGTGTGGTGAAATAGCAAAGTCAAGTTTGCCACAGGCCTTCTGCAACCCCTGCTGGAACTTAGCAATAAGACTACTGGGGTCTGCCACGATGGGCATACCCTCAACGAGACTGATGAACATGGCCTGGACCTCTGCTCCGCTGACACCATCTATGGAATGCCACAGCTGGGTCTGTGCTGCAATGAGGCAGTAGCACAGTGCTTCCAGGGACTGGTTGATCTGAACGATCCCTGCTGGTGTGAGGCCTGAGGTGGTGTGGGACAAAGTACTTCCACACATCTGGATAGTCCTGCTGCAAGCCAGTGATGTGCATATTTTGCACCAGCGGCCCAGGGTCGGAGTCTGGATCGAACGAGAATGTTGCTGTCTTCCGATGGCCTACTCAGCGGGATGTTCGATAGGGGAATCCTGAGTAGTCACATCTCGGGTCACCGTACATAACCCCTAGACCGCTGTTTTCACTACCATGCCACCGATAGTCTAGGTGAGCGCTGAACTCTCTCTCTGTAGTCTGCTGGCCACTGAGACGCTATGATTGTTGAGCTGTGGGTCGAAGGCGTTTGTATCAGGGAGGCTTGCACCCAGCTCATGGAGGATTCGTCGCACCATGAAGTACACGTGGAATCTGATACAGCTGGCGATGAGCACAGCTTCAGGAGTACCAGAATAGGAGTGAAGCAGGGTGGAACTTAGTCCACATCCTGGCATGGTACACCATACGTCAAAGTTCAGCTGCTAATTCCAGTATGAGAGGCTTGGAGCAGCCATCCAAATATGAGCTTGCTTCGCATCCTTGATGGTGATGGGGCAGTTGGTCAGCGATCGAGGATTGACGGAGAAGGTGGTTCGTGACCGTCCATCCACTGTGATGGAGAACAGTGTTAGCTCTGGTATAGCATCCAGTAGACCTCTCAGGCCAGTCAATGGTGTACCCAGAGGGGCGGTTGGCTCCGGATGACTGTCGTGAGGTTCAGTGGAAAGACCATCTATATTGGTGTTCTTAAAGCTGCCATACAGGCAGCACACTATTTGTAGTTGTCTCGACTCCAGAGACCAGCGAGGCGACCTCGCCATAACATCTCGTTTTTTAACTCCTCCATATCAACCCACCTGCTGGAGCCCTTAAGCTATTGCTGTCGCACTTTAGGTTTCTCCATGTGGTACGGAGCTTGGACCTTCAATATATGGTGGTACGCTTCATCGGTGACCTGGCCATCCTCGAGAGATTTGCTGACAGACCCGTCGATAGTCCGTAGCATACTCTGTGCCAGTGCCACGTACTTAGCATGCTTCTCCAGCCTCCTTATGATCTGCCGCTGCCCCATCCCAAGCCCTTGCCAAGACAGTGGCGGCTAGTGTCACGCCACGCGGCGGGATGGCGACGATGGCACCCACCCCTGTAGCGAGAGTGGCCACAGCTGCCACCCCAGCACTGGCTCCAATCACACCCGCATCAGTGGTTGTACGTTCGAGGACGTGGTAGGCTGTCTTATATCACCTGCGCGTTCTGCTGTACTTTTCTGCCTCATGGACGAGACTCTGCCTGATGGTATCTATCTGCTGGAGTCACCAGCCGTGGATGGTGCCGCCCTTGTCAGCCGTCAGGGAGGGGTATAGTTCTGGTTGCTTTCCGCCACTCTGATTCTGCCATACTATACCCGGAGATTAAACCTGCATCACTTGCAGAATCTGCTCATGAGTCATAGAAGGGTTCATTTTGGAGAACCTGGAGAACCGTGTTAGCTTGCTGGTGTCGAGACAGACGTCTCTTAGACAGGAATCATCCAGCACTATGTCGGGGGCCGGTAGCTTTCTGAGATGTGACATCTGGATCTTCACCTTATGCCCAAGATAGTAGGTCCGCCGCTGGATGGCTTTCTTGGTCTTACACTTCTGCACCATCTCCTCTTCCCACTGTATGGCATCTGGCTCATTCTCGTCTGTGACATCGTCGTAGACATCTGGCTCATCGGCGTCTGTCAAGACTCCTGCGTCCCACTTACTCTCCTCCAGGAGGGCCTGCCAGTATCGGAAACCTTCACTGTTCCCTCGCCTCCTTGCAATTCTCCCGTTCTGTTGATACCAGCTCTCCCGCTGTAGTAATGCCCCTTCTTGTTGCAGTGCGGGCATCTGTTCGTTTAAGGCCTTTATCTGTGCACGGGTCATGTAGGGGCAACCCTGTAGCTGGCTCGTCATCATCTCGGCAAAGGTCAGATATTCCTGGAGTGATATCCTGTCAGGTCAATGAGTAATAAGAGTGTAAACTCTAAATGGGCGTCCGATATCCCATCCGTGCTGGCATATATGTTAATGGGGCTGTCAAACAGGTGATTTACAGGTGTGAACAGGCTAGGACTGATAGCTTTCCATAGGTTGATGTTGGCACCTCGGAGATACTCTATCACGTCCCGGCCGACTTCTATCAGTGAGCTGCTGTGTGCACTGCCCGGAGGCTGATGTAGCCCATTGGCGTGTATGTATGTTGTTCCCTGCTGGGGCACCTCGAAGAGGGCCCATTCTACACGGTACTGTACCACCTGTCTCTCCTCTAGAGAGGGTGAGATTACGTTCTCACCACTGGAGAGCAGCAGTCGGACAATCGGCATGGTTATATCTCCCGTTTAAACCCCTTCTATAGCATGCTATGGAACCCATATTTGCTCACTCGACTGGTCTTGCTGACCTGGCAGATGTGTACGCAGTTGATCCTGCCAAGGTAGAAGAGAGCGGTGGCAAGTCATTCGCCCTACAGTACGAAGCAAACTCAAATGCATTCTCCCTCCACCCCATTGGTGGTGATGGGGTGGAGCTGCTCACAGACCTCACGGATCTGTTGAAGGAGTGCCTGTGTCACAACATAGATGGCCACAAGATCGTGTTTCCGTACGATTTCCCGAAGAGGAAGTACTTCATCGAGCAGTTGATTGAGCTCTCGGATACAGAGGTAGCAGACATTAACACCCTAAATAACGACCTCAGCTTTCATCTGGTCAAACCCTATTCGAGCGGTGCCCCGCCGATGACCCATGATGGTCTGCTATTGACCCTGGCCAAAAACCTGCAGTTCATATTTGAGAATAATGAAGTGTGGTACCGCGCTGGACCTGTGGTTGACTGGCAACCATGGTTGCCCCTATATAGGCCTTCCGCAGTCATTGACAGAGATTTTACTCCCCTCTCCACTGTTGTGAAAAAGGATGGACAGTTCGAAAGCTCTACAATCGGGGATCATCCTTCCTCACCTACATAGGTGAAGGTGTCTCTCTGATGATGGTGGGTCACCGGATCAGCGTCACAGGTGGAAAGCTCCTGCAGCGTCGTCCATTCAATGGACCAGAAGAAGCTGTTAGCCTCCTGGAGGGCATCCTACGGATAGATGGTGTGTCACACGTCTCCAAAGCCAAGGGTGCTGTTAAACTGCTTCAGCGAGTCAGCTTCACTAGTCCGCAAATGACTCATATAGTCCTAGAGCTACATTTCTCAGCCGACGGAAGAGTGAAGCAGCTAGCCCCTGCGAGGTTGAAGATCACTATCGATCCGGATGGAACAGGGCTCGATCTGGCACAGATACTTTTGAGGGGTTCACTCTGTTCAGGTTAACTCTTCATATATGGCCATGATTCGCATCATACTGCTCGTGCTGGCGTCTACACTGCCATGATATTGGATGCCAAGTGGGCCCACTTCCGGGATGACCCACAGTACAATCCTTGGATCGACCCCTTGTGGAGAAACATTTACGACTGCCACGTGAAGAGATCAAGTCTGTCTGCCACTTCTATGGGGTGGAGAGGGTAGGCTGTGGTTGTCTGCTGGAGACCCCTGCTCAGCACCAGATTATCTGCATAACATGTGAACATGTCAGAGCCTGCCGTGGTTCAAATGCTAATCACTTTAGCCTCCTCCCAGGTGAGCATTATCCAGGTAGATGGAAGGCCCTATGGGTGGTCCCATCATACCGATGCGACTCTAGCATAGACTATGTGTTTGTCTAAGCCTACACAGAATAGAGAGAGAGGCAGGCCCTTCTAGTGTGGTTGATCACAAGGCGATCAGTGGTGTATATCACTGTGGAGGCTTGTCTCTAAATGTGCGTTCAGACCTTGGTAGTAGTAGGGTCGGAATGATACTACCTCCCAGGCAGCCATTCGGCGATCCGTGGTGGCGCCCGTCTCAACAACCTATGCCCCAGGGATTGAAAGGGTGGTGGGGGCCACGGATCGCCGAACGGCGGCCAGTTGAGGGAGGTGGTATCATTTTAATTCTGACACTACTACTGCAAAGGATAACTGTCCTTACGACATACCGAAGTCAATTTCTTAAAATCCACACAAAAACGTGTAACAGCATCTTTCTTGGGTACTAAAGTGATAGGTGACGCCCAAGGTGATGACGATGGTCTTATGACGCCTGCTTCTAACATTTCCTTGACCTGGTTCTTTACCAAATATGCCTTTGCTAAAGGCATCCTATACACCTTCTGTCGGATGGGAGGATGATCCCCTGTTGGGATCGTACATTGTACCTGGGGCATACATCCAAGACTATTGGGACAAGCCGTATCGAAATTATTGGCAAAGTCGCTGAATACTTTGTCAATAACTGCATATCCGGTCGTCTCCTTACAAGTAGCATATACATCATAATTTTGAGCCCTATAGGGTATTCTGAATGGGTATTTACTTCCAAACCATACCTCTTCCCTCTTCCCATAATCAATTTTCGCCTTTCCCATATGCAAAGCATCCACACCAATCAAACACTGATGCCTCATGCATTCCACACCCATACTTGGAATCAGCCTAGCATCTTGAAATTTAATCTGAGTTTCTCCTAATATATTGATCGGTGAACCATTTACAGCCAACAGAGTATTAGCCCTCTTGAATGGCTGAGCATTTAAGATGCTCCTCCATATAGCCTTCCTAACAAGGGAGGTACTAGCACCAGTATCCATCAAAGTATCTAAGTACTCACCCCTGCTGTTCTCCTGACCATTCACTTCCACTTCTAACCGGATGAGCAACCTGATCATCGCTGACTTTCCCCTGATGAGGCTCCTCCGCCAGCGTATGAATAATGGCCATACTCGTCAGTCTGCTCATCTGTCAACATGAATCCAGTGCAATCTACATACTCACTGTGATGGTTCATGCCGTTTCGTATGTCTTTCCATGTGCTCAGAGAATATGCACGAGTCCAGAATCATATGATGCGCATTCATCATAATGGTATTGTTCATAACGTCGACAATCTACTTCGTCGTTCTCCATTGGTGTTTCATCGCGATAACCGGAGTTATCAGGCTGATGTGGTCTCTTCATTGCCCATCGTGGTTGCTGATGGTTTTGCTGATTCATCGGACACATAGCTTGATAGTGTCTGGTTTTCTGGCACTTAAAGCACATTATGCTGTGCTTGGGTTGACTAGGCGCAGTTCGTGCAGAATAGCATTCTGAGGCCATATGGCTTAATTTCCCACAATTAAAACACTTAATCGGCCTAGTTGCATGTGGGGCTGGCCTTGTATTCGGTGCTTATTGTACTATTTGCATGCAGTCACTTGTAAAGTGTCCTTTCCTACCACAATTATAACAAGTAGGTGCTTTGAATTTCTTGGGATCAGCTTTTGGTGCGGCTCGCGAACGCTGTTGCTGTCGTGGTTGTGGTTTTCAACCACTGAGCAGAGCTTTTCTATCATCTTACTCTGCTGTGAAATCTGGGTTCGCATCTCCCGGATAATCTTTCAAATATCTTTTCCTTCCCGTATATCGATGACATCGACCTCCATTTCCTGCTCATGACGTACAGGAATTTTCATAGCTTGCAACAGGTCATTGCAACATTCTTCCTCCTCCGTCATTGCCATTGCTTCATCACAATTCTTGGCCTTCTTGCGGAAAATCCGTCTTTCCATACCCTGATCATATAATGCCATAATGTAGTCAGATAGAATGATTCCTTTGGTGTCATCATTCACCATGGGGTATGCCCGTTTGGCCAGCTCTTTGTATCTGCAATTGAATGCTATGGTGGTTTCATTCGACCATTGCTTTACAGCATCTAGATCATATTTAACTCTCTCCTTTTCATTGGCCGATATAAAATTCAGAGTCACGAACTGTTCCAGTTGATTGTAAGTGACATTGGCCCTATCTTTGTTCAGTATAAACTGATCAAAAGCTTTGCTTAGTGCTCCTCTTGATGCTCTTGCCATCATGTAAACTGCTATGGCTGACAAGGTTCCCTGCATCGCCTGATAAACTCGACGAGTTTCATCCAAGAATTGCATCACCTCTTCTGGTATTAAACCATCACATGGTTTAACTCTCTGCATCAGTTCATGTACCTGCTGATGATGTACATGATCCAACTCCTTCTGATCCTCTTCCTTGGATACTACGTTTGCAATTTTCATTCCAATTGCATTCATCACATTCACAGAAGCCTGTGACGGGTTTACTGCATGTGACGTTGCCATTTTATAATTCCTAAGCTACTGATAATATAACTGAACTACTATGTGATTCAAATGGGTTTGATCCTCGCACCGTATGTCAGTCGTAACATGAATTATATTGTTTTCACGGTATTCACGATGTTGAATTACTTTTGGACTGTCTGACAGCTTAGCTAAATCTATAAAGCACGTGATTCTATCGTTCAAATCATTCAATAATGAAATTACTTCTTTCTCAGATGGATTGTTCATAATTTCAAATGTACTTACAATTGTTACAGATTAGCACTCCTGTGCGAATATAATTCCATGATGATCAAATCAAAAATGAATCAAGGATCCTGGCAGGCTCGCCATTGAAGATTTCTGGGCGTAGCCTTCAAGAACTTCGGAAAACTTACTAAGATCTACGACGATAAGAGTTGGTCACTCCCACTTGCTACTGGAAACTTTTAAGTGTTGCTGCGACAACATCCCCAGTTGTGCGATGAGGTGAAGTAGCTGCAGTCGGCTCACCTCGTCTGACTGATGGTGAATAGACGATATTTATTTCAGACTGCGGGGCCTGATCTGACCGATCTAAGATCCTGGTAAGGACTGGGTGTGTATCCCAGCTCAACTAGATTCCCTAACAAACTAACAAACTTCCGGTCTTACATATACGTAAGATAAAGACTTTATTTACACTATAATAACATAAACTGATTGAATGATCGAGCAAGATCGATCATACAAATAATATTTGGTACAATATGATGTATATAAAACTATCATCCTAAACTAACCTATCTCTACTCTATCCTATTCTACCACAAGCTCGTTAGGCATAACAGCCATAGATTGGAACAATGCGAATCCTATCGAGTATGTCGAAATGTTCAGATTGAGTGAATCTGAAAGATTAATTTGTTCTGAGAGAAGTACCTTCTTATATAGCCCCAAATTCGGGCTTTCCAATATTCTGCTCACTTCCCAGAAATTTACACCTTCTCTCAGACCCTATTCTTACAACTCTTCTAGGTACCCAATAAGCACACTTTGATTGGCTAAGCAATAAAGTTCCAATCAATTTCTGCTTATCTCTTCGCCGAAGTTATGACCTGATAACTGATTGGTCCTTTCAACCAATCAGTGATTCCTCCCTCACTTGTCCTGGCACACAACTCTATTCTTTATAATTCTTTACTGGTTGGTCTTGATTGGTTATGACGTCATTCTGACCAATCATACTCTGCCCAATTCTTCCACGAAGATTATGCCTCATATAG
Source organism: Chaetoderma sp. LZ-2023a (assembly GCA_034401795.1). Taxonomy (NCBI): domain Eukaryota; kingdom Metazoa; phylum Mollusca; class Caudofoveata; order Chaetodermatida; family Chaetodermatidae; genus Chaetoderma; species Chaetoderma sp. LZ-2023a. Next base: position 92,008,777 of record CM067372.1, read on the forward strand.
TCAAAGCAGTGGAAACTGGTTCTGATTTGATGCGATCTGTCAGCTAACTAACAACATTAAGGTATCTGTTGTTTATGCATGCCATAAAATGAGTGGCATATAGTTTATCAAAAAATTTCGATTCTGTTATGAATTCCTAAAGAACACTCTAATGTCCATGTCCTGTCCATTGCGTATTAATGGAGACGTCTCAAGAATACTAGGGTGCTAGGCACATGTGCTGGATGATTCATTACCAGATGGTGTTGTTCTAGCCCAGGATCAAATACTAGTCTGCTTACGTCATCAACTGTGTCAGTTAGTCACATTCAATTTATTCTCATAATTCATGATCCCAACACTAGCCACTAAACATTAATTATTTCCAAAACTACAACTATCAACAACTGCTGAATATCATAAAAGTGAATGCCGGCTAAGCAGCAACAACTTTTAACTAAATCATCTTCAAATACACATCAACTCAGAACCATAGAATCATTTCCAATTAAATCATCCTATTTCTATCATCATCATGTTAATCTCATCGGCTGGTTATGTAACGCTATAAACAGCATCCTATTCCTTTAACATTAGTACACATTTATTACATACAAAGAGATGACCTGGCTGGCTCGACTTTCCACCGTCCCAATGATTGACATCTATTTATAAATAACAGGTGGTCGACTCAGCCACGTACATGGATGATGCTTAGACATCCCAACTTTCCAGTTTCGAATTGTATGTATATAAATATCATTGATGCAATACGGTAGCATCCATTTTTAGCTCACCTGGACTTTTAGCTCACCTGGTATTTTCAAAACTTAGTTTCTTTTTTAGTCTTATGTGAATTATAAGACATCTCGCGGGGTCATGACTTCCCACGTGACAATCCCATGTTTACAATATGTCAATGATATACTGCATGGTCACCTCAGTACAGCAACGATACTTGACAAACCAATCAAATAAAACAAAAATGTGAAAATCACAACGAAATCTATACGAGGACAGGCTTTGCTCTTTTGTAATGCTATTCAGATCTAGCTTGGGCTTGTTTCGTTTAGCTACATGTACGATTGGACTGCTTATTGGGACATCTTCTGAATCTAATACCCGGGCAATTATACCTTTAGTAAGCAGTTCATCAAGTTGCTGACGTAAGAACTCCCGTTTATCTGGAGGCAGGCGATAGGGCCATTAGTGTTTCGAAATAGCTTCTTGTTTCAGATGGATTTGATGTTCCATAACATCTGTGAGACCAAACTCATCAGTTTGTCATCAGTTAAAAATACATCTTTATGTTTATAAAAACAATTCAACAACCTTTCAATGTGCTCTGGTGACAATTCTGGATCAAGCGTAAAAGATGATGTGAAATTATTATAAGCTTTATCATGCACAACATCAGAAATCGTATCAGCGTGTGTAATACTATTATCATTATTACTATTAATATTATCATTGCTTAATTGTGCATGTGCGCATGGCAACGGAATCAGGTCAACAGTATTGTCACACAAGGTGAATGTTGCCAGAACGGTTCCCTTCTTCACAAAAACAGTTTGGTTGCTAGGATTGAGTATCAGGAACAGTGTTTGTGCATTCGCACGTGGCCACTGCCCTGGCAACAAACAAATCCTTGCATGACAAATCTGCATTCCCAGTGCAGATACCTTGCATACCTAATTGCAATGGTTTGGATAATTTACCTGAAAGCATATACTCAGAATTAGGCATAATATTAAATGATTTAGCACATTTTACCTTTGTCTTTCACTTTACATTGTATGCCCGTGAATTATCTGTAAAATCCAACACACTATTATGCGACCGCATATAATCCACACCGAGAATCAATGGATGAGATGTCTCATTTAATATATACCGAAATAATATGAGTGTTACCAGTTGATGTACATAGTTCCATTTCTGCAGTACCTGACACACAAGCTGTCTGATTATTAGCCAATATTACACGACTTGAATTGGGTTGAAGTTTATGAATATAATATTTCGGGAGCGAATCAAAAAAATCTTTAGAAAAAATATTTATACTACTTCCAGAGTCAAGAAGCGCAGTTATCGGTGTGTCGCTAACACGAACCTGTAAGTACATAAAATTGGAATCATGGACTGATTTCGCACTCTCAGTGTTATTCCGCATAATTAAGTCATCGTGCGAACAAAAATCAGTAATGTCAGGAACACAATTATTCACTGGGCCTGGTGGGTGCGCGTAACCTCCAGGCCACGGCCGTTTAACTGTGGACATGATGGGGCAGTGTGATTTGAGCCGTAACAAAGTTGACATCTACTGGGTGACCTATTAACTGGCACATATGGGAATCTATTACACTCCTTTGCAAGGTGACCATTCTGATTGCACATTAGACATAAATTACAGGGCTGCTTTGGACCAACACCATTCCAGTTACATTCACGTTGGACGTGATTAGGCCCATCACATTTATAGCATATAACCTGCGGGCGATTTGCTGTCACCTCGAGGGTACGCCTATCAGCCCTTTGAGCTGCATTGGTGTTTGTTACTGGCCTTACCTCCAATGCTGCGAGCCGTCGGGATATCTCCTTGAATTGCGCACTAATAGAATCATTTTGGCGTACCACACTGATTACTCCCTCTTGAACACCACAGTATGTACTACTGTCTCATGAATACCGCGATAGCCATGAGCTTCGCCCATTTTTGACAAATGCAAAGCTTTTCATAATGTCTGCTTCGGCCGTGCGAACAAAGAATGCCAATTGAGGAGGGAGGCCATCTATGAATTTATACATAATGTCTTTGTCATTTTTTCCAATACGCCTTCCCTTTGCAAGCACGGTTGCATGGAATTCCTCAATTGGCGTCGATCCATGTAAAACTAATTGATTAAAAGCTGCATGCTCAGCAACTAGCACGGGATTATTAGGAATGTCTGCGAACTCCCGAATAAAGGCATTTTTTACTATTGTCCATGACACCTTTTCTGCATTTGGTAAGGAATTAAACCATATGAGTGCCGGACCTTGCATATGTAAATGCAAGGCTGCTACCGCTTTAGGTGATGTGGTCTCAATTCCACTAAGCAACATATATGAACCAAGTTCGCCCAGGAATTTTGAAGCATCTTCTTGCATATAACCTGAAAAGGATCAGATTGTTTTTTCTGTAATTGATGGCTGAGTCTTGACTATTATTGTAGGTGGCAATCGTACATGCGAAAAATAGCCATTCTCTGGGGTTAGAGTGGACATTAATGGCGACGAATCAGAAGTGCAAGCTCTTGTCGGTGTAAATGGATTCCTATTCATTTTGACATAGTTAGTTTATGAAAGCTTAATAGATGGTGTTACTTACATCACATACGTAATCCAAAATATATCATATATACTTAGTCTCAATTAATACGCAAGAAGCACAGCAACAGTTTTAGAATTATCCGTATCTTTTTCCAATCATTCTATAACTACATAAATAAAGAAATAACTGAATAAATATATGCTTCACTTTTCATTATCGCTTTAACTCCTCCACCATGAAATGGATAACAGGGTATTAGCTCAAAAGAATTGTCCAATAAATAAACAAACACATTTATTTTTAACATCTAAACTATCTCACATTTATTCTTTTTTATACACATGTTGTCACGAACGCTGACCAAGAGGACGATTCCCGGCTTTCTCCTGCCAGCCGCTTTTTATCTTCTCGGCTGGCTGCTCGACCACAGGGCCGGCCACTCTGTCATTGGTGAAACCATATAAGACAGTCGTTTACCCCCCCCCCTTACAGTCTTCTCGGATGGGACTTTAAGTTGAGGTCCCGTCATACAGTGCTCATCACCGTGTGAACGTGAGCTAGGGTTAGGTAGGCAAGAAATTTCGGCACAATCAAAGTAAACCGGATGCTGAATGGATTCGTCCTCGGATGGAACCACGCAACATACGGATTACAAAATCAAAACAAAATTGCTAGAATTAGAATCTTTCGGAACTTTCGATGGGACTATGGAGGGATGCAACCAGGATGACTGATTGAGTTCGTTCCCGGACGGACACAGTCACCATACGGGCTACCTAATCAATCAAAATCAAACAAGTGCGCGGTGGTGCCTGCTCGGATGATGGCCAGAAGAGCAAATGGGTCCCAGGACCCGAAAGACCCCACACCCCAACCTCCTCACTCCCACCAAAGGGGCCGGGAGGTCTCTGACCTAAAGCCCCCCCTCCCCCTTGGGTACATCAGGTCATAAGACCGTACGCACCTACTCCCCCCTCCCCCCCGACCCAGCACCTACCCCATCTCTTCCCCACCCCCGTTAGGTCCAGCTTAGGCCATCCCCATCACCCACGCCCAAGCATGAGGAGCAACAGAAAAGCCATGGACAAGAACAGCAACATGAGACAAAATCGAGAGACAACGATCAACACACACACACACACACACACAGAGACACAAGCTAATGCACAAACCGACGTCACAAGAATTCACAAGAATTCAACAGAAACCATAAAGGCCAGGCGTGAGTCTAAACCCTAGCATTGGGAACTAGCATATAAACGCCTTAAATATTACAACACCCCCCACCCACCCTTGACCATTGCCAATTCCAAGCATGACTTAAATAGCACAGCTTACCTGTATGCGTGAGTTTCTTTTCCGAGCTTAGCCATCGTAGCCAGTAAATTGCATATCTTTGAGATTTTCTTAGCCAATCATAAGAATTATTGTCAAAAACGAATTAGCTAGTGGCGTACCAAATGACACATCAACTGACAGCTAGTTATAGTAGTAAGGGATCGTGAGTCATTTCCGACGATATTATTATTTTTCCTAAGATATAGTCATCGTAGACATAATTTATTCCAATGGCGGATCCAAGGGCGGGGTGTGTGGGTGGGGTGTGTGGTGGGGGAGCACTCCGGGGCTGTCAATTTTTTTTTTCTTACATACTGGGAGCGGAGTGAACCCATTTTCAAGAGTTAACGCCCTTGAAATTTTGGCTGCTCACCACGGCCTGGATCCGCCCCTGTGGTAAGACATATTTCTAAGGCTAGAAGATAAAGATTGCCTGCCAATGGATATTCTTAATAGGAAATTTTTTATTTCGTGACCCATTTTACCCATTAAAGGTGCATTTTTACAACATAATGCTTGAAAATAAAATTATTAAAATGGTATGCTTTTACAGGCTTAAATCATGCGCCTAGATGTAAGGATTTTAAATAAATCTTAACATATGATGATTTCATTGCTTATAAATTAATATTTCTTTTAAGTTGAGACATTAAATTAGAAAAACGTGTCGAAAATTCAACTTCGCAACTAAATAGCCTAATATAATAATTTATACGGAATGAAATCATCATATGTTAAGATTTTTCATTAAATTGATATACTGTAGCCACCTGGGGGTGGGGGTGGGGCGTGTGGCTCCGCCACTTGCTGTTGTTGCTGCTGCTGGTTAGCCAGCTTCGGGGTCGGGGTGCGGTCGCCGCGCATCTCTGGTGTCCACAAAAACCGACCTCCAAGGCCGGTGGAATGATCACGTTCCAGTGGGCTCGTGCAGCCATTGCTGCGAAAATTGAACAAAGTGGAAAGAACGGTGCCAGCACACAAATTTAGTTACTTGATTTTAATAACAAACAGTTTTTTTTGTATGCTTGTCACTTATGAACGGTGTATGTAAAAACGAGAGTGGTGAATTTGGGTGTGTGTCTCGGCGGAGGTACATAACCGATCTAGTCATATATAGACGGCATCGTGAAAGATACCGCTGTGGGGGAAAGCTCTGGTCAGGGCACATCCGTTGGTTTAATATAAACTATATCCGGCCCATGATGGCAAAAAATCATTGGTTTTGTGAGAGGAAAGTGCCTTGCACGGACCTCCGTCACAGGAAAATACCTACAAGGCCGTGGCGGAGGAAGAGAGAAGATAGGAGAGAGATCAGCCGTCCTGCATAAGATGCAGGGGGAAAATGGGGAACCTATACCAAACGGTACCAATAATGACTGAATCTTTACCGTTTACTTGAGAGGAAATATATGACGTCGCAGTACCATGCTCCGCATGGAGGACGGCCGATGGAGGAAAACGACCGACCATCACAATGAGGGGCAAGAATGGGGAACCAATACCTCTTTATGTCAAGGATGACTGTGCCCTTGCCATTTGTTTGAGAGGAAATTTACGACGGTACCACACCATGGCACCTTGTGAGAAGGCAACCAGAGGGAAGCTAACTATAAAATGTGAAAAAGGGGATAGATGTAATCTCACCATGTGTGTGCAAACACTAGAGAGACATCCCACGGTAACGAAAAATGAGGAGGAAAATTATGTTGGCCTTCACTGCTCAAGGCAGTGAATACACAATGTTGCGAGTGGAAAATGCCTCGCATGGGCCTCCATCAAAAAGAAAAATGCCTTCAACGCCGAAGCAGAGGAGAGTGGGAAAAATGCCCGCCCTCCTATCCTACAAAGAGAGAAAAAAATTATCATGTGTATTTTTCCTAATATAGTTATTCTACTGTTGTGTGCCTACGGTGTGTACGTGAAGACACGGTGGCGGATTCCCACTGATTTCAGCACCGTTGTCTTAAGTTAAAGATACTGTTGTTGGTGGTACCGTCCATTCTTGTGTACCTAAAAATGGCCTAGACTAGCTTTTAGTTCAAAACATATATTTTTAGGCCGCAAATTGCGTAGCACCAAATGTCTTTGACGAATACGTCTTCCTGGCGAGGATGCTCGGTACCATTGCTGATACCCCCACGGAGCATCTCTCCTCAGACCGCCAGCATGCAACATGTTGTCTGGTGGTAGCTTCAGAGCCGCAAAGTAATCCCTTCACATACCGCATCACAACCACAAAAAAACAACACATGGACAAATCACATTGACGGAAGCGTGTTTATAAAGTGGTTCTTAGCTTACTTACGGTGGGGAGAGAGAAACGTATTTCCATCTACGGTGGCTATCCCATGTGGTGAGCTCTAAGGCTTCACCCAGTCACCGTTATGAGTTAGATGGTGATCCGTGATTCTATCCGTCACCTAAGGTTGCGAGTAAGGACTGTATAAGATCCATATCCTGGCATTACCGTTTAGCTGCTTTAGGTTTGGAGAAAGTTGCCATAAGAACACCGCTGGGACGGCAACGGTGTTGCCTTATTTATATTTTCGCATCGTTTCCTACTTTGGCATAAAAAGTCTTGCTTAATAGGTATCCGAAGATACATGGGGTATGTATGTGAACGGCAAATTGATTCTGGCCAGCCAGAAACCTGCTGTAGATTTTTTGAGACGGTACTAACCATTCTGACGGTGGGAATGCTAACAATTATTTCGGCCAGACTGCCAGAGAAGCGTAGTCAAAGGCAGTTACTCTCTGCTTTAATTTAGGAGGCCTTAATATGGATGGCCAACTATGAAAATCAGTAGTACCGTTTATAAGAGTTTGTAATAACAATTCTCCATTTGAAGAATAACCGTTCTTGGCTAGATTAAAAACCTGTCCTATCGAGCTATCATTATTCTAGGTTTAACGGTAGCATGTCATGTTCTCTGGTGAGAGCATAAGCAGCGACCTTAATGTAAAATTGGTGCCGTTTGGAGAAAATACGGTGATGCATTTGTTGTTGATGTATAGTGTAACCTAGGTGTACTGCGGTCCAAATATTTTTTTGTAGATTTTACTGCTAACTAACAATATTGGCAGAATGCCTGATTATATATATATATATATATATATATATATATATATATATATATATATATATATATATATATATATATATATATATATATATATATATATATTCATTAGGAATATAGGGTCGATTCGACCCACGGTGCCGTTTATTTGCTGACACCGTTTACAATGCATAACATTATTTACAATATTGTCTTAAAGCGGAGGTCGCATCCGACCTTACGGTACCACTTAGGGCGGTACTTTATTTATTATTAATAGCGGTATACATAACTAAGATATGTTCCTATTAGTCATCAGTGCAGATTAAACGGTGTAGCTGCCGCCTGGAGAATTACTGAAGGATGCTGGCTGTAATGTTTCATACTCGAAAACAGTGAAGAATAAAGCCGATTTCGGTGGTTAACAGGTCCTAATGCATAGCACATACTGAGTAGTTCACCGTAATACTGTTATACGGTTTGTGCTTTAAGAGTGACGGATGTCTCCATTGTGTAGCGATGGTAAGTACATATTATGTTGAATTATTTTCTCGGCACAAGACGATCCACGCCGTCTAGCTCTTACGGCGTGTAAAGCAATGTTCTTGTCTGGACTATGGTCAAAATATAAATTCAGTGACGTTTCTGTAGTGGCACGGCAAGTCTGGCGAGACATGAAAAACGCCACCGTTCTTACATACTAATTTAGATGGTAACGACCAAAAGTCTTACACCGCAATGAAGGCATCACTGGTGACGGTGGTCAGGATAAAGAGCCTTCTTTTTAATTTTGGCTGTTACTCCTGTTGATCTACCAGGAGTGTACAAAAACTTGGTGCGGTGCAGAGCGCGGTTGTCCGGAGAGGGAACCTGACTGTAATAAGCCGCATTGGTATAGATTGCAGAAAGCTAGCTCTACGCAGTAGGCAGATAGTGAGAATGTTCCCACTTGGACCGACTTTTATACTGGGTTAGATGCTGTGCCAGCCGGCTCCGCCAATCAGAGCGTGTGTTGCGTGTGAGGCAAGGTAGCTAGAGCAATCGTGCCTAGCTCTCTCTCTCGCTCAGGCACACGCTAGGGGGATGTCTACGCTTAGTTGGAGCTCCAAAAGAGTCCGTTTTAAATTTTGCCATATCTTCGCCAGATCTGAATTCTGATATTAATACATACCAAAATCTTTGAGGACGGTCCCATATTACGGAATTGCCATAATATGAGCAAGTATATACATAAGTTGCCAGTCTCCACCGGCTAACGCGTCAATGTTTGTTTACCTCTCGTGGCCACGCATGATTTCACAGACTCTATTATTAGCTCACCTGGCCAGAATGGCCAAGTGTGCTTATGCCCTGGTGACCGTCCGTCGTCTGTCCAGCATCCGTCCATCCGTCTGTCCATCAACTTTTTCTTTAAATGACTTCTCAAGAACTGCTGGGCCGATTTCAGTCATATTTGGCAGGAAGCAGCCTTATGGCATACAGATCTAAGTTTCTTCAAAGGAAGTCGGTTGGCCAATTTTGCCAGTGGCCATCTTGGATTTTGTCCGATTTTTAGAAACCTCTTCAAAAATCTTCTTTTGAAACCGCTTAGTGGATCGATTCAAAACTCACGAAATATCATATAGGACAAGAACTGAACCAAGTTTGTTCGAAGGAACGTGATTGGCCAAATGGTTGGGCGGCCATCTTGGATGACCTAGTTTTTGTGAAAACGAGATCTTCTGCAGAACCGCCAAACGGATCGGGCTGAAATTTTGGGGATATGATTATGGACTATTAAAGTTTGCTCATGGGAAGTTGATAGGTAAAAAACATGGCTGCCATGGACCAATCAAATTTTATCATGTTTGGCTGCCATATTCAATTTTTTTATTTGATGGATTTTGAAGCCGAAATTGGTTTTCTTAGCTCAGCTTACTTGTCAGTCAGCTATCGTATAGCGATGACCCGTCCATCTTCTGTATGTCCGTCCATCCATCTGTCTGTCCGTCACCAACAATGGTGGCTCATTTTGTTATTTCTTAACGGATTGGCACCAACCTAGGTCACAATGTTAATGTCGGCATCTAATATCTGTGCTTTGAAAATGAAACTGATAGGACGTCAAATGCCAGAGTTATCACCCCTTAAATATTTGCAGTCTCACTTTCATAGGGGAAATACAGGTGTGTTCCCACCGTCCACTGATTTATCACTATGTCAGATTTTATTGCCAAAGTAGATTAAACTCCAATTAACAGATTAACCTTTCCATCACTGCCTAAATATTTAAGATATGTATTATGTGCTCTGACATCTATGCTCTTAAAAATATTTTGAAATGTATTTGATTGAAAGTTGTCTTAGGCAGCAATGAAAGTTATTGCTGCCAGTCAAATTATTTTCTAAATCAACTCCAGCTCACTCTAACCCTACTTCTAACTTGGTGATTCAGCCAGATGCGTATGTGTTAAATGGATTGTGTGGTGGTGGTAAATAACCTGCTATAAAGACCACCTACATGCCTTTAGAGACCATTTTCTTCAATTGTGTTTTAAGGAAGATGCTAGTCGGTAGAGAGTGAATGTTTGTAGTTAGTGCGCATGCTCTGTCCTCGCTGTTCACGTCATCAAAGCATGTGTTCATATTTTAAGCAGCTTTACTGCGCTATATGTAAACAAATGCACGTGTTAAGAATATTGGTGGCAAAGTGAGAAAAGATCTGCGTGCGTGCACCTAGACGATGTAACAGTGTAACACCTCCTCCAAACCGGATGCACGCGTCACGTGAGCGTGCGATTACGCCCGTCATGCGCATGTATATAAACACATCAGAAACGTATTTTTTACGCACCTGCATTCAATTATGAGTGGACCTATTCTTATTTATCAACAAATCTGCCGACCACGTGTATTTATAAACGGTGCATGTTCTTAGAAATATCCAAGTGCAATTTCTTTTGATTTATCGGTAAACAGGGTATATTATTTTAATATTAATTTCTTGACGTATAACCTCATAACCTAGGGTATCAATAAGCTGTGCAAGTTATTTCCTATTACACAATGTCTCCTGTGAAACTTTGTTTTCATATTGACCTTTCTAATTGGAGCAAATGAAAAACCATCCATCATAAATGTTACTAAATACTCACAAAGAATGGACGGGTTGCAAACATATCTTAAGCCCTGAAACAATATCAAGCCACCTTATAACTGTATCATGTTGATTTTGAGAATAATACATGTATTATAAATCGCTACTACATACCGCAATGTCTTTAGGCTCTACTATCATAAAACTATCTTATAAAAGGCACAAAGCAATTATTAAGATTAAATGTTGACTGTTTAAATTTATTCTAATAGGCGAAAGAGTTCATACATGAATAGAATATTTGATTTGGCAGAACACATCTTATCAGACAAGATGAATGTTGCTGCCTTGCTTCTCTTGTCCAGTTCAGCACAGTCAGGCAGAATTCCCTTTGTGACAGTAGGAGATGTAGCCTTCCAGCTTAAATGTTTTTTAATGCATCCATACCGAGGACGAACTCAGAGGGTATACATATACATGGAAGCAGGATGGAGGAATCCAGTTTTAGCTATACCCCGACCATCTCTAGCTCAGTTCCAATCACGCTTTGCCTGTGACGTGTGTTGGGATCAATCGATCGCTGCACTCTCTGAATCTCAATTTCCAGAAAACTAAAAGCTGTTGAATATTTTGAAACTAATTTGACTGTTTGATGTGCGCCCAGCCCAGTTTCAAAATATTCAACATCATATTTATTAAATAGGAAAGACGTGCAATTATAACGTCGGCAATTTCCGAGCGATTTGATGTATGACGTCACTTAGTTAGTTAACCATGGCCGACCGTCAAGGAAAATACACGTTTTAATCTAGATCACAAATTTTATTCTACGAATTTAATAAATACTTCAATTTATAAAACTATAAATACCATAACGATGCCAGAAATAATATAATTATGATTAATAAAGATGAATACACGGTTGATTATGATGAATACGTTCTATGACTTCTTACACAAGTCAAACTCACTTTTCACAACAATCCGCCAGCTACAGTATCTAACTCCACTCTCAGAACAACTAACCAATTCTACCAACAACAATAACAACAACTATCCTCTCGCAAGAGCACATCACAACTGTCCACAGTATTACAAATCAGCCATCCTTTCATGCTCAAATTACCACCCTCCCTTAGTTCATACACATCCATGCACCAGACAACCATTAAATTGTCAAATTGCAAATAAAGTGGTCACATTGACTGACCACTTCATCTACAGATAAACTGGAAGTGAGAATCATTCCAGACATTAATACCAACATGTGGCCGTGGGAACATAGCCTACTGACGTATGGGCGTGTGCGTGCGTGCATGTTTGCGTGCGTGCGTGCAACACATTTATAAACTTTTGCAATCCTCCCCCTCATCCAAGTGTTCGTCCTCGGACATGGTACACCAATTCATTAAAATATCCTATATCTCCATTGTTTCGTCTTGATGGACAAGAGTATTTCCAAAGAAATCGAATAATATGATGGGCGATGAATATTTACAATTTAAATTATTCCATGAACACCTCTACTATATTATATTTCACTAGAGACATTTGTTTAGTAATCCTGTCTCTTTGAAGCTGTTATAAACAATAGCACGATTAATTCCCATAATTCCCGTTAACCGAATGAATCTGCAAGCGAATATAATCCATGCAACGCGACATGAAAGGCACATTATAATTTCCAGTTTCGTCTTCGTTGCCGGGAATGTAACCCCTCAAAGCGCTGAATCACGTCAGGTGCATTTAAGTCATCCGCACGAATCCATGTGTCATCATCACGGTTACTCGCCCACCTCATAAAATAGTACTTTTCTAACCTCCCAGATTCATTAATTTGACGTTGTATGTCCAGTATCTCAGTTGGCTCAGAATCAGGAACACTTGTTTTTGTTTACACCTAGCCACCTCTAAGCGTCTAAGAATACTACCACATATATTGATGACGTAAGCTGAAACTGTGAAAATGATTCGCATGCGAGCTAAATACATACATTCACTTGCTACCAACTAGCGTCTACCTGTATTTAAACCTCTAGTAACCGTCTGACTGCTGATATTTTGCAGACGACATATTCCAAAGGTTATATCTCTGAGCCTGATAAATATTCTGAAAAAGAATTGGGCTGACAGTTGCTGGTGGCTAAGCCGCCAACAACTTTCAGTGGAATTGTTTTCAAAATATTCAACAAATCAAGAGCTTTAGAAAATTGAAATTATTGGCTGCACTGGCTGGCAGCAGTGAGACAGTTAAGAAACCAGCTGTTGTTAGCACTGATATCCTCTATTTTCGCTTAAACATTGTTCAAAATCACTACTGCAAAAAAACAGTCCGGAGATTGTTGTCAGTATCTCGAAAACTAAACCATTTGACTGAAAGTCATTGGAAGTGCCACCGATGGATGTAAAACCTAAGCAAGATTAGTTGAAATGCCAATGTTCCAGGTGAGCGATTCAGGCCTATTTGACCTCTTGTTTTGTTCTCCTGCTGGAATGGCCGTTTATGCGCGGGCCGTATATGGCCAGCGGAGGGATGAGCGCGGACTATCCCGGACCGGGCCGTCCTGTATGCACCCGACGCCGATCCGTGCTACAATACAAATTAAAGCCATGTTCTCACTAGAGACTAAACCGGCATAACGCAATACTGATGCATGACGTTATTCTCGATTAACTCTCCAGTGAGAACACGTCCTAAGCCTCTAAATGTAGACCCCGATTCTGGAAACAACGGCTTTCAGTCAAATTGTTTTCAAAATTAGACGGTACAATTAAAAATATTTGTACTTTCAAACATGGCGTGACTGTGATGCTTTAAGTAACTTCAACTTGCTCTTATATTTTAGCATTTATCTCTTATGCGTAGTAAATTTCACATAGATTTGACTGGGGAATGCCACTGTTTCAGGCACATGGTGAGTGCACAATTGGAACCAGCCTTTGGACGTGAGAGCTTTCCTAGCTTTGATGAACCAGACCTGAAGGCGAATTTCAGCATCACACTGATACACAAGCCCCGTTATGCAGCTCTGGCTAATATGCCCGAAGAGGTGAGGCAAAGATCGTCCTTTTTATCTTTTTCGTCCTCTCTTTTCTTCCCACAACACGAGTATCCCATTTCAGTGGCCAGTTTTATTCATCCGAAGGGTTTGATCAATTAAATTGCCTAACCCTCTGGACAAAAGAAGGGAATGTGAGTATATACTTCTTATACGCATGAATGTACAAACCGTATTGTGTTTTGTGAAATCTAGGCCTAATGATGTATGTCGTTTGAATACAAGTAAGCTTAATGGACAACAGCTTTGTCTTATCAGGACGTGTGTAGTTGTGAGACAAATTATCCCAGAGCACGAAGAAATACAATTTGCATGTCCAACGAATTAGTTACATCTTCCTCATAGTTGGTGGTGAAATAAATTCATGTGCAGGTCAATGATTTTACGAATTCTATTTGGACTTTGGGAGGCGGTAATATGGGAATACATTTCTATCTCTGCCCCAACCATTTCTATCTCTGCCCCACCCATTTCTATCTCTACCGCCACCCATTTTTATCTCTGCCCCACCATTTCTATCTCTGCCGCCACCCTTTCTATCTCTGCCTACCCATTTCTATCTCTGCCTACCCATTTCTATCTCTGCCTACCCATTTCTAGCTCTGCCACCACTCATTCTTATCTCTGCATACCCATTTCTATCTCTGCCTACCCATTTCTATCTCTGCCGCCACCCATTTCTATCTCTGCCTCCGCCCATTTCTATCTCTGCCGCCACCCATTTCTATCTCTGCCACCACTTATTTCTATCTCTACATACCCACCTCTATCTCTGCCTACCAATTTCTATCTCTACCACCACTCATTTCTATCTCTGCCTACCCATTTCTACTACTCATTTCTATCTCTGCCTACCCATTTCTATCTCTGCCTACCCATTTCTATCTCTGTCCACCCATTTCTATCTCTGTCCACCCATTTCTATCTCTGTCCACCTATTTCTAGCTAAACTAAGCCCACATTGTGCGTGCGCTGGAATCGTTTAGAAACTTTGAGACCTGAATTCCCAGAATCTACATTTCATGATAACTATACAGGTTAGCTATTGGATATATTGAAACTAATCTGACAAAGGACTCTTGCATATGACATCAATAGCCCATTCAAATTAGTTGCAACATATTCAACAGCCTGTTTTTAAATAGGAAATTCATCGAAGTCGTGCAATTCGTAAACTTTCGTGACGGATCTAAGTCATTTTGATTGTGACGTCAGTTAACATGTGACATATTTGATTATGACGTCAAAGCCTGAGTCAAAACAGATCGGATCCCTCTTTTACTGATCCCAAACACCGAACAAATGATGTCGCTTATAAAGTTAGAGAAAAAGAAAATGTGTGCTTGACTGTTCGTACAGATACGGGCGTCCCTTTAAAAGGCCATTTGAATTTTCGGAATCGCACTTTCCATCCATAAATGTATATTTTCACACACCCCTCGCCCCCTTCGTAGCCTTTTCCTCTCGTAGCGCATGTCACCTGTTTATATATCTATATGATTACATTTGTCCATGCAAATACAATTCCCCAGGAAACTGTGAATTCAACAGAGTATGAGGGACTGGTAGCTACTCGGTACCAGACGTCTGTTATTATGACCAATTATCTGATGTGCTTTGCCGTGTGTGACTTTGAGAGAATTGAGAAAACTACAGCCAAGGGCGTCTTGGTGAGAAATAGTAATGCATTTTGTTTTATTTTACATAAAATATGTGGTATTTATTTTTTATTTGTGCTTCAATCTACTAGCGGTATTTCTATAGACAGTACAGTATGGATATGATTGCATAAGTGGTTTGGTGAACTCCCAACTCTGATATGGTGTTCTACTTATTAGCGCGATCATAATCACATGTTATGTGGTGTTATTCTTAGTTCTAGTTAAAGTTAGCATAAAGCGATAAATAATATCATGTTTCACAAGATATGAGCCATTTGTTATTTTATGTATATTTCACCCATAGAAATCTTACTATATTTATAATTTCACCCGATTACCCGTTTCTGTAGAGTCAAGTGTTAGTTGAGTAATTGCTGATGGCATTTAACTGAACGCTAATATTTTCTGGGCTAATTACCCGGAAGGGCAAGAGGGTATTGTAATTGGGTCTGTCTGTGCGCGCGTGCGTACGTGAGTGCGTGCGTCCGTCCATCCGACCGCACCTGTATCTAAAAAAAACTGATGCGATTTCGTTCAAATTCTAACACAAAGAAGGAACTTGTTGTGAAAGAGGATTTTCGGACTTCAAATGGCCATAATGCAGAGAAAAGAACCTAGATCCGGGTCGGCTCAATTTCTTATAAACTACGGTTCGATTTTTCACAAATTTTAACACAAGAAATGATGCGACTATGGGCTTACACAACTTTTGGCGTGATTGACGAAATCCAAAAAATCCGAAAAAATCCGAAATCTTCTTACAATTGGACAAAAACGGGAAGGCGAGGGTCGCGTACAACGGCGTCCATAACGTCACTCATTTATCGGATACGTTTTTAACTTAATGCCAGAGTACTAGAGCGTTATAGAATTTGGCATAGTGGCGTATACCGGGCGCGCAATCTGTGGTTCAATTTCTACACCCGAAATCGGACCATGAAATAAATAACGATTTATATATTATTTTTTAAATCTGCGGTGGTCGGGTAACGGGAAGGAATAGCCTTCCTCGGGTGTGATGCGGCCGCCCTACCGATGGCTGTACTCAATGCTCGCACGAAGGCAAGAATGTCTAAGACACGATTTGCCCCCTCTGCGTATGCACCGGGCCACTGGGAGTACCCCCATAATGGAAAGGGTTACTTTCATAGGAAAGGGACACGGCTACACACGTGTAATGCCGATGACTGAGTGGACACTTTTAGCTTGTATATATGATTTTCGCACGACTTATTCCTCATAATGATGGCCATGATCACAAACGTTCCGGGAATGTTTGGTATTATTGGAAAGCCTGAAGTTTCCACTTCCTCGTGATGATGACGTCAGGTCAAGAAAACGCCCCCCCCCCCCCAGGATCCTGAATCCTTGCGTACACCCGGAAAGATATAATAGATAGTATGACCAAGTTATTCAACGTGTTGACTTCTACTGGATGCTGCTGAAACTGGAGCTTCCATAACGATGGGCACTGATTGGCTGAAAAGATCTTAAGGGAGCCAGCCATTCGTCAAAAAATAATGAGACACAAAGCGGAGAGTATAAAAGCTTCTCGCTCTGCCGCTTCATGACCGAATGATGAAAGGTTGTTTACTGTATACCTCGCCAACGACCCCGGTCGATGGTACTTATTCCGCTTCCAAAATTCAATATGATGAGGAATGCATAGCGGGACTTTTGAGCTTAACTGTTCAAATGTTCATATACAAAGGTAGCAGCATGGCAGCCAATTTTTGAATGACCGCTATAACACCCTAAATTCTTTCGCCTTCAGAAACTTCCACAGTTCCTGCACTGTTCAAGAAACTCCGCTGACTGAACCTCCACGCCGTCTCCTGACTTCGAAGAAGAGTGGATTCGACTGCAACCAGGCAGAAACTGCTGATTCCTCCTGCACCGAAACATCGTAGAGAAACACTGCTGCCGCCTATCGTCTGCTATGAGGATCTCGGGAAGCCTCCGCTCAGTGCTCGCCTCCGACTGGTTCAACTTCTGCCACGTTTATCGACCCATTCTGAAGGACTATTCACCCACTCAGCTTTGTGCTGTAAACTAGTAAGATAAATGAACTTGTTCGACGCCGCTCTTCTTGTGGCCACTTCTATGTGAGGAACCGTTGAACTTTCATCCACTCTAAAAAATATAGACTGCCAGGCCTATTGGCCATAGAGGAGTAAGTCACAATATCTTCTTCTTTTCGTTCGCTGATCATACCGCCAGTCCTGTAAGTGACTATCGACATGATCATAAGCGTTAAGTGCGTGGATCCATGGTTTATTAAAGTGCGCCGTGCGGCCTGAAACCTCCGTCTTCATCACTCGAGGTTTCTGTCAGGGTTACCTCACCCTTACCTCCTTTAGTCGCCTCTTACGACACGCACAGGATACGGAAGGTGTATTCTAAGCCCCACCTACAGGGCAATATTCAGTGGTACCTTGGGAATATACCTACCAAGGTGGGTTAAGAGCCAGCAATGCCCACAATAGCAAAACCTAGACCCCACATCTGCGGGACTGTTTTCAACCGTGACTGTGTACTTCTTGCCACACTAAGAACTTGAACTGTGTGCGAGTAAACCTTAAATGTACGCACTAATCTAGTTCTCTATGTTTCTTACAGATGTCTAGATATATCGTTTTAAGCATGGTTTATCATTCTTTCACCGCTTTCTAGCGATGGTTCTATATTCGTATCGTGGAACGTTCTAAAGAAGATCGCCAGTCTTAGCTGTAACTTGAGGACGATGGTTCCGCGCACGCTCAACGTGAAAACAAATACTAGCATTGTAGTGATGCCGTTTTTACAAGTATTCATAGATACGAACAATGACGTTCACCATTTTTTCTACTTTTCTAAGCGGGTGACGCCCTCGGCGTTTTGGGCAAATCGCCCACCCCCACTTCGATCTGCGCTGCTTCGGCTTTGGCCATGAACCTCTTTTGAGTAGGAAATATTGTTAGGACTAGGAAAGCTGAATCCGTCGGTCTGCCGCGTCTCTCAGCTCGCCTTACTTGCACCTGAAAATCTTGTCACCTACTGGCCATGCCATAGCAAATGGTTTCGGCATCGCGATATTGCTTCGCGATATGTAAGACCACTATCCACGGACGCTTCTCGCTCAAGGCTTCGATTAACCCCCACCATCCTTTTGACTGCCCCGATGGGACTTGTGACCCTTGCACTTTCTTTTCTACAAGGAAGGTTTCGCCACCTAAATATCGCACCTACCACTAAAACACACTAAGCGTATCCCCCCTAAGCGGAGTAGAAACACTGCAACATAGCTCTTCTCCGTTGCTTAGCTAACCCTTTCCTTTTTGACTGCTTGACCAGCGGTCAGGATACACGTAGCTTTAATTAAATGATCCAGCAGTTAACACTGGTTCTTGCGACTGAACCAGATAACCGACGCATCACCAGAATCTTTTCCAAGTCTGCTGAGAGTTCATAGTGCCCAGGCCCGGCGGAGGTTCCACAGTCTTCTCTTACCTGGCAAATGGACTTTGCTCAAGACCACTGCAAAAGTCATTTAACCCTTCTCTGGTGCCAATAGTCTATCTTTTACTGTATCGATGGAAAAGAAAACGGTGTACATTTTTCAACAAATTTGGTAGCTGATGTTGCTGTCATAGACAGCATCTTCCACCAAATTTGTTGAAAAATGAACAACAGTCCATCTTTCATTTTTTAATTTAATGTGAAAATTTACAATTTTCTCATAGAACATATCCATTTGCAGACCAAGAAATGACTATTTTTTAACAATTACCACTGGAATGACTGGCGCTGTTATTAAGTTAGTCATTCCAGATATGGTAAATTTTCAAAAGTAGTTTCTTTGTTTGCAAATGGGCATTTCTCAAGACCGCTGCATCGCCAGTTTTTGCTAAATTGAGTGTTAAAGGGTTAATATTAATTCATATTTGTTCAGTTTATTTTTTTTTAAATATGACTGCATACAATTCTTTGTTTATTTATTCATCACACACAGGCACACTCTCACACTTGTCAAACATGAGTCATGTAGAAACAAATTCATACATACACATTGGTAACAAATAATTGTAATTGTAATTAATTACTTTGCAAAGTAATTGTAATTGTAATTAATCACATTCACAAAATGAAGTAATTGTAATTGTAACTTAATTGAATGTTTTGCAAAGTAATTGTAATTGTAATTAGGGGTGTGCATTTGGAGCAATACCAGTACATGTGTACACGTTAGTTTTAACGAACGTTTACACGTGTACACGTATTTGTCATTCTGCTTCAAAAATATAGTATTAATATGATATCTATTGAGCCTATTAAGTATGGAGGGGTGTACTATGGTGGGGTTGGAAAAAGAAATAACAATTTATTAGCTCCCGTCCCCACCCACACCCACTTTGTGTGGACAGCGCCTCTAAGCGCTCAAAGTGCTACTCATTTTGATTAACCGAATACTAAATATAAAATTTTTGTTCCGTTAAAGTGTATTTGCATATCATTAGCAGACTACTTTGCAAAATTATCATTGAAATTTATAAAAAGAGCGTTTTGATGTCGTTCAAATGAATATTTCTCAAGACCACTAGATGATGTTTAGGTCGGCTTTAACAATAAAACGAAAATGAAAATCCTAACTTTTGCTTGCTCATGGACCATTTGCATGCCAAGAGAAAATAATTCTTAAACATTACCACTGAAATGGCTGGCTCGGTTACAGAGCCACTCATTGCAGTGGTAACTTTACAAAACTAATCTTCTCTTTGCCTGCAAACGGAAATTCATAGAGACCATTGCAGTGGCCACTGGCCGGCCTGACCATTATAGGGTTAAGTTGACAGAAGAGGGCTAAAGCTTGTTTACAGACCTTTTGACAAAGATTCATATTTGGCCCCTGTCCGGGACAGATCAGCATCAAGCAACAGTGATTCACCCTTTGGTGGTCAAGATTGGCTAAGAAAAATCTAAATTTGACATTACTGATTGCCCATTTGCGGGCAAAGGTCAGGCAACCTTTTGAAAATTTAACCACTGGGATGACTGGCTCGCTCGGTGAGTCAGACACTACAGTGATAAATTTACAAAAAATAGTCTTCACTCGACATGCAACTAGACTTTCAATAATGACATGTTCCTCAAGATCACTATAGAGGCCGTTTTGGCCGATTTGGCCATTAATGAGTTGACCAAAGGCAATGCTACCTAAAGACAACGTTGTATGAACAGGGATGGGTGAAGTTCAGCCTCATAGAGCTGCCATATCCTTTACTATTGTGTTATCATTCCTAGATTCCAATCCTCTCTTATCTTCCACCAACCCAGAAAAGTCTCTATCTCTCTCTCTCTCCATTTCTGTCCTTCTACAGCTTCTCACCCAGCCCACCCCGCACCCACTCCGCTCAGGCTCTCTTCCCAGATATCTAGAAGACAACCAAGCAAATAATTGATTAACGCGATTGCAAATAATACAATTTCTATTCTCAAAATCAGGGGTGTATGAACGTATTTCGACTTGGGGATAATATATGGGTGGTGCCAAAACCTCTGGTGCGCTATGGGGTACGCTATGAGAGAGGACAAATCAAGGGGTGTTCTATTTCCCATCACCACCCACCATGGCGGGCGGTCGGGCGGGCGGGCGGGCGGGTGGGTTGGCGTGTGTGTGGTGTGTGCCCGCGCGCGCGCGCGCATGTGTGTGTTTTTGTATGTATTATCTAAAACAAAATTAGAAGCATGCTAGTTAGCAAATTATGAACATGAGGTACGATATAATATTCACCCACGGAGAGGAATACACGTGTATGAGTGCATGTATGAACCGGCCTTTGGGCTTTCGCCCACCCATCCCATTATCACATATATATTCTATCTCACTATCACATAAACATTGTGTGTATATATGTAGTGGTACGATACGTGGTAGTGGAATGGGTGGGCGAGGATTTAAAGGCCTGTGGTGTATGTATAGAAAAGGCAATATGATGATGATTACTGTATTCTGCGGCTGTCGTCATCAAATTGTTAAAGAGGTACTATGGTGAATATGTAGATAAGATAGGATTTATTGCACAAGCACTATCAGGAGACAGGCAGTGTACATTATCAATATAGAGACAAGCTTCATTGCAATAAATTTACAATAACACAACACTCATATATGACTAGATGCATATTGCCTTTGCACAAGGCACTGTGGGCAAAATCGAAGAAGGACTGATTGCAGCTGCTTCTACTGCTACATCCGCAGAATACAGTAATCATAATCATATTGCCTTTTCTATACATACACCACAGGCCTTTAAATCCTCACCCACCCATTCCACTACCACATATCGTACCACTACATATATACACAATGTATATGTGATAGTGTGATGTGTGGGCGAAAACCCAATAATTAAAGCCCCGTGCGTACAAACACCCATACACATGTATATTCGTCCACGTGGGTGAATATTATAGTAGCAGAGATATAGTACAGATCAGAAATAACCCAACATGCCTCCAAATCTAAATGAACTGTTGAACATTTTGGACCAGATCCTGTTAGAGGACACCGCTGACGACCCTGACAACGCAGCTTATCGGGTAGATGCCAGCCAATAGGCCCGGTATCGGTCCGACATCGGGCCAGTAAGCCGCGTTATCTGTATAAGAAAACAATGGCCTCCTGTCAAATCAAGTCAAAAATACCCAACAGAACATTTCGTACCTCATGATCAAAAATGTATTAACTAACATGCTTCTAATTTTGCTTTGGATAATACATACAAACACACATACACTCACGCGGGCATGCCCACACGCACGCACGCACGCACGCACGCACGCACATGAAAGATGATCTGCGATTCCCAGAACTGAATTATTTGCTTGGGTGTTTATTAGATAGGTGGAAAGAAAGGCTGGGTGTGGTGGAAGAGAGGGGTTAGAGGTGGAAAGAGAGAAAGGGATGAGAGAGATAGAGAGAGGCGAAATAGGAAGGTGGGGGGGGTGAGGGAGGCGGAAGATGAGAGAGAGAGAGAGAGAGAGAGAGAGAGAGAGAGAGAGAGAGAGAGAGAGAGAGAGAGAGAGAGAGAGAGAGAGAGAGAGAGAGAGACTTTGCTGGGTTGGTGGAAGATAAGAGAAGATTGGAATCTAAGAATGATAACATAATAGTAAAAGAAGATTTGGCAGATTTATGAGGCGGATCCAAAAATTGTATGTGGAAGGGTGAAGTAATACAAAGGCCAGATACATGCAAATTCCAGGTGGAAATCGTGGAATGGGTCCGTGAGCGTTGAGCGGAGGGGTAGTGGGTCCTCCATAGTTGTCCACCCCAGAACCTGTGAAATTTAGATGGTATCAGAGATTATCTAGTGTATTAGGTTTGTAACTTTGTAGTTTGTTTGAGTGGGCATTGGAGAGGATAGCGATCAGCTGGTGCATCTTGATTACATGTGTACACCTTTCATTTAAATCTGTGTACAGCGTATATATGATATATACATCTGAATGTGCAATATGGTGACACCACAACCATTGACAACGCTGTAATATTCGCCATTATTTGTTCACCGTCTTCGTAAAACAGTACTGCCCTGAAAATAGTGACACGGAGGTCGGCTCGCATATTCGCGTTGTATCGTGTGAACGCTCTTTCAATCTGCATACGATAGATCGTACAACAAATTGTACTATAAATTGTATCGTGGAAACGCAGCTTAATACCTATTTTTCATGTTTTAGGTGCGTGCATGGGGTCCACCCGAGAGTGTTGCCCATCTCAGTTACGCAATGGATATCGGCGCTACCATCATGGATTATCTGGAGGAATTTGTGGGAATTCCATACCCTCTTCCAAAACTAGGTAAATTGCTGCATAGGTTCTTTGCTCTTCGTATCCATTTAGCAATACCAAATTGCAGTTGCAATTCAGATCGTATCAAACTAGTGGATCACTAAACTTGCCTCAAGACAATCTGTCGGACAAGTATATGACATCATAATCAATTAAGTCACATGTAGGCTGACATCACAATCAACTACGTAGTAACGTAATGAATGACGTAGCTAACTCAGTCAGTTGTACAAATTGTAGGTCTTTACTCTTTAACCCTTTTAAGACGGACCCGGCCCAAACCGGCCTCTGCGGTGGTCTTGAGGCATGTCCATTTGCAGGCCAAGAGAAGAGTATTTTTGAAATTTTACCACTGAAATGACTGGCTCAGTACCAGAGCCAGCCATTCCGGTGGTAAATTTTCAAAAATACTCTTCTCTTGGCCTGCAAATGGACATTCAATAAGTAAATATTTTAAGTTTTCGAAAAATTTAGTCATTAAAGGGTTAATAAACTTTCTTATTGAATAATTAAACAGGTTACCTGTAAAGTTTTATGGACATTTAGATTCAGGGAGCTCAGGGTTCGATCGATCCCAACACTGGCAACGCGCGTGGGCAGAGCTTAGCTAGAAATGGATGAGGCATAGCTAAAGGTGGATTTATCCTTTACCATGGGTAATACCGTTTGAAGAACAACACGATAGCCCCACCTGTTTATACCTGATACGGTTTGGGGCCCACATGCTGATGGTTCGTTTAGAGGTGTGGTCATAAAACAACACATTAAAAATAACAACGATCTTGTGGGCCAAAATAAATTTCATATAGCAATAATTTGTATTAAGTGGTTGAACCTAATTTAATTGGGAACTATTGCTGCCTATTGCAAGAACAGCTCTCTGTCAAATTAGGTTCAAAATTCATCAAAGACATACAATGCGTACACATTCGCGATAGACTTCGATTTTCGTGACGGACTTACGTCTTTTTGTTTGCGACATTAGCTAGTTAAGTAAGCGATTATGACGTCAAATATTTGAGTGGCAGATCTGATCACTACATCACAAGCTGTACATTTCTGGCCACGTCATAGCTTAGCTAGAGGTGGGCGGGGCATAGTTAAAAGGTCCATTAACCCACGTTTTCTTGAAAATTATCTTCAGATCTTATTCTGATTCCAAACCTGGCATTTGTTGCAATGGAGAACTGGGGACTAGTGACATTCCAGCCGATTTACATACAATATGATCCAGAGAACTGCTCAAAGAATGACAGACAGCGCATCGCGATAATGGTGGCACATGAACTCTGCCATAATGTAAGAGATAACATAAATACATTATTTCTGGCATCAATCAAATTTGAATAAGGCGTGGAGAGAAGACCGAAATTCAAATACCAAGTCGTTAATAGAACACAGCATTTTTCAATATTCACGACACAAAACCTTTCTGTTTACAATTTCCAATACCATATATCATTATATTAGTGTCTATCTGACCGTTGAAAGAGTGGCTTTCATTTTGCAAACGTATCTGTTGTTGTTGTCGCATCCAATAACACGATTGCATTTTTTTAAATAGACACTAATATCTAGTAATATATTCGGTCTCCAGCCAAGATCCCACAATTCACTGCGCTTACCACTGCTTAAATTTGATCCGTCAGGATCCATGTGCTTTATTCGGGCCACTGACGAAGACTAGAAATCATCAGATAAGCAGTTTTGAGACAGAACTTCTTATGCACACAATACCCTCTTCCCCTATTGACATTGTTATGTTGGCATAGTACGCCTTCGTAGCAATATCGCCAGTCGGCGACAATCACTGACCAATCAATATTCGACTGGTAAGAGCAGGGCCTAAATAGTGACTAATGTCGCGGTGTTATTGGTCACGAAAATGTCAAAGAATTTTCAACAAACGTGCTCATAGTGATATTTCAATGCTAGCTTCCCGTATATTTAGCAGAAACTGTTTTATAACGGCATTATCGTACTAGCTTTAGATATAGGTAGTATTCCACACTATTTTCTTCCTTTCAGTGGTTTGGAAACCTTGTGACCACGCACTGGTGGGGTGACATCTGGTTAAATGAGGGTTTCGCCAGCTATTTCCAGACGCTTGTTATTAGTGCACACCACCCGGACTGGGACATAGTACGTAGCAGCGTATTTAACGATTTCACAATAGAGAAATCCATTTCTACTTGTGCCCCGCCCATTTCATGCAAAACTCCGCCCACTCTCTGCTTGTATTGCGATCGATTTGTATACTTGCAAACCTGAATTCCTAGAATCCCAATTTCTAGGTAACTATACAGGTAAGCTGCTGAATATTTTGAAACTAATTCGACTGGGTTTGAATAAGTCTCAAAATATTCAACATAATATTTATTTAAATAGTAAATATATCAACTATATTCGTACACTTAACGGCACCCAGTAAACTTAGTTTCAAAGTATTCAACAGCTTACCTGCATAGTTTTCTGGAAAGTGAGACTCGGGGAGTGCATGGATCGATCGATACCATCACGGGCAAAGCGTGTGTAGAGCTTAGCTAGAGATGGGCTGGACATAGCAAAAAAACTGGATACATCCAGTGCTACCATATCTAATGCGGAAAACCTTGATATCCTGTGCACCAATGCACGTCCTTAATGGTCTATCAGTTATACGCAACATAAGAGCAACGTGGTCGATCCTGTAGCATCATTCTATCTCCAAACATTTAACGGATGGCTTGGAGATGGGGCATACTATATGGCGTCATCGGTTACTCTTAGTTGGCGTGGGTAGATGCAGCATGTTATATTTTTAAACATTGAATGAATCAGGCACTTGTCTGGTTTTTGTGCATCACAATGATATCAGACGCTTAATAAGAAATATTGGTTGAACTGTATACAATAGAGTCCATGGCATTGTTAAGCTCTCATGTATCAACGGCACATTAAAGCGCTCAAAATACTATTTATTTCAATTAACCATTTAATTGCCAATACTTTCCAAGGAATTTTTTTATTTTTGCAGCCAAAGAGTATTTTTTTAAATTTATAATGAAAATTTACAAATAAATATATTTCTGTTATTCTTCAAATGGACATTCATCAAAAGTATAATTGTCAAGAGCCGTTCATTCTAGTGGTAAATTTTCAGAAATATTCATCTCTTAGCCTGCAAATGGACATTTCTCAAGATCACTGCAGAGGTAGGTTTTTGACTAACCTGATCATTAAAGTTGACACAAGAGGGGTTAAGTTTATACATATGATCTATTAGATTATGGATATTGTGTCAAAGTTCACACCCACACACACTGACAATATATCATGCCATGTTGCACAGCTTGGCAAATTACGACCACGTATTTAGGACTACATTCGATAATATGGTAACAGCCACACATATCCATTTTAGGTGGAATCGTATGATATATTGTTCTATAATCAGATAAAGCCCGGTTGTCTGCGCACATTTTATTGAATGGCTGTGATTCGTGTACATGGTCCTCTATGGACTGTGAACGCCTACAGATCCGAGTGTAGAAAGGGCAGGCGTATTGTTGGTTACACGCTGCAGTTGTCACTCCCAATTGCTCAACACATTGGCGTAATCTTTTCCTGACTTTTCATTGCATACGCAAGAGCTGCATCAATTAATTCAACAATTACTTATCACGTATGTAATCCAACTATCCACAACAATAACACATATATCTGCGAGATGTATTTTTGCACGACGCAAGAAATTGCATATGCTTAAATTATTTAACCAATCTGGCGTAGGCCTATATATCACCATAAATTGCAAAGCTTTTAACCTGCTCGCCGAGTCCTCGCGTGTGTGTCTATAGAGCCGATTCATCGGTGCAACAAGAACTTGGACTTCGGACGTATGCTTACATAGCTGATTAAGAGTATCTCGTGTCTTTGCCTTGTCTAGCGAGGTGTGACACCATGCGAGCTGATGCCATGCTACTAGCTAAGCTAGTTGACTTTCAATTTGAAGGCTGAAAGATCCAATGGACACCAGTCTACTGGATGTTAAGGATCACATACCATTCTGCCCTATGCTGCCGATTTGACACTATTTGCGAACGTGGTACTTTATCTAATTTAATTCTGCATGTATATCTTTTTAATTTCATGCTCTTGACATATCTAGCATAATATGGACGTTTTGCAGGGCCGAATATTAGGGCAAATGCAGAGCCATTCGCCGCCCTCAGCGCGAAAATATTGATGGTGTAATTTTAAATGTCCGCTATTGAATGCTTCATGCTTCGCACGCATGCAAATATTGAAATTGATATAGAATACCCAGCGAAATACTCGTGCAAATATGTGACAAAGCGTGTAATAACATCTATGTAATACATGATAAACAATAGAAATAAAACTTTGAATTATCATTTCAGATATCACAATTTGAGTCAATCCATGTTCCATATTCAAGCTCAACATTTGCGATGTACAATGATGCTAATGGTGATGCACGACCCCTTGTATTTTCACTAGAAAAACCCGAGGAATTTGTTTCAGCATTTGATGACCAAGTATATTCAAAGGTAACGGCTATCTCAATAGAATTACAATCAACAAATATTTTAGGTTAATTAATTATCCTACTAGTTTGTCAGTGTCTATTTTACTCGCTTTGTTAAGCCGACACATATTCGAATACTATTTAGAAACACACTCTGTGACTTGATCTCTCAATCAAACCAATCAACACTATTAGTATTCTCTTTTAGGGGGCATCCCTTTTGCGCATGATGAAAAGCTTTGTCGGCGATGTTGAATTTAAACATGCTATTCAGGTAAGTAGAATATAAAATACCACTTATAGTTATGTTGGCACATGTCAGTTGCATGCTAGATATAAAATTGTGTACAAAGATCCTCAGGGTAGGCCGCTAACCATTTCAAAGTGTGTCGTAGGAATTTGTTTTGTCATAGGTATCAACAAGATCCAACAAATCATATCGAAATGTCACAAATGGAGACTGATTTAGTAGATTGTTATAGCGTTAATGTCTACGTTTTGCCAGTTACAGAGCTAGTCATTCTAGTGGCAAAAGGTCTTCTCTTGGTCTGTAAATGGACGTCAAGCCCAACGCAGAGGCTGCCTTCCAGCCAGCTTAAGCAAATAGTTCATTTTCTAGAATCCATATCAACATGCACAGCTCTCTATCTTGACACAGGTATCACGTAATTACGCCAGCTACACTATCTGCATGTATTGCAAAGAATGTATACACATCAATGTGTAAGACACGAGACTTGCAATGCAGTATAATGCCGTCGTTCAACATGTTCTGTATTTTAACCGGGTTCGTTGTATGGTTTCTTCCATAGCGACTTCAGAGGAACAATGCATGGGGCAACGTGCTATCAGATGATGTATGGGACACTTTCAGCCAGGTAGGACAGAATTTGTTAATATGGATGCATTTCATGTAAATGTCCATAATTAGAGGCACATGTCTGATTTTGTCGTTCTAATTAGGTGAACGCAAAATACAGGACTAAGACACATGCCTACTCATTTCAGCTGGTGTTGGTATTAATGTACAACATCCAATTTGCTTCTACTCGTTTCGTTGATAGTAGAATTAATGTTTTCCCCAGATTTTGAAGTTGGTAATATTGCACTAACTATAGGCTTAGGCGTACCATCTATTACTAAAACGCACGTCTATCCGTCGCATTGTGTCATGTTATGTTATCCATTTTCTGCCAAGATCGATGGGTATTCATTGATGAAGACTATCATGGACACGTGGACACTGCAGACAGGGTATCCTTACGTTGATGTGACATTTACAATGAATAGCAGCTCTGGAATTACTACAGTAACAGCCAATCAACATTATTTCCGCCTGGACTCTGATGAAGACCCGCCACAAGAGTCACCGTTTGAGTAAGTAATAATAAATAAATACAGATAGATAGATTACTCTTAGTCGACAGCTTTGAATCATTGAACATTGTCCACTGTTCCCAATAATCAGGGGTGGATCCAGGAAATGCTGGAGAACAGCAAAAAGGACACATACCATGGATGGTTCCTGGACGGGTGTCCCTATTCTGCATGTTGTATGCAAGTGTTTGTTCCGGGATCCTCCCTCACCCCAGGAGAGGTTGTGACATGTAGTTGCTATGAGAGTTGTCCTCGTGTATTCTTGCAGGTAATAGTAGTTGAAACCTTAATTCGACATGTGTTGTTGTTTGGGGAGAAACGGCACACATGGCAATTGTGAAACTTGTGAAGATGGTCTCATAGTGCTCTTCCTGCATTTCTGGTGCTCATTCCAGTTGAAAAATTGTAATATATGGAGGCGTTGGAGGACAATGGTACACACGCCCTACTTTAATACACCTTTAAAATTTAGATGACACCAAATTATGTTTCCTGTAATTTCGGGAGTAATATGTTGACATTCTTACTTGAATATGTGTGTGCGTTGGAGGAGAAAACATCTGCCATTTAGATGCCAGCATAATGTAGCTCTTGCCTTTCTGGACGTAATATTAGTTAACATTGTACTTGAATATGTGTAGGTGTTGAAGGAGAAATGGCACGTGCGTCCTCTAACTTGTTTGAAATTCATATAGACTCAGAATGTGTTTCCTGCACTCTGGAGTTAATATCTGTCAAAATTGTACTGGAATATGTATTGCAGGAAATATGTTGATTAAATGGTCTGTAGGGCCAGAAAACGAGGACGATTTGTCAAAATGCTACCATGATTTATAGGAAATGATTGATTCCACACACACTGTCAATTCTGTGGAGCATGTCGCCTTCCTGCTGCTTAGTTGGCCAATATTTTGTATGCTCCACAATAAAAATTATTTTGCAAGAAGATAAAAAGACCACCTACATAGAGAAGTGATGGGTGCGCTCACCATGCACCTCCACTCTGTATCAGACACTGGCCATACGAAAAGCTTGTAATTGTCTTTCTAGTATCTGTAATAAAGAAACAACATTTTTCCTCTCCCAAATGGATATAAATTTAATGGTCAGGATTGGCAGTATTGGGGAGTATGAAATGGAAGGATGAATATATTAGGTTCTGATTTCTGAAGCAATTGCTGTTATCCCGTGTAATCGGGTGGTAAATATTTATTGTTCGTTATTTACTTCCATATATCGGGATGCATATAGTGGTGGTTGTAGTGGTGGTGGTGGTGGTGGTGGTGGTGGTGGTGGTGGTGGTGGTGGTGGTGGTGTTAATGGTAATGGTAGGTAATGGTAGTAGTAGTAGTAGTAGCAGTAGTAGTAGAAGTAGTAGTAGTAGCAGTAGTAGCAGTAGTAGTAGTAGTAGGAGTAGTAGTAGTGGTAGTAGCAGTAGTAGTAGTAGTAGTAGTAGTAGTAGTAGTAGTAGTAGTAGTAGTAGTAGTAGTAGTAGTAGTAGTAGTAGTAGTAGTAGTAGTAGTAGTAGTAGTAGTAGTAGTAGTAGTAGTAGTAGTAGTAATAGTAGTAGTAGTAGTAGTGGTAGTAGTAGTAGTAGTAGTGGTAGTAGTAGTAGTAGTAGTAGTAGTAGTAGTAGTAGTAGTAGTAGTAGTGGTAGTGGTAGTAGTAGTAGTAGTAGTAGTAGTAGTAGTAGTAATAGTAGTAGTAGTAGTAGTGGTAGTAGTAGTAGTAGTGGTAGTGGTAGTAGTAGTAGTAGTAGTAGTAGTAGTAGTAGTAGTAGTAGTAGTAGTAGTAGTAGTAATAGTAGTAGTAGTAGTAGTAGTAGTAGTAGTAGTAGTAGTAGTAGTAGTAGTAGTAGTAGTAGTAGTAATAGTAGTAGTAGTAGTGGTAGTAGTAGTAGTAGTAGTAGTAGTAGTAGTAGTAGTAGTAGTAGTAGTAGTAGTAGTAGTAGTAGTAGTAGTAGTCGTAGTAGTAGTAGTAGTAGTGGTAGTGGTAGTGGTAGTGGTGTTGGTGTTGGTGGTGGTGGTAGTGTTTTTAAATTGTTAATTTTATTCTTTTCAGGTATACCTGGTATATTCCGTTGATCTACTTTACCTCAGAGAATTCGGACAATCATGAGATAGTATGGATGAACAGAACAGGGAGTGCGTCAATTAATTATCATCAATTTTCTGAATCAAATAAAATTAATGTTAACTGATAGATTCCATACGTTGAAACAACCACCTTCGTGTATCAAATCGTGTAAAATTGTAAAACTTCAAATTTACAAGAATGACTAGCTCTGTAACTGGCAAAGTAAAATTGATGTAGGATTTAATTTGTTACTTCGTATTCAATGCATTTATGAATCTCAACTAGGCAACGTAGCCAATATGTGCGTCGACACGTCTTTGGAAATAGGGTAGGCGGCTAGGGGTGATGTAAAAAAACGCCACTCACCAGAAATCTGTTTGAAATCTAGATTCTCTTGAAATACACCTGTAAAAATGAGGGTTGGGACATAAGGATCAGCAAGCGCCCTCCTTATCTTGCATAACCATTATTTTTTATGTAATTGCGTACGAGTGAATGTTCCTCTTAATATCTGCAAGATTTGGTTCCACTACTGTTATTGACATCATGGAATAGGCGATACAACTGCCGAGTCATAGTCATTTTAACGTCAAAATATTTTATAGCGCCTGCTATCTTTGTCTTTATTTCTTCTCCCAGAGACCTTCGAATCATCTCTGGACACGGATGACGTAACAAAATGGATAAAGTTCAACCCGGAACAGATGGGATACTACCGTGTCAACTACCCGGATGCAGTATGGCAGCGATTCGCAGATGTACTCCAGGATACTATCACTGTACGTAACTTGTCGGGACGAAAGTATTAGTCTATGTGATTTATTTTCACCACGTGTATGCTAGCTGTTTACCAATAAGTGCTACTGCTATAATTAAGCATAAAATTCAAACGTCGGGAGTAGATCCTATCTACTTTTCTAGGCCACTTGGCGCTACTGCTGTAAGGTGACAGAAACACCACATATACCACATATATTAATCAATCACAAACTTGTGGCACAAATTGAAAGCTTAAATTTGACACCTATCTTAGAATGAGATCCTAGAATAACTTTCCTATGACAGGCACCCCTACATATTACTTTGACTATGACCAGGAGTGCGTACGTGTGTGTTTGTACGTGCGTGCGTGTGTGAGTGTGTGAGTGAGTGAGTGAGTGAGTGAGTGAGTGAGTGAGTGAGTGAGTGAGTGAGTGAGTGAGTGAGTGAGTGCGTGCGTGCGTGCGTGCGTGCGTGCGTGCGTGCGTGCGTGCGTGCGTGCGTGCGTGCGTGCGTGCGTGCGTGCGTGCGTGACTGCCTGCCTGCGTGCGTGCTTCCGTGCGTGTGTGTGTGTGACTATAACCTATGGTTCCATAATCAGATGAATGGAATTCAAGAAACTTAGCCTGATGTAGTAGTTGTCAAAACGAGTAAATATTTGAGGCCGATTTATTAATTTGGGATTTTATCGACAGTGTATACCATGATCTCAGCGCATACTTTCTGCGAATATGGAAATGCTGAATTCTATTCATAGAGTTAATGCAACGCGCTATTTATTCAATAATGTTATAGAATTAGCAGGCAGGCAATTACAACAAATGTGTATTAACCGACAAATTATGTTTACTCTGATCCAAGTACAAACTTGTCTTGATGATGATGACGACGAGGACGACGACGGCGACGACAACGACGACCATCATCATCATCATCAGCAGCAGCAGCATCATCATCATCATCATCATCATCATCATCATCATCATTGCCACCGTGTCTACAGCAGTGAAAAGCTACAGTAGTAATATTATATGAATAATATATAACTCAATCAGCACAGATAGTTATTCATTATCATTATTAGTATAATTGTCACGACCATCACCAGCAGCATAGAAGTGTGAGAGACATTGTATTAAACAGTTCACGTTGGCAAAGATGTAAATGCAAAGTTCATCACAACAGAGGAACCAGGAAACATATCTTAATAGATACATCCAATCTGTCACTTAATTATCTGAATGTCATAATCAAATACGGCACATGTTAGCTGTTAGATGATAAAACGACGTACTTCCGTGGTGGTAATCGAAAAGCCAGTCATTAATGTTTTCGAATTGTATTGTCTTTGATAAATTTACAATTTACTAAATTTTCTGTTGAATATTTTGAATTTAATTGGACTGCGAGCCGTTTTTGCTATGTCAACTTCACTTCACTCAGCTTACTTTATAATTAGCTTGAAAATTTAATTCAGGGAATTCATGTTTCAAAGTTTCAAATTGATACAAATTGGGCGGAGCCTAGCTAGAAAGGTGCATGCAGTCCATAGCTACGAATTGGTCCCTCTATTACGCATACACTTGCGGGCCATATCTAGGAATCGATCGCTCTATTACACATAGTCTTTAACATCGTCGTCGTCGTCGCCGTTATTGTTGTCATCGCCCTCGCCGTCATCGTCATCATCATCATTCTTGTTTCCAATGGCCTGTTGAAGTTGTCACAGTCGAGTTGCAGAAGTTTCACAAAGGCGGACTAATCTCACGATGTTTGTTTTACTATTCTAATTTATTTTCACTTTGTACACGGAGGCTAAAGGTTAATGGATGAATCCAATCTGTCACTCAAGTATTGGCGTCATAAACAATTACGTCACATATAGGTTGACGTCGCAATCATAATTGATAGACAATCCTCCGTCATAAAGTTGGAGAAGTCCATCCAGTCTACGAAGTGTATGCCATTGGTGGATTTACTATTTAATAAACATTGTGTTGAATATTCTGAAACTAATTTGAGTGGACGATAGGCAGCAACAGCATCCATTCAAATTTGTTTCAACATTAGTTTCAAAATATTCAGCAGCTTGTCTCTATACATTGATATTGGGATTCTGGCAATTCAGGGTTCGATCGATCCCAATACGGGAAAAACGTGGGCGGGGCATAGCTAAAAGTGGATTCATCGGCATCCACAGTTGAGTGTTACTGATGATAGAATAAGAATGAAGAAATAACGTCGTTGATATTGTTATTTCAGGCTTATCCCTTTAACCTTTAGCTACTAGAAAAGACAAATTCTTTATAATGTAATAAATACTGGTGCTTAAAATATGTAACAGTATTTCATGCATAGGCCTACGCCACAGTTGTCTTGGCTGTGTTGACGGTAGAGAGTTAACCCCGAGTAACGCCATACTAGCGTTATTCCGGATTACCTCTCTAGCGTCAACACGGCCTTAAATTGAGACACTGGAATTCCAAGGTTTAAAGTGTAAAGAGCAAATTCAAGATAATCTGTATGCTAATCAGAAATAGAAGTTTATTTTGTGATTCATAATCACATCACTACATTATGTATGACAGCAGTTAACCTTTTGGGTATGTATGGCACAGAATGATGTCTCATAACCAGCCCGAAAATATTTGATATGCGTCACATAGCCTAGAACGTGAAAAAATAACGTTTAAACCCTTCAAAAGCATATTAATGTTACATTTTTCACGTTTGTGCGCTAACAAGACTCATGATTTGAATGACACCCGGTGTCACGGCGTCCTTTACCCGAGTCTTAGTTGATGGCTAAAGTTATTTTTAATGCTTTTATTAATAACTGCTGCTCAATGATACACACCTCGATAGGCAGCCTCGTGGTCCATCATGCGTGTCACCGCAAAAGCACGACATTCTCAACACGTATACAGAATAGTATTCATTCGCCATTGATGATAATGCCATCCACCTAAAACATATCTCATATACAGCTAAACGTACTTTCGCGACCACCTCTATATAAATACCAGTTTATTTAAGACCCAAAAGCAATAAAGCAATGTAATTTAACCTTCACAGAAACACATCTCTATAAATAAACTTCACTTTTGTCAGGTTTTCGGTGTCGTCCTTAAGTCCTCTTGTGTCAACCTGACACTTAATAGTCAAACTGACCAAAAAACAACTTTGCAGTGGTCTTCAGACATGGATATTTGAAAGGCCTAGAGAAAAATAGTCTTCTCTCGGCCTGCAAATAGGCACTGGCTAAGTAAAATCCAATCTTCTTTACCATATCCTTTAATGGTCAAGCCTGCGAAAAAAAAATTCAGTGGTAAATTTACAAAAATAGTCCTCTGAAATTAAAATATCTTGAAAAACATTGACCATCAAATTGTGTAATTGATATATCAAGTAGTATTTTGAGCGCTTTGAGGCGGTGTTGACACAAGAGGGGTTAAAGACACGTATCACTGTATATATCCCTGAATTATCAGACCATGGATGACTTGATATACGGGATACTCTGTGAGTAAATCTTTTTGGGATTCGGTCAGGTTTTGTAACAACTTATTTGCCTTTATAAACCATATTTTAGCGCTCTTTACCCTTTAATGAGTAAATTCGTTAAACAATTTAAATTATTTAGTTATTGAATGTCCATTTGCAGGCCAAGAGAAGACGATTTTTGACTATTTACGACTGGAATGACTGGCTCTGTTATCGAGCCAGTCATTCCAGTTGTAAACATCCAAAAATAGTCTTCTCTTGGCCCGCAAATGGACATTCCCCAGGACCTCTACAGAGGCCGGTTTTGGCCGGCTTCGTCGTGAAAGGGTCAATGTATGGGCGTTTAAGACAGGTTTGACAGCGTGTGTTATTTGTATGTCATCAGGCCCTCAGCGCTAACGACCGGACAAACTTGATCAATGATGTCTTCAGTTTGGCCCGTGCAGGCGTCACTAATTACACCACGGCTCTTACTCTATCGACGTACATGAACAAAGAACAGAGTTATCTACCTTGGCATACATTTATCTTCATCACGGAGTTTATTCGAGGACAATTCGTAAATCAGTATGGACATGAACTGCTCAGGGTATGCTGCAACCAATCAATCAATCAATCAGTCTGTCAGTCAGTCAACCAGTCAGTCAGTCAGTCAGTCAGTCAGTCAACCAATAAATCAA
This sequence comes from Chaetoderma sp. LZ-2023a, assembly GCA_034401795.1. Taxonomy (NCBI): domain Eukaryota; kingdom Metazoa; phylum Mollusca; class Caudofoveata; order Chaetodermatida; family Chaetodermatidae; genus Chaetoderma; species Chaetoderma sp. LZ-2023a. The sequence goes on from CM067372.1 coordinate 92,045,020, forward strand.
CCAATTAACCATCCAAATTAACTAACTACCTCAAGTATCAACTCTCTTATCAAGGCTCTTATCAACCAGAGAAAATCATTGTAAATTTCGGAATCAATGACAAGGATGAGTCAATAAGTCAATCCAGCCAACGTCTGCAGTTTCTCTTTAGTACGATTATGTCCAGGTTTCCTGAATCCAAGATTCACTTTGCTCAGCTTAACTAATCCCAGTCTTTCAGCGCGCGAGAAGAGGATCATCCAATCCATTAATCTTTGAACCCGAAAAGTCAAATACCAAATTCCTTGACGATTTAAAAAATATTCTGTTGAGTTTTTAAAACTTTTTTTCTTCACATTATTCCGATTTATTTCTGTTTTTACTGGTGGCTATAGGGTGATTATTATCTAAATCTACCGTTCAAGAGCATTTGTTAGTTCCCTGGTCCTTTCCTTTAAAGGAATTATCAAATCACAAATCATCCGTTTTCATAGACATACGCCATCAAACCGAGAGGGTATTCGTCTAGATTTTTGAGCAAAATTAAGTCTGAAAATGTACATGATATGGAAACTATCCCGCATAATGCTGCAAATCATAGGCCTACCAAGATTCGCCACAATCGTCCAATTACAGGCGAAGGAGAATCTCTGAAATGTGGAAGGAAAATGTGTAAATTGGACATACTTCTTCCAAATTAAAAAACCCCATTTATGATATTTCAGAACAAAGACAAATTCCAAATTCAGTCTAATTTCGATTGCAATTCCTAAAACGTCATTTATTAAATGTCCTGCAAATTATGCCAAAAGCATGATGTCGGTGAAACTATGTACCATTTAACTCTTTAAGATGGCGAGCAACTAGATACCTTTGCGATATTAGACATGAAGATGACACGCACACGCATGTCGCTGAACACTTTAATCTTCCTGTGTATTCATTCGCAAGGGACTTCCAAATTATACCTATTGAACAACAACCTATCTCTAATACATACGAAGAAACTGATAGATAAAGAAAGCTGAAAGAATAATTTTGGATCAAGCAATTGCAAAGAAAATTGCGGAGGGGCATAAATGTGGACCCAGGTCTTGCTGATCAGCGTGAAATAATTCTATTCACTCTGACATATAATCGAAAACATGTTGAAATTTCGGAAATTCTGAAAGATGAATTATCATAAATACAGAATAATTTAAGACAACCTCTCAAGTTGCGATCAGTAATAACATTTATTATGAAAAATCCAAATCTACGTGACATCTTGGTAAAATCGAAATTACTGGTCAAACATCGTCATCTTAAAGTTCTCCAACATTTTTAATGCTTAGCTCCCTTGCAAATAGAGGAATCCATTTTGTCGATCAATGATTTGACGTCGTAATCAACAACGTCATATGTAGGCTGACGCCATAATCAATTACGTAATGAATTACGTAATATCGCCTTTATAAAGCAAAAATAACCAATCTCAAGCAATGAAATAAATAAAAATGTTTTCATTTCTTTGGGAAAATTCTGAGCCAGCACGTTAACCATGTTACTACCTACCTACCTACCTACCAAACTACCAACTTACCAACCAACCACCCAGCTAACCAATCAGCTGATAGTACGTCCAGAAATGCAAGATTAGGGCTTTATCTAATTTTTCTGCTATCGATTGGTGTGTCCCCCTCCAAACAAATACCCATATTCAATTACGAGGTCAACTGATATTACATCGAGCAATGCATGGGACACACTCTGAAAGAATCTAAGTTTCAAAGACATTCTGGAGGAGAACCACCAAACTCCGATTCCGATGGGCGAGGTGGCACCCCTATAGGGCTAACTACAGCTATACACCCTTTTAGGCTACAGCTTTGTCCCACAAAATTTCTGAATCCGCCCCTAAACACATACACATAACACTATTCGGACATTGACCTTTCCACTTTTAGCTATGCCCCGCCCATCTTAATCTAATCTCCACCCACACCACATCCGTGTTGGGATTGATCGATCTCTGAACTCCGTGACTATCCATTTCCAGAAAACTCTACATGTAAGCTGTTGAATATTTTGAAACTAATTTGACTGCAACAGCGCCCAGTCAAACTATTTTCAAAATATTCCCCAGAATGTTTATTAAATGGTAAAGACATACAATTCCTACAACGAGTCTGACTATTAAGCGGTAAAGACGGACTATTTCGAATCAGTCATGGCGTCATAATTATGATCTCATCCTACACGGCACGTAGTTTATCATGACGTGGTATGATAGATGGATGGAACATTCTAATCCAACTCTCTTCCTCCTACCCTTGTCATTGACCTTGACCTTCAGGACATAAAGGGCAACCTCTCGCCCAAGTTTGTTGAAAGTTCATTCAATAGATAAGTTGAGTTATCACGCGCAAACACAACCACGCCGAGGCAAACCTGATAATGTGGAGACTAAAATAATACGTGCATGTGTACATGGATAGGCACGTGGATGCGTGCCTGGATATATCATTTACCTCGTACTATTTTTCAGAACTACATAATTTCCAAGGCACGCCCGGTATTTGACAGGCTAGGTTGGGATGTGATTGCTAATCATACGGACGGGTGAGCTATTGTGAAAATGGCAGAGTACTGATTAGATTATAATTAATAGAGGATTCCAGTTTTAGCTAGGACATGCCCATCTCTAGCTATGCTACACCCACGCGGTGCCTATGGCAACAACGTACGCAGTCAAATTAATTTCAAAATATTCAGCAAAATAGAGATTTAATTTGTGTACTTCAATGGAGCGAGGCGAAACAAAGCTTAAGATATGATGGTTTCATTCCATATAAATAATTAACAATTTTTAGTTGTGAAATAGAATTACGGACCCATGCCTGTCATTCAATTTCACAACTGAAAATAGTATAATAATGTGTAGGTAAGGAAATCATCATATATTAAGATTTTTTTCGCTTCATTACACCTTAGATTTAATCCTCTAAAAGAATAACAATTTTAACAATTTTATTTTCAAGCACTTTGGTATGAATATTCACCTTTAATTAAGCGTTTAAGTACTACATGAAGTAATTCTTTATAACGTCCAGCTACATGTGACGTTGTTGACGTCATATGATTGACTGCGAAACTGGATTCATCAATTGATTCATATTTGATCTTAAGGGTCCACGACCATACAAGAGGACTTTAATAGCTGGCATTCCGGCTTCACATGTCTCTGATATGGCTGCGTCAGTAGGGAATTCCACTCAGGCATTGAAGGGATCCTATCTATCACTCACGTATACTACATCATAATCAAATTATGCCACTAGTTATAGCTGACATTAAACGGCAGACATAAAATTCGTACACTTAACATACTTTTCAATGTTCATGCCCTAGCTAAATACATCACTATGTATTGTGACGTCATCCTACACATGACGTAGTTGAGTCTGATGTCATTTACTTGTGTGACAGATCGGATCCCTCCTATCAGAAAATGGAAATAGATCCCTATATTATCTTATACCGATCCCAAATGTAGAGCATATTCTTTTGAATATTTCGACTTTAATAGGCAGCAATGGCTTCCAGTGATATTAATTTTAAAATATTTAACCCATTTCCTGTTTGAATGCAGTTAAATTTAAATACATAGAATTTAACAGTGAAAGTGTTAAACTTGAAAGCAACGTATTTACTACATTAGTAAATCGTAAATTATTATAACCTGTGTTTCTAAATCTGGGACCCCTGATACATCATAATTATAAAATTGAGCCCTTTATAAATTGTCTGAGCCCTCAAGTTTTTTATTTTAATGACCCAGACGGATACGTGGTCAAAAGGCTAAGGTGTTATCACTGACTACCAACAGAATTGGTGCACGTGACGTAAGAGAACTGTGCATTAAGCCATTGATTGAATGCATATCATCTTAAACCAGTACCATCAGAACTATTCTATAAATCATCAGAGTATTACGTGCTGTAATTGACACATTATAAACCGTTTCTTTTATTTTGTTTTCCAGATTGTTACAGACACGAATTATCTCGCTAATGAGTGAAATGCAGGAACCCTTATGTCTGGCCAATATTGGCATTCTCTTTCGACAATGGATTGATACTAACACGGCGTGAGTGTTAGTTGTCTTTCAGCTAAAACTGGCTTAAATCCATTGCACATCTGACCATAAATGCTATCCAGTATTTATCTGATCCAACTGATCCAGGATGATCCATAATAAGATAATTAAAGTTATGATCGTTCACTTCAATAAGAGATCTTTGTGTCTAAATGTAGGTTTGGGATATGAGCGGATAAGTTTCTGATCATGTGTCAATATTATATTAATCGAATTAACGTTTAAGGGGCAGAACTCTTGAATGGTCTTCGATTGCTCGAACTACTGGCGTCCATCTTGGATTTTCGTGTCTAATAGAGTAGTCCATATTTTAGTTAAATCACCCACAGTTGCCCATTATCATCAACATATTCAAATTATGCAATATTAGTATTTCTCTTTATATGGAAAGACCTCCATTGTGTTGTATCCCTCTCAGAACATTCAGCTACAAAACTTGCACGACTACCAGATTCTTCTCTGAGTACTTCAAAAGCGATACAAGCGCACGCATGCTACTAATTCAATTTGGAATGGACCTTTCCGGCCTTAGCTATGCTCCGCCCCTCTCTAGCTAAGCTCCACCCACACCTCGCTCGTGTTGGGATCGATCAATCTCTTAACACCCTGACTATCAATTTCCTAAAAAAACTACAGCTGTTGAATATTTTGAAACTAATTTGACTGGGTGCTGTTGCTGCCTAAGGCAGCAACAGCGTCCAGTCAAATTAGTTTCAAAATATTCAACAGCATGTTTGTTAAATAGCAAAGAATTACAAAGACATACAATTTGTCGGACTCTTTGAGATTTGATGATGGTCTATATGGAACCCTTTGTGACGTAATGATTGTGACGTCATCATACACGCGCTGAGCTGATTATGACGTCATACGAGGTCAGATTATCGATGGATACTCTGGAAAGTTTAATTACATGTTGATCCAAATATTCTGCCAAATATTCTGACATTTTAGAGAAAATGTGTTTTGAAGTATTGATAGACCAAACATATTGTAACAAAATAGGGACTTAATGGGCAAAACGGCTGCTACTAAAATCAGGATCAGACCGGAATCTGTTAGCTCTGGGCAACAATTTCCTTCACTTGATTTTCCGGTCCTCGGACACGATATCGGGCACCAAGTGCAATAAAAGAGGGATGTAATTGCCAATGGGGACGCTACTAAAATCCGGTTCAGGACGGAAAAGAGGACTCGGAATGGCCGGAAATTGTTACCAGAAATTCCCATTTCCGGTCATTCCAGATTCCCATTTTCCGTCCTTATCTTGATTTTAGTAGCAGCCATTTCTGCCATTCGGTGGCGCTATTTTATTACAATATCCATGACCAACCATTGACTGAGTGAAGTTCTTGATGATTAATATCAATGCGCTGAAAATCAGAACTAAGAATATCCCTCCAAATAAGGATTCCTTGACAACAAATCTATGACAATGGCAGACCATATTAGCTTATGGTCATATCTTATGGTGTTCTGACTTGCGATAAGCGGGTTAGCAGAAGAACAGATGCCAATGTATATGTATAACTGTTTATCCAATCAAAACCATAGAAATACTACTCAAATCTGCCACTTGACCTGATGATTGAAATTCGGATGTTTTGATAAAATGGAAAATGTCCAAATTCTGCTGACTACCCCACGAATGTACGAGAAACCTCCATTGACAAGCACTCAATCACTTCAAATTATGCGAGACAAACAAGCAACGATAGAGTGGTTATGATTCCCAAATGCTATCAGTAGTAGCAGCAGCGGCAGACGAAATCGCAGTAGCACCAGCAGCAGCAGCATCAGTAGTAGTAGTAGTAGTAGTAGTAGTAGTAGTAGTAGTAGTAGTAGTAGTAGTAGTAGTATTTATCATTGTCAAGCATTAGTTCTATGAACCCTGTCTTTGACAACGCACCGGCACTAGAATCTAGCTCATTCATCAGATGGAATGTAATTTTACCTTTTTCAATTTTCTTTACCCGAGTGGGGTTCGAACCTGACAATTCTATGGCAACTTTCGCCTATCAATTGGGAGGCGGGTGTTCTATCACCAGACCACCATCCAGAGGAAGAATCCTCTTTCACCGGACTGGAAATACTACTTAAATCTGCCGCTTGACCTCATGATTGAAATTCGGATGTTTTGACAAAATGGAAAATATCAAAATTCTGCTGACTACACTACGAATGTACGAGAAATCACCATTAATAAGCACTCAATCACTTCAAATTATGCGAGACAAACAAGCAACACTAGACTAGACAGAGAGCGCTTGGTTATGATTCCCAAATGCTATCAGTAGCAGGAGCAGCCCCAGACGAAATCACAGCAGCAGCAGCAGCAGCAGCAGCAGCAGCAGCAGCAGCAGCAGCAGCAGCAGCAGCAGCAGCAGCAGCAACAGTAGTAGTAGTAGTAGTAGTAGTAGTAGTAGTAGCGGCGGCTTCAGCGGCGGTAGTGGTAGTGGTAGTTGTAGTAGTAGTAGTAGTAGTAGTAGTAGTTGTTGTAGTAGTAGTAGTAGTAGTAGTAGTAGTAGTAGTAGTAGTAGTAGTAGTAGTAGTAGTAGCAGTAGTAGTAGTAGTAGTAGTAGCCACCGGGGCGGCAGCAGCTATTCATCTATGGGGCACACGATGATGGTCACATAAGATACGCTTTTTGATATCTGACATGCTTGCAGAAGCAACACCTTTGGTTCGAGAAGTTGGATCCTATATTACCCGATGATAAACTCTTGATTATTGTATTCCAGTGTCGGTGTTGATGTTCGTGAGCCGGTCTATGCATATGGTATGCGGGAATTTGGGACAGTAGAAGATTGGAATATTGTCATGGTTCGCTTCCTCAGAGAAACGCTAATGCAGGAGAAGTTCCGTCTTCTGTACTCTCTCACACAGACTAGATACACATGGCTACTGGACAGGTCTAGATATACTAATCTTACTAACCTTATAGCATGTTTGTTATTCATGTTGGTCACTCATTTATCAATATGTGTAGTACATTTGACGTGAAATCTGGCCTAAACAACAACTACTTGGGTCATTACAATTGACCACGATAGACTTATGTTCTCTTAATAAATGACACTTGTACGTGAAATACATTTTGGGCCAAATGACAACGGTTCCATAATCTATGTTATTACTTTCTCTTAGACAGGCCCAACACCAAACGTTGTGTGTTATTTAACGTGTAGTAATGTATGTCTGTTGACAAGTGAAATCAAGAACTAGATTACGTTTTCGTCATGATAACTGTTTAAACTTTCACAGATATCCATTTGGCTACCTTTGGCACAAATCATGTTTACGTAGACGCACACTGTTCTGAATTTCTTATTTGCATACCATTTAGTATGTGAAATATTTAGGATTTCTTATGTCAGTCAAATTTACAATACATGGCGCAATGCTTCGCAAAGTGGCACCTTATAGTACCATGTCATGCAATGCAATATGGCACTATGCAACATAGCACACTGCAACATGGCACAATGCAAGAAAACAACGCGGCACGACACGCTACAATGACACAAGACAACATAACACAATGCAGCACACCATAACGGCCTGTGTAACACACTGCAATTTAACACAATACAACGCAACACATTGCAATGCAAAGTATATAATAAGATTTCGGCTTAAAGATTGCGTTGTCTTTACCGCTAAGTGTTGTATTTCCACTTCTCTCTCTATGGTTCATCAAACCAGCAGACCTCAGTGAGAAACTAGCGTGTGCTCAGAAGATGTGCTGACCCACCCTATCACTCTTTAATTTGTCAATGCCCTTAGCTTAGTGACCCTGTGGCGTAGATATGTTCTATATATGGGCATTCGGGTATGCATTTAGTGACCCAATGATCTAGATATTTTATGCTTTGACCTGAATCTCTAGCGGTCTCTAGCTGCCAATAATATAATTGTATGTGCCAAAATTGGTGATTCAACCGTCTTGCATTCCTGGACTATGGCCAAAGATATTAGACAAGTAGTCGTCGTATTACAGTTTATTAATATTGGCAGTGAATTAAACCCACAACCCGCGAATGCGGCAAGCATCATAGCCCACAAACACTTCCACCACACCAATGCCGCAAGTGTGGCGCAAGTAACTTGCGGCGTTGGTGTAGTGGACGCGTTTGTGGGTATGACGTTTGCCGCCTTCGCCGGTTATGGGTTCGATTCCCGATATCCTGTATTCTATTAGTGACCCGACCCAGTGATCCTTCGCCATGAAAATGTAACTCTCTCTCTCTCTCTCTCTCTTTCTCTCTCTCTCTCTCTCCCTCTCCCTCTCCCTCCCTCCTTCCCTCCCCTCCCCCCCCCCTCTCTCTCTCTCTCTCTCTCTCTCTCTCTCTCTCGGTGTGAGTAATAAATGAAATCTAGCACCATGTACAAGAAAGTAACATAGTTCAGCAGCACATGCTTATACGTGTTGCATCGTGGAGTGGTGTCAAAGTAATGGAATATTCCCGCATTATAATTGCAGATTGTTGACGCTTGCCCTGGACACATATGTGCTTCCACAAACGGACGTGCTCAGATTTTATACATACGTAAGCTCTAATCCTATTGGCCGTGACTTTGTGTGGAATTGGATCAGGGCTGCTCCAGCCCAACGTCTGTAAGTTCACAACCACGGTAGAAAGAAATATATGGTGTTGTTGTCGGAGACATACATTGCGCATTGTTCTTATTAGAGATACAATTATGATTTAAATTTATTGTGTCAATGTGTTTGTTGTTCTGTTCTTTGTTGCTGTAGTCAAATTATTAAAACTCTAGATATACTCTGTGAATTATTCAATGAACTCAAAATGCCAAATTCTTATTTACTAAATATCTAGCATATTATATCTCATTTCTTTGCACACAGAGCTGGTTTTGATGATCTGGGCAGCGTCATCGGCATCATAACATTGAATTTCAATACAGAGTTCCAACTCAAAGAGGTATGTTACTTGATTCTTACCGTTCTGATGCGCGATACATGCACTGGCTGGAGAGTATCACCAGAATGTAATGTATTACTAAGCCCCGTAACACTAATATCAGCCAAAAAATGTCAATTTGCAGACCAAGAGAACGCTATTCGTGAAAATTTACCACCGGAATGACTGGCTCGATAACCGAGCCAGTCATTCCAGGGGTAAATTATCAAAAATAGTCTTCTCTTGGTCTGCAAATTGACATTTTCTATGAGAAAATAGAAATTTTTTTAAACAAATTCGAGAATTAAATGGTTAAAGTAGAGAATTTTTGAAAGCTTATCACGTTCATGACTGGCGCAAAAGAACCAGCTACTGATACTACTGCTACTAAACATTATACAGATTGTATTTAACCCTTTCATGGCGAAGTCGACCAAAGCCCGTATCTACAGTGGTATTGGGGAACGACCATTTACATGTTAAGAGAAGACTATTTTTTTTAAATTTAACACTGGAATGACTGGCTCTGTAAGCGAGCCAATCATTCATGTGACAGACTTTCAAAAACTGTGTTCTCTCGGCCTGCGAATGGACATTCAATAAGGACATATTTGGGATTTCTTGACGAAATGTAGCGATTAAGAGTTAATATAATAAAGCAAACGGTGAATGTTGTGAATCATTGTACAGAGCGCTGTAACAGGTTTATATTCATGCGCATTTTTACACATAAATAATCCCTAGCCAAATTCCCCTGTATTGAATGTTCTTTCATCAAAATATATAATCCGCCTGAATATTGTGTTTAGTTGATGTCCGAATTTTAAATTCTTTAACCCTTTAACCCTCGAATTTGTTTAAGAAAATTTAAATTTTCTCATAGAAAATGTCCATCTGCTGACCCAGAAAAGACTATTTTTGAAAGTTTACCAACGGAATGACTGGCTCGGTTTCTCGAGCCAATCATTCCGTTGGTAAATTTAAAAAAATAGACTTCTCTTGGTCTGCAAATGGACATTTCTCAAGACCACTGTAGGAGCCGTTTTAGGCTTATATGAGTGTTAAAGGGTTAAATCGTTATGAACTTAGAAGTGCTACTATAAATTGGTAAGATTTTCGTTTGTCTTCTTATCTGTCTCAGCCTGTAATAATTTATATTGCCGGTGATCTTCTTGCGCTACAGCAATCATGAATAAGTAAATAATGAATTATGGCCATAGATATAAGGAATATTATAGAGATGTTTCGCGTGATATTCATGTATTCGTGTCTGCGATATCATTCTATAAATCACATAGACACCATATTAAGAAAGGACCTGAGGAAGCTAAGGATTTCGGCTGAGGATAAGACACAGCGGGAAAAAGCGATGAAGGGCTGTTTCTACTACTACTACTACTACTACTACTACTACTACTACTACTACTACTACTACTACTACTACTGCTACTGCTACTACTACTACTACTACTACTACTACTACTACTACTACTACTACTACTACTACTACTACTACTACAGCTGCAGAATACAGTAATCATACATACACCATATTATACACCTGTGTAGTTATCGATAGACACACCCAAATGGGCCTTCCCAGCGTTAGCTGTGCCCCACCCATCTCTATCTAAGCTCCACCCGCACGTCGTCCGTGTTGGGATCAATCGATCTCTGAACTCCCTGGATTTCAATTTCCAGAAAACTATACAGGTAAGCTGTTAAATATTTTGAAACTGATTTGACTGGGTGCTACAAAATATTCAGCAGAATGTTTATTAAATGGTAAAGAAATACAATTCATACAACGTGTCGGACCATTACTTATTAAAGAGGACTAAATCGAGTCGGCTAGTTTTCGAGTTTCGTCCAGGATAGCTAAGCCAGCTAGGTGAATCTAGAACAAACAGCAACAAACGGTGGTTTTTTCCATTGCTAAAATGACAGTAATGAACATGTGTCCAAAATCCGCAAAACTTCCACACACGGAAAAGGGTTACTTAGCATTCTATGTGGCCGCCAACGCCAATTTTAAAGGCACTGTATCTCCACAGTGGTTGGGTTTAGACATCATGAATTTATGTATAACGGATAGTTAAAAATTTGGTACGAAAGACCAAATTTAGATTTTTAAACAGCTGATGACGTAACTATTGGTAAAATAATTACACCAATGTGGATCAGGATGAAGTTATAGTTGAAAATATAAGCTGTTGGAAAATGTTCTAAGACACTTATTGAGTGCACACTTATAATGCGAACACTTATTGAGTGCACACTTATAATGCGAACACTCATTGAGTGCACACTTATAATGCGAACACTCATTGACTGCACACTTATAATGCGAACACTCATTGACCGCACACTTATAATGCGAACACTCATTGACTGCACACTTATAATGCGAACACTCATTGACTGCACACTTAAAATGCGAACACTCATTGACTGCACACTTATAATGCGAACACTCATTGACTTGCACACTTATAATGCGACCACTCATTGACTGCACACTTATAATGCGAACACTCATTGACTTGCACACTTATAATGCGAACACTCATTGACTGCACACTTATAATGCGAACACTCATTGACTGCACACTTATAATGCGAACAACCATTGACTGCACACTTATAATGCGAACACTCATTGACTTGCACACTTATAATGCGAACACTCATTGACTGCACACTTATAATGCGAACACTCATTGACTGCACACTTATAATGCGACCACTCATTGAATGCACACTTATAATGTGAACACTCATTGACTGCACACTTATAATGTGAACACTCATTGACTGCACACTTATAATGTGAACACTCATTGACTGCACACTTATAATGCGAACACTCATTGAATGCACACTTATAATGTGAACACTCATTGACTGCACACTTATAATGTGAAGACTCATTGACTGCACACTTATAATGTGAACACTCATTGAATGCACACTTATAATGCGAATGCTAATCTGCTCTATCTGTCTTTCAAGTCATATTATATGTAATGATATTTGTTGCGAAAGTTAGAAGGACAATAGACCTTCCAAGTTTATCCATCCATCATATGACGTCATAATCAACTACGTGACGTATAGGAAGACGTCATAATCATGACGTCATGAATAATTCGAAATAGTCAGTCTTTAACGCTTAATAGTCCGACACGTTAAACGAATTGTATGTAGTTGCTATTTAATAAACATTATGTTGAATATTTTGAAACTAATTTGCCTGGCCGCTGTTGCTGCCATAGGCAGCGCCCAGTCAAATTAGTTTCAAAATATTTAACAGAGTACTTGTACAGCTTTCTGGAAATTCATAGTCAGGGAGTTCAGGGATCGATCGACCCCAACACGAGCGAGGTGTGGCTGGAACTTATCTAGTGATAGGCGGGGCATAGCTAAAACTGGAAAGGTCGATCAATTCTATAGACCAAGAACAGAAATTGTTTTAGCAGTTTACCCAAGCACGTTCCATCAGATCAGGAATGTACAGGAATAACATGTGGTTCTGAAGAAAAATATGACAATTTTAAGTCCTCAAATACAAGCCCAAAATTTCCAAAATATTTCTGGAAGGAAATGGTTAATCAAAAGCCGCATGCATTTGTCCATTTTGTAACAGTAGCCAATCTTCAGTATTCTGTAAGTGGATCTCCGTTGTCTTCAAATCAATAAAACCTCAAAACAACAATTTGGCAAAGACTACAGCCACGTTCTAACTAAGAGATGCGCGGCGTGTGGATAGTTATGACATTCTGACCCGCAGACCAGACAGGCAATGGCTAACCAAATAATGCCATTGAAAGTCAATCAAGCATTGCATTCTAGCACGTCATCATGGGTCATGCCCAGACACGGGACATAAGGTTTAATGAGGGCTGGTGACCCGGTCACTAGACATCAAGCTTTGTTGGAGAAATGAAACCAAATATAGGTCAGTCTGTTCCGAGCAGAATGAAATGAAAAAATGTCAGTAATTCTCAACAGTATTATCCACGGGCAGAGAGATGTCATGTGTGATTGGATGTATGGAATCACAGGTTGCATGACAGGCGTGGCGTCTGTAAGGCTCTAAAATTATGTGACGGTCACTATAATGGCAATCAAGCTACGTTGATTATACCTATGCGGCCATAGGATGCATACATGAAAAGCTGGAAGATGAAAACATGGGTAGTATTATACAAGATCCCAATGGCGAATATATGGCCATGATGTTTCCACTTTTAGCTATGCCCGTCCATTCCTAGTTAATCTTAGCACACGCTGTGCCCGTGTTAGGATCGACCGAACCCTGAACTACCCGAATCTCGATGTCTAGAAAACCATATAGGTAAGTTGTTGAATATTTTGAAACTAATTTGACTGGGTGCTGCTGCTGTCAATGTCAGCAACAGCGGCCAGTCAAATTAGTTTCAAAATATTCAACATAGTGTTTATTAAGTAGTAAAGACATACAATTCGTACAACTGACTGATTATTATCCCTTAGCATCTGATGTAAATTTTCTATTTTTTACTGTGTCAGTAGCAAAAATACTTACGACAGCAACATCTTCCCCCAAATTTGTTGAAAAATGAACACCAGTTCATGTTTTAATTTAATTTGACCCTTTAACACTCATATATCAGCCAAAACCGGCTTCAGGACAGGTCAGTCATTCCAGTAGTAAATTTTCAAAAATAGGTTTCTCTTGGTCTGCAAATTGACATTTTCTATGAGAAAATTGAACGTTTCTTGAAGAAATGTAAGTGCTAAAGGGTTAAAGGTTAGACTTTCATGACGGACTTAACTTAGATATGCCCCATTCACTGCGTATTTTGATTGTGACAGTAAACTATATGTAACGTCATTTATTATGACGTCATATACTTGAGTGACAGATTTGATTACTCTATTGCGAGCTCTGATCAATGGACCTTTTAAGCTTAGCCATCCATCATATGACGTCATAATCTACTACGTGACGTGTAGGATGATGTAATAATCAATGACGTCATAAATGACGTAGATAAGTTCGTCGCGAACGGTTAATTTGTGACGGACTAAGCGTTATTGTACGAATTGTATGTTTTTACTATTTAATAACCATGTTGTTGAATATTTTGAAACTAATTTGAGTGGGCGTTCCTGCTGCCACAGCTTACCTGTATAGTTTTCTGGAATTTGATAGTCAGGGAGGTCAGGGATCGATCGATCCCAACACGGGTGGATCGTGGATGGAGCTTAGCTATAGATGTGCAGGGAAAAGCTAAAACTGGAACGGTCCATTCACAACTCACAGGAGAATGTATGCGACATGTTAGAACACGGCAAAAAACATTTCCCTTCTGCGAAACCTCTGTACTCTCAAACTAAGCAAACTTTGGATTTTGGATATCATATTCATCATGGTCATCTTAATTATAGAAAATATCAAAAAGCTTTGGTTGAAATTTGTTCTAGGTTCAACCATACTTTAGCTGCCATTGTTAATTTGTCGATTCAACGTTGTGGTAGTTGTGTTAGTCTGTTGATAACGATGGTATAAATGTGCTTCGGCAGGACTAATCGGTGGGATTCCAGCTTATCCATCAATCATATGACGTCATAATCAACTACGCGACGTTTAAGTTGACGTCATAATCAATTACTCAATGCATAACGTAGATAAGTTCGTCATCAACGCTTAATTGATGACAGACTCAACGTTGCTGTACGAATTGTATGTCTTTACTATTCAATAAACACGCTGTTGAATATTTTGAAATTAATTTGACTGGGTGTGGTGATAGGCAGCAACAGCACCCAGTCAAATTAGTTTCAAAATAGTCAACAGCTTACCTGTATAGTTTTCTGGAAATTAATAGTCGGGGAGCTTAGGGATCGATCGATACCAACACGGGCGAAGTGTGGGTGGAACGTAGCTGAAGATAGGCGGGACATGGGTGCAAGTGGATTAATCAATTAGGGCCCACATTTATGTACAAAAGCTTGTCGATAATAATAAAGTTAATCTTAAAAGCTATCACATTTTGACCCCTATATTTGTATTTATGCCTCAGGTTGAAAGTTTCTTCGAAATGTATCCAAACACAGGCGCCAGAGAGAAGACATTGAAATCAATCAGAGCCAATATTAAGTGGATGGCCAAGTATTATAAGACGATCGTAACATGGCTTGATGACAACCCAGTATAGGAACCATGGGCTAGTCACCCGAACTAACATTATATTAAACATGCCCTAACCTACGCATGGCGAACTATAGACACATAACACCGATAACATTGGAACAACATTGACCGTAGCGACAACAACAACAACAACAACAACAACAGCAACAACAGCAACAACAGATGTAGCAGCAGCAATCATGAAAACAGGAGCAAAAACAACACCAACACTACCACCAGTCCACCAGTCCACCACCACCACCACCACCACCACCACCACCACCACCACCACCACCACCACCAATAACAACAACAACAACAACAACAACAACAACAACAACAACAACAACAACAGCAACAACAACAACAACAAAACGACAACGAGGACTACGACGAGTAGAGGTTTAATGTAGGCTCACATCCTTTTCATATTATTGTATATCTGATTGTCCTCTATGAGCATGTATATTATCTTCGTAACTCATGTACCATTTGTTAGTAGATGAAAGCTTTACCATAGATCTAGTATGAATAACCAATGGATTAATTCCCTTTTAGCCACGCCCCACCCACCTCTGCCCACGCTTTGTCCGTGTTAGGATCGATCGAAGAATGAGTGCTGTTGCTACCTATGGCAACAACATTGCCCAGTCAAATTCCTTTCAAAATATTCAACAGCATGATCATTAAGTAGTAAAGACATACAATTCGTACACATAGCAGGGTATTAAGAATTCCTGACGGACATAGATACGCCATTCATGACATATTTTAATCGCGATGTCAACTGCCTGTGAACAAGTATTTGATTATGACGTCATATACATGACTGACAGATCGAATTCCTCTATTCTTGATGGCATATGTAATATTATGTTGAATTGCTAGCTTCCAGTCAAATTAGTGTAGGCCTAGATATTTAACTGCTTACCTGTATCACTGCTATGAAATTCGAATACTGTAATTACCGCTTTAAAATTAAATAACCTTTGTCTTAATCATATTATATTTTGTAAATACAAAGGACATCCTTGAAATGGATATTAATTAACATGTATTACGATGTATGTACCTAATTAAAACACGCCCACTGAAATTTAAATTGGCCAATAAGTAGTATATTTCAATATAACGTCACAGCTTCGTTCTAAGCCATAATCACATTTATACCCATTTAACAGCATAATAATTCTGTACCATTTTTTCGGAACTTCACAGAACTTTGCTTCTGAGTGTAACAGGGTAAATACATGTATATTGCAATATAGTTGTACTACCCGGCTACGAGTGACAAAGTTCTTATATGTCACCTTAAGTTCGTTGAATTGAGGAACAGATGAAACATAAACACTGGTTGATAAAATGCTATATAGGCAAATTTATTGACAGTGATGTTGCTTTGAATATCATGGTTTGCAGGTTAAAACTCACGTATCAGAAACCCCCATAGCTTACAAGACAACATTTCGGATGCCGGATTCTCTAGAGGAATCCCACCGAATAGCCATCATTTGAATCCATGAAGGCTGGTTATTCAGGTCTCATCCTTTAATTTGCCATACAATGCCGAAAAACAGCCATGTCTATATTTCTAGGTAAATGCCATGGAATTCACTGTGCTAACCTTTATAAGTTTTTACTCTCACTATCTGCTATGCACAGCCCGGTCCTATTAAACACAGTTCTGACTTCCTCTCTCTCACTCAGCTGTTCTCCCTGTCTCCCATTACTGCAACCTGATCTGGTCAGATTTTAATTGACGCCAAATAGTCCCGAACTATATCTTAGTTACTAAATTACACCTATGGGATAGCCGGATTAAACCAATTTAGTTTCACATGGATACCTCAAGTTATCTCATGTGACACAAGATTACTATCCAAGATGCACTCAGAAACCAAGTCCCGCTCCTCTCTTATACATATTCATACACCAAGCATGTATAAATTAGCTGGGAGGGTGACATGTTAATTAATATGACCAGCGAATGCTGGAATTGAGCATATACAGTGTGGCTTAAACAAGTATATAGGCTGGGTGGAAAGTTATTTATTCATTAATTGAAGTCATGTAAATTCACTCTCTCACATGAGGGATTAATTAAAATGATCTTGATAAATGTGTAATATTTCTACAGGGTCTGGATGTAGCTTGTTATTTTAAATTGACAAAAGACTGTATTAACGGTCCTTTCCATTTTTAGCTTTGCCCCGCCCATCTCCAGCTAAGCTCCACCCACACCTCGCTCGTGTTTGACTGGGCGCTGTTGCTGCCTATGGCAGCAACAGCTTCCAGTCAAATTAGTTTCAAAATATTCAACAGCATATTTATTAAATAGTAGAGACATACAATTTGTACAACGTGTCGGACTATTAAGAGTTAAAGACGGACCAAATATAATCATTTATTACGTAATGATTATGACGTCATCCTGCACCACTTAGCTGATTATGACATCATATGATGTCAGATTGATAGATGTATACTCTGGAAAAGTGGATTATTCAAGGTATCAATATCATTTCAATTTTAGACTGAGATAATTGAAATCTACGTATTCAGTCGGGACTCGGAAGTCCTCGATCTATACATCAAAGTCATAAAAGTAGACGGTCACTAGCACCAAAAGATGGTGTGTTGTCTACGGTGGATATAGGTCTACCTGATGTCATCTTGTTGGATTGCAATGCTGCTTGGAAACTGGTATTTGCGTCCATGCCGTGCCTTGCTTAGATTGGATGAACCGCCCATATATGGCCATGTTCCGCCTACGCTTTGGCCGTGCTCGGATTGATCGAAGCCTGAATTCCCAGAATCCCAGTTTCAAGATAGCTATACCGGTAAGCTGTTGAATATTTTGAAACTAATTTGACCGACATATCCGAGTAAAATTGGTTTCAAAAATCCAATAGAATGTTAATTAAATTCTAAATTTACCACGGACATACTCTTCGAATGCTTTCAGGACGGAGATACGTCATTCTGGATGTGACATCCGCTCATAGGCGACGCATTTGATTACGACGTCATATACCTGATTGGCAACTCGGATCCCTTCATTAGTACAGTATGTATTCTCTAGGAACTGCTGTACGATTATTGAGTCTGCCGGGAATGTACATTTATCTGTGTAATAATTTGTTAGGTGTGATAATTCAGTTCAGTAGCCAATTCAAATAGGGCTCTAATTAGGTGGATAAAATCTGATTATGCCATAATATTGCGACATATGTCTATTTCAGTATTTTAGCTCCAAAGTGGATGTAAGTTTAAAAAGTGGTGCAAATTTGTTGTTTGGGTGTTTGGAATAGGACTGCTATGAAAAGCAAGAAATTAAACAGCGGTTAGGGTTAGTCGAATAGCCTGGCCAATTATTTGCCGATTTCCATGAAATAAGAAGTGTTCGAATATAATAATATCTCTCCAACTATTTAATACAAAATTGGAGATTCCCGTCTTTCTCATTTTTAAGAAAATGTGCAAATGTCTTGTCGAACCGATTACATTTGACATTTTTTTTACGATATAGCGCTCATCAGGTAGAAATGTCTGATATTTCTGAGATGTTAAAAAATATATCGGCCATAATTCTATATTGGCGATGATCTTTAAACGTGATACAGTTTTAATATACGAGAACATTTAACATGTCCCAAAATAAAATATGTACACTCGAAACCCAAGGGGAACAGTTAACATAAAACAAAGTATATTTTGGTCTAATAATGGTGCTCTAATGGGAAACTAACACAAATATATTGGAGCTTACCACACAAGATTATATTTCTTAGTAAGCTTAGAATATTGGTATGAAAAATGTCAACTTAATTTAAAAGTATCTGTTATATGTGCCATGACTAAATGTGCAATATGAAGTCTAATAGTCAGCCAGTGAGTGGTAGGTATCCTGGTATCATAAGAGTTACCCCACATTGGAATCCATGTCCTTTCCATCACTGAAGCATCTGTTCGAACAGGTTGCCCAGACACATCCCCATGCATCTGTATACGGAATTCGTTCTTTCCTACATCTACAACGTCTTGAACTGCAACCTATATTACATTTACATTGCGTGAGTTCTTATACTGCATCTGATTCATAATTGGTATAATATGTCCATTGACATCCAACATCTGTCCCACGTATCCATATATAAGTTTGATAATTTACCTTACGTAAATGCAGCTGGAACGAATCCGATCTATGATGTATGTATCACTTCCTATGCATTCCTTTTGCTCAATAAATCATGTCTAAGATCATCAAGTCAGTGTTTGATCTTTCGGCGGTAGACTAGCGATATTAAGCCCACACATGCCCCCATCGCTTGGTTTCAAATTTCTGCTGCATCTTGACATAGGCACATAGTTGGAGCTATCAGTTCTGGATAACTACTCATAGATCACCTATAGAATGTGCGGCACCGTGGATAAGAATGACTATACTCCTGTCTTAGCTCCGGTTTTGAAGAAAGATTCTTCCAAACAAAGAATGATGCAGTATCCGGAACACATCGCACAGCTATCAGATTCGATACGCCACAAAACAACCCTTTTCACATTTAGTAATGCAACTGCATGGCGAATATGTGCAGCCTCTTTATTGTCTGATTCGAGTTCACTGACAATGCACAATGTAATTTGCCGCCACCATTGCAACATTATCTGGATACTTAAAACCACCTGCCAAGAAAATGCGTCTGACATAAGACAATCTCTTGGGTTAATCCAATCATTGAATAAAAGGTCAGTCATGTTTGTCGTGTTTTGGTCGGGGTGAGGTGGGGGTTTTGGGTGGGGGTTGTGTGGAAAAAACTTTCTATTCTTGTTTTGGGATCGTGTTGATTTCGTAAGATTGCGAATTTCGTGCATTTGAATTTTGTCTCTTGATGCGCATAGCTATCACTAACTATTGCTAGCACCTCACATATGATGTGCAACATTTTCTCGGATTAACAGATGTCGCATTTTCTCGGAGGCCTTACAGATTGGTAGAATGATGAATAACAGTTCTCGTGCCAATATACAATTTATTTCCTCCAAGGTCAAGCCATATTAAGCAACTACGCCATGTAGGGTGAGAGGCATGGCATAGCCAGGAGAAGGTTTCCTGAGGATCGGTGAATAAGATTTTTTGTTGTTTTGTTTACACTGTGATATTCCGGTTATTCAGCTTCACCCTTCCATCTTATGTATTGGGTAGTAACTTCCATAGATAATCACTATGGAAAATGGCAGAATTAATCACGAACAGTCCTGGACTGCCACTTCCTCATTGCGGGAGACTAATAGCCAGTCCCAGAGCTGGGGATACAGAACACTTGATAAAGGAGGAGAAGACATTGAAGCATGACAAGATGAAAAGCACCTATTACTTGTCAACGATCCCACAGATCAGCCTACCTTCTACTCGTGCCGGTGGCACTCGAAAACAACGCCGGACTTGGCATTTTGTACAGAAGACATTCACAGAAACCTCAGTAGAGTGGTCGGATCACAGTTAAGAGGAAGCGACCACCGCCCAGTTCTCCTCTCTCTCTCTTTCTGGAAGTATTTCGACAAGTTCACCTTAACATCCAAGGTGGAACTACAAAAAGGTAAATTGGAATCTGTTCGGCATTCATTCCAATGAGCCTACCCAAAATATAGCAGTAGAATGGAGAAACATCAACAATGTGGTCAAGGAATTTAATTCAAGTATCCTCAAGGCTGCCAACGAAGCGATTCCTCGAGGGTTCAGGAAAAACTACCGCCCCTACCGTACAACAGAACTGCAAGCAGCACATGATAAACTAGACAAGGCCAGAGAAGATGCAGAGGGTAATCCCTGTCATGAAAACCACTTCACGCTACAACAAACTAAAGCCAGGTATCTAAAGACCAAGCTGGAGGCCAAAAGAAGAAGCTGGAGGGAAAAGACGGCAGGGTTTAATTTAGCGAGAGACACCACAAAGCTATGGAGACTGACTAAAGCACTGAATGATGAGGGTGTCTGGGGAGAGAAGATTACTCTTGAAGAAGATAGACAAACACTGACAGGAAAGATGGCTGCAGATGCCTTTGCGAAGAAAGCAACATTTCTAGACCACGAATGCATCAAAAATAGGTTAGAAATGAGCAAAAGGAAAGAACAGACACCAACACTCACGATAGAATGAAAGTTACCATTAGTTTAGCAGAACTGAAGAAGACTATCTATCCGCCAATTGAAGAAGAAGAAATCTCCCAGGCCAGATGGCATTACGAATGAAATGATCCAACACCTTGGTAATGCATCTCTCCGCAAGTTGCTAGACATCTTTAATCTCAGTTGGACCAATGGAGAGGTTCCTCAGTGCTAGAAGGAAGCCAGAATGACTCCTATTCTGAAAAAAGGGATGAACAAGACGAAAGTGCTGAGCTACCGTCCTATCAGTCTTACAAGCTGCATATGCAAGACCACGGAGCGCATCATCAACCAGCGGTTGCAGTGGTACCTGGAGTCGGAGAACATTATAGTTTTAGAGCAGGCCGGCTTCAGAAGATAAAGGAGCATAGAAGACCAAACAACACATCTTGCACAGGTCATAGAGGACATTTTTCAAGCCAAGAAGGTGATGCTAGCTGCCTTTATCGATCTGCAGAAGGCATTTGACAAGGTGTGGAAGGATGGCCTCCTCGTGAAGCTCCGGCGCACATGCATCGGTGGCAACATGTTCCGATAGACCAAGTCATACCTACACAATCGCAGAGCTAGGGTGCTGGTGGATGGACAATCTGGACAGAATGTATTGCTGAGACAAGGGGTGTCACAAGGCGGAGTATTATCACCAACTCTGTTCATACTCTTCATTAATGACATTGTAGCAGAGCTGCCCAATGGGATCCAAGCAGCCCTCTATGCAGATGACCTCGTACGCTGGTGCACCGAGGAGTACACAACGACTGCCACGTACAGAATGCAGCTCGCCTTGGACAGAATTACAGCTTGGGCCAATCGCTGGTGTATTACCATCAACAAAGAAAAATCATCAGCCATGCTATTCTCACTGTCCACCAAAACCAAGGTTGGCAATCGGACACTGGGCGGTACTCCACTCGAGTACGAGGACCAGCAGACATACCTGGGATTCACCTATGACAGAAGATTAGCATGGAAGGAGCACATCCAGAACGCAGAGGCAAAGGCCAGAAGAAAGCTAAACATCATGAAGAAGCTGGCAGGAACAAAGTGGGGGTGCCAATGAAAGGATACTCAAGACCATCTACCTAGGTGCCGTACGACCACACCGTGAGTATGGATCCAGCTCATGGATAACAGCAGCTAAATCTCATCAACAGAACCTCGACAGAGTACAAAACCAGGCACTGCGCATCATCACTGGTGGAATGAGATCAACACCAATAGAAAAAATGGAGCAGACAGCAGGCATCCCCCACTTAGCAAAGGAAGGGAATGCAAAGCACTGATCCAAGCTGCAAAGTTCAAATCGTTCAACACCCACCCGATGAAGATCCGGCAAGCACAGATGTCATAAGGAAGAATTAAAAGATGAAGTGTTGTGAAAGAGACAAAAGCACTTCAAATGAAACACCAAGAAATGTTGACAGCACAAATAGAAGACCCAAATCACACCCTTGATCCTCCACCCTGGGAAAACAAACTGGAGAGCATAGCTATTCGCACCACAGTACCTCATCTCACAACCAAAGATGAACACAGTGATGTGAGCAAGAAGGCCCTGACCCTAGCCATGCTGGAAGAAATGTACCCTCAGGAGACATGGATAAGGATCTACACAGATGGATCAGCCAAAGATGCAATTAGGAGCGGAGGTGCCGGACTGTACATACAGTATCCAAATGGACAACATGAGTCAGCTGCAATACTGACCGGCAAACACTGCACAAACTACAGAGCTGAAGTCGAAGCACTGGTTCATGCAGCTAATACCATCAGCAGAACAGCAGACCCTATTGCACAGATTGTCTTTTTAACTGATGCCCGCCCCGTCCTTGTTACCCATACGGAGATGAAGACTATCATCAAGTCACTCTATAGAACACCTCAATCAGAAGATGCCTACCATCATCTCTCGAGGCCAGAGCAAGTGACCATTTTTCGTCTCAGAAATGGACACAACAGACTAAACCAACACATGCACAGGCGGTTCCACCTTACGACATCGCCCGCTTGTCCTTGTGGAGAAGCAGAACAGACCACGGAGCACATACTTTAATATTGCAGTACGTATCAGCTGCTGAGAGAAGAGATCTGGCCTTTGTCAACCTCTTTTCTTGAAAAGCGGTATAGGCCTGTTGAAGAACTGCAGAAAACCACAGATTTAATCTTGAGAACGGCTCTCCAAGTATGATACCAGCGATCGAAAAGAAGAAAGAAGAAGAAAGATCACGAAGTCGTCTGCTGTTTTGATGAGATCAGACAGTTTCTAAAAAGTATTGCTCTATTTGTTTTGGTTATGGAGTACTGAATTCGCCAGCTGCAGTAGGGAATATATTAGGCAGCCCGGAATCAGTCCTTCTCTGGCCAATCATTTTACCTTCACGGGTCTCTTCCGTCCTCCATGTATCCAGTTGTTCTTCTCTTAGGTCGGTAGGTATCATAATTAGCAAGGTTGTGCAGTGGTGTGCTCTAGGGGCTGATGTTGCCCAATACAGCCAATTCCAAGGGCATGTAAATGGTGCCTGGTATATATATATACCAGGCACCATTTACATGCCCTTGGAATTGGCTGTATTGGGCAACATCAGCCCCTAGAGATCACTTTCAATGCAGTGAGCCGTTATGGCCATAGTGCATCATTGGAGATTAGGCTGAACGGTCAATGATGTTGGTTGATGGTACTAAGGTGTCTGCAGTGGCAGATATCGAGAACTGCCTGTGAAGCTGCTCAGATGTTACATTTGGACACCATCAATAATGCATAGATTGCATCATGTAAGCGCATTTTTATCAGCAGTGCTGCTGTAGTTTGTTTCTATTTGATTTGCTTTCTCTGATTGGACAATGTGTTCTTCGCGTTGAGTCTTAATGGTATGCAATTTTTTGACAGATTCCATAGCAATTACTGTGTAAATATTTCATGGTAACGCGTAGACCGCAGCTGTGGATTCAGAATAGTGTACCAGGGGTTGTCTTGACTGCATCACACTGATGCATAATGCAAACTTAGAGAGACAGATAAAGTGTTAAGCATAATTTCAAATTAAGCTACTATAGGATTCATGGAAAACTCATAATGACCTTGCTTTAA
Organism: Chaetoderma sp. LZ-2023a; assembly: GCA_034401795.1. NCBI lineage: Eukaryota > Metazoa > Mollusca > Caudofoveata > Chaetodermatida > Chaetodermatidae > Chaetoderma > Chaetoderma sp. LZ-2023a. The sequence goes on from CM067372.1 coordinate 92,069,494, forward strand.
TATGTGTAACCATGCAAATGGCATAGAAATTCACAATTGGCATCCATCCACATGTTTTCCTCATCTTACGAATGATTGATCCAGCGTGGGTGCCAGGTATTAAAACGAAATGGCATTAAAACTGTACATCTTCCATGTTTGGCGGGTGTATTTCAGTCGACCTGTCCTTTGAGTGAAAATGTGGAAACATAATAATGCAAAGATAAAACGATGCTGTCCGAAATTTTGGAGAGAAATCTGTTTGACCACTCTAGTCTTCGGAAATCTAAACTGCGCCACTCTAGGGTGTGTATCGTATCAGGACAGTGGCTTTGCCCCCAAGGACGAATCTTCCCCCAATGCAATCTTTTCTTGAAATTTAACACAATAGTGAGTATAAGAATTTCACGATGCTGAATCATATGCTAATACATGCTGAATCTAAGGCCGTTTTCTCACTAGAGAGTTAATCAGGAAAAACGCCATACTTCAGCGTTATTCCTGATTACGTCTCTAGTGAGAACACGACCTTTAGCCCTATCATGCCGAAACCGGCCTGTGTAGTGGTCCTGAGGAATGCCCATTTGCAGGCCAAGAGAAGAACATTTTTTACAATTTACCACAGCAAGGACTGGCTCGGTAACGGAGCCAGCCATTCCAGTGTTAAAATGAAAAAGATACCCTTCTCTTGGCCTGCAAATGGACAATCAATAAGTGAATATTTTAATTTTTCGAAGAAATTTGGTCATTAAAGGGTTACACTTATATGCTGGTTCTTTAACGGACTGCTGTCGCAGGCTGACGCCTCGCTGTTGATCTGACATGATTTAGCGTTTTCTTAGCTGGAGTTATGTTAGAATCCACCTTTGATTTATTGGTATGCGCTAGTATTTACTTTCGACGTGATTCAGCTACAGACCTTGTTGTGGAAACGTGTTATTTCTGCGCTGCAATGCATACAAATGAACGTGTTTACGCGGTTGTACAATTCTGACCATTCACACGTTAGGCTACACTAAATCTAAATTGATGCGTGCTGGGTACGTTGTGGAATGTTGTGCCAACAATTTAGTTTAACTATTATGTTGTAACGATAAAATACATTTGATGTTCGACTCGCAACACGTATTATGTTTCACTCCGGAGGGACAGGGGCCATTTCGAGCTATGGCCCACCCGATGGACCTTCCAGTTTTAGCTATGCCCCGGTCATCTCTAGCTAAGATCCACCTACACCTGCCTCGCATTTGGGATCGATCGATTCCTAAACTCCCTGACTATCAATATCCAGAAAATTATGCCTGCTGCACATTTTGAAGCCAATTGGACCGGGTGCTGTTGCTGCATACGCCAGCAATAGCGCCTAGTCAAATTAATTTCAAAATATTCGACAGCATTGTGATTAAATCGTAAAGACAGACACTTACGCGTAGTCTGTCATCAATTATGCGTTCGTGATGCACATATCTACGCCATTGATAACGTTATTGATTATAACGTCATCATATACGTCACATAGTTGATTATGACGTCACATGATGGACAAACAGGAAAGGTCCAATCTTGTTATACTCCACCCACTTTGTACGCGGGTTTCAATCCATTTTAAAGCTTTGAACCTTGTATTCCAGGAATCTTAATGTCAAGGAAATTATACCGGTAATCTGTCAAATACTTCGAAAATAGTTTGACTGAGAATCGTTGTTGCCAAATGCCAGCAACATCTGACAGTAAAGATAGTTTCAGAATGTCTAACAGAATGTTTACTAAATTACAAATTCAATAAAGACGTGCAATTGAGGCGCTTACGGTAGGACCACTGCCATTATTGTGACGGACCTGTGTTACCTGATTGTGACGTCAGCTAATACGTGACGTATTTTGTTTATGCCGTCAGATAGTTGACTGAGAGATAGGATCCCTCTATTGTGTTGAAAGGCCCAACATTGCAAACTGGCGCATTCAGCGATCAATGATTTACACGCTGATGATGGATCGCTATAGTACGAATATTAAAAATCATTTAGAGGGTATATCTACCAAGAATGGGGGGTGATGCATTTCTAGTCATGTCCCCGCCTTATTTCGCGCCAAGCTCCGCCCACCTTCTACGTGTTTTAGAATTAATTTATACACTTTGAATCCCAATTTCAAGGTAACTATAGTCAAATTAGTTTCAAACTATTCAACAGAAATTTTAGTCAATTGCAAATCCAACAAAGACATACAATTCGTACACTTTTCGCGTTTCATGACATCACTATGATTGCGACGTCAGATACTTTGCGACATAGTTGATTATGACGTATAATCCTTGCATGGCAGATGGGATCCCTCCATTGTGCTGAATATCTTGCATGTAATATTACTAGGATATGCTGGTGTGTATAATAACAAAAGATCGCAATCAGATTATTTTCAAAATATGCATCAGGTTGCTTGTATGTTGTCTTTGGAATTAGGGTTAACATAACGTCTGAATTTACATGGTGAAACCCGAATACCAGTTCTGGTACTAATGGACAAGTCCAGTTATAGCTACTCCCTACCCATCGTTATCTAAGGTCCACCTACGCTTTCCCCGTGTTGAGATCAATCGATCCCTGAACTCCCTGACTATCAATTTCCAGATAACCATACGGCCTATGGCAGCAACAGCGCCCAGTCAAATTAGTTTCAAAACATTCAACAGAATGTTTATTAAATGGTAAAGACATACAATTCGTACAACAACGCTTAGTCCGTCATCAATTAAGCGTTCGCGGCGAACTTATCTACGCCATTCATAACGCAATTGATTACGACGTAATCCTACACGTCATGTAGTTGATTATGACGTCATGTGATTGCTTGATAAACTGGAGCGGTCCATTGGTGATGCACAACAGTAATCCGAGATCACTGTAACTCTAAGCCTATTATGAAACACGCCCATTCATCAGTGCAAGGCTTAACAGATTGCAATAGTTGCAGATAATGAAGATATGTGTTACGTGTCAAGTGGCACGCTCAGTGATTCAGAACTAACCCCCTAATGTGTCAATAGCGCCTCAAAGCGCTCAAAATACTACTTTTATCAAGTAACTCTTTAGTTAGTCAGGATTTTTTGAGAAAATTTAAATTCTTGCTCAATGAATATTTGCTGGCTGGAATCTAGGAAAATATTTTTAAGAGATGTCTTGACGATTAAAAGACTAATGGTGAAGAAAATTTTTGCTTAGTCAGTGTCCAGTTGCAGCCCAATAGAAGACTATTTTTGAAAATGTACCACTGGAATGACCGAGCCGAGCCAGTCACCGAGCCAGTCATTTCATTGGTAAATTTTCAAAAATAGTCTTCTCTTGGTCTGCTATGGGCATTCCTCAAGACCACTGTAGATGACCTTTTGGCTGGCTTGACCTGTAAAGGGTTAGCTTGACATAAAGAGTTAAATAATGCCGGTATATGTTCTTGTTGTGTGTGATACTCTGAGATAAGTATTTAGTGGGAGCAACAAATCAGTGACAATATTCTTCAAAAGATAGGCATATCTATTTATTAACTTAGGTTGTAGATTCATATTTCACAAACTTAAAGGTGCATATTTATAGCAGAATACGTGAAAATAAAACTGTTTAAATTGTGTAATTTTAGAGGCTCAATTTATGTACCTCAATATAATGAAGCGAAATAACTCTTAACATACGATGATTTCACTCCGTACAAATTATTATATATTTTTTTTAAATTTTGAAATTGAATTAGGGACTCGTGTCTCTAATTCAATTTCACAACTGAGCAAATTATAATAATTTATACGTAATTAAAGTATAATATGCTAAGATTATATTTCGTTTCATTACAGATAGGTCCACAATTGCAGCCCCTAAAATTATATAATTTTGACAATTTTATTTTCAACCATTCTGCTGTGAATATGCACTTTTAACGTTTATAGATTCCAAAGGCGCTCACGACTTGAATTTATGTAACACCGACAATTGCATAAAGGAATTCCAAACTAGGATTTCATTGCTGAAAAAGCGTGCTAAAATCAAAGCTCGCTGTAAGATCGTTTACTCCGACTATAGACGGAAAATGGCGAATGCGTCAGAATTCTGTGTAAAGTTATTTGTCTAAACTGTTCAACCCGCGTAACCAAGTATGCCAAATTCTTTAAAATGCAATAATCATTCTGTTGTTCCAATTTGGCTGGAAGCTGTTGTTGTCCGAGAAAGCAGCAGCTTTCGTCCAAATAAATTCCAATACATTCAGCTCCTTATCTTCATGGCTGTATGGACAGTAAGATAATAGGATGCCAGGAGTAACCATTTGGAAATTGGATCCGATAGGACAAAACCCCAAAATCCGTTTACGATTTACTAAATAGTATGTTGAGTATTTTGAAACGAATTTGTTCCTGTCAAACTTGTTTCAAAATATTCAAAAGCTTACCTGTATTGAGATACTGGGAACTCGGGATCCAAATGGGTAATATGGATAATTTGAGGTATGTTTGTTAGAGTGTTAGATAGGAGTATTTGCATGGGTGTGTCACAATCACATTGTATGTTCATACTATTATGTATTACATGCATACAGGCTTTATGAAGGAACATTTTCTATATGTAGCGATGTTTCTTGCATGGTTTATACAAAGTAGTGCAGCACTTTATCATAGACATCGATATTGATAAATCTACACACAATTTTAACCATATCGAATCATAGTTCCAGAAGCTGCACCACTTTTCCCTGTGTATGTAGGTCGCACTAATCTCCCGAATGCCATCGGCCGCTTCGGTTGACGAACCGGTGCCCGGAATCCGGACAGAAGCCTATTCTGGTGGTACATAGCTTTCTTGAACAGGTGTTTGAACATGCCCATAAGCTCATCCCGTCTGACTGGTCGTTGAGGGATCATTCCTGGGAAACCATGTCTACCGTATACATCATTTCCACCATGTTGATACTGCGGACCGTCCATTACATGACTCGCGGGGAACGGCAACCAGTTGTTAGATTCCATTGTGTCGTAGTCATCGTGGATAGGGTTACTCCCTATCACGGGAAGACACATAACGAGGACTATGATCGTAGTAGCTAAGTTAATCGTCGTCATGATCCGTGAATATTCCAGCGAATTGCAGCCCATATTTTATGTGAATGGCTGTGTTTCAATACTGGGCTCTGTAAGTGCAGGTGGAACAAAGCTGGTTCACACGGTAATAATCGTTAAGTTTGATCTGAAAATATAATAAAAACATAACTGTGAAATTAGCCATATATCACGTTGCCACATAATTTATAAGGTCATTATCAAACAGTTGACCATTTTCTATTTTGCCTACTACTGCTGCTACTGCTGTTGGTGCGGTTGGTGCTACGGCTACTGCTTCTGCAACTACTGCTACTATACTACTACTGCTACTACTACTACTACTACTACTACTACTACTACTACTACTACTACTACTACTACTACTACCACCACCACTACTACTACTACTACTACTACTACTACTACTACTACCACCACTACTACTACTACTATACGGTTTCTCAATTCAGGGAAGCATTATATTTACGAAACAATCCAATTGGAAAGAAATTTAAAAAAACCGTAAATATGTCTAGAGAGATAACCGCGGCGACAGAAAAATACTAGTGCCACACTCTGCGATCGGCTCTGGAAAACACAAAAAAAGATACACGCTGGAAGGACGGAACCCGCAAAAAAATTATATCGGGTCATCAAACAAATAAGCTGCGTAATAATATATATGTTTATACAAGGCTAAAGATGAATCGCTAGCCACCACTAAGTAGCAAATACTCTGGTTTCACTGTGAAACGGAGATAATTTGAACCGTCAGATTTGTGTCCTCATTTTTTTAATTTGTGGAGTTTATAATTCACATCTTTTTGAATTTTGAGTATATATAAGAATTGATATTAAAATGATCGCATGGAAAGTCACTTGGATCGTACTTGGAAACGTTGTATGGACATGCTTCCGTACATTAAATTTCTTGATATATCGGTGATAGACCATTTAAGTGTATTTCGAATTGAGTTAAGTAAAATGGGAGAATATGACGTAAGTCTATTCATGTAGTTTTATAACGGTCGTTTGTTTGATTGGATGTATCGAGCCAGAATAACAGTATATGATAACGTATCGGCTAACATAGGACCTATTATACTGTAGTAGACTTAGGATCGAACTGGAAAAGAATTTCCAAAGATATGCTTTTGTTGGCATTTGTTGCAGAAACATATCCATAATCGGATAATGAAAATCACCATAGATCCCATTTGTGGAATTTTTTTAGTTTACAAGGATTTGAAACAAGGTCCTTTTTCGATCAATTAAATTGGTAGTAGTGTGAATGAAATCAATTTTCTAAATACTCTTAATTAAGCCAATAATAAGTAAGATTGCTTCTTATATTATTAAACTACTGAAGTATATATAGAGATTATTTTAGAATTGCAATGTATGTGAAATTCACTCACATTTATACTGAAGGTATGTGCAATGGACCTTTTCAGATTCAGGTAACCTGTTGAATATTTTGAAACTAATTTGACTGGGTGATGCTGCTGCCTATGACAGAAACAGCGCGCAGTTAAATTAGTTTCAAAATATTCAACAGCATGTTTATTAATTCCCAGCCTGCATCCATCCTTCCTGAAGGAGTCTCCAATAAACATTCAATTTTTAGCCATGCCCCGCCTAAATAGTAGAGACATACAATTTAGTTAAAGTTAAAGACGGGCCGCATAGAATCATTTATGATGTAATGATTATGACGTCATCATACACGCTGCCTAGCTGATTATGACGTCATACAACATCATTACTCTGGAAAGGTCCATTGTCTAAATAGAATCTTAGTAGTCACGTGTCTGTCAATTTTTGTAGGGAATTCACACCATTTTGCAATTTAATCTCATCTTCTGGTCCTCTAATCTCCATATACAGCTCTGTGTCGTCTGCAAATATGTATGCCATTGCATTCAGATTTTTCTGTAGGTCGTTTATGTATATTACAAATAGGATGGGTTTTAAGAGACTGTCTTCTGGAATTCCACTTGTCAGAGCTTTGCATTCAGAACTCACTTTATTTACTACGACTTTCTCTTGTTCTTTGTGACAGGAAGTTCTCAATCCATTTGATTACTTGGTTGCTCAGGCCTTACATTGTTAACTTGCTTTGTAGCCGTCAGTGCGTCAGCGTGTCGAAGACTTTCATAAACTCCATGTATATGCCTATGGTGTCAATTTTCCTCCTGTATCCAAGACCAGAGTCAACTCATATATTACTTTTAGCAGTTGAAAGGTAGTTGACCTCTCGGATAACATCCAAACTGTTGTTACTAAAAAGCCTATTTCCATTCATATGGTCCGCAATTTTGGTTCTGACCAACTTCTCGATAAACTTGCACTGGACGATTGTCAAACTCACAGGTCTGCAGTTGGACCAGAGCTTAGTTAGAAATGTATGGAGCATAACTAGAAATGGATCCCTCATTTGCATTAAAATATAGTCTGAATTGAGAGATTATAAAATCCAAATTTGACTAAATTGTGTTAGTCATAAGGTTCAGTCTATTTACTGGGACGCTGGACCCTAGGCGGGGTTAGCATAGAAATTGAAGTCATCGCGTTGCCAGTGCGTTAAAAACTAAGCAAAACTACGACTGTCATTGCCGCGATGGAGACCAGGTGAGGGCACAGCATACACACCAGATGGGGTTGATCCAAATGATAGTCTCATATGAATTCGCCAGTGTATCAGTAGATCTGGCGTGAGAAAGTTGGTCCGCTAAACCAAGATTTGTGTCTTGGCGCGGTAGTCCAGTGGAAAGATGTCTGGTTCTTGATGCTATGCGGAGTTGCAGGATGGTGGTTCGATCCCCGACTGGGGAAATGATGATCAACAAAGTAAACTAACGGGCACACTCCGTAGGCAGGGTTAGCACAGAAATTGAAGTTGATCGTGTTGCCAGTGTGTTAAAAACTAAGCAAAACTACTACTGTCAGTGCCGCGATGGAGACCAGGTGAGGGCACAGCATACACACCAGATGGGGTGCATCCAAAAGATAGTCTCATATGAATTTGCCAGTGTATCAGTATATGTGGCATGTGAAAGCTGGTCCGCTAAACCAAGATTTGTGTCTTGGCTTGGTGGTCCAATGGAAAGATGCCTGGTTGCAGATGCTATGCAGAGTTGCAGGATGGAGGTTCGATCCCCGACCATGGAAATGATGATCAACAAACTAAACTAATGATTGCACTCCGTAGGTGGGATTAGCACAGAAATTGAAGTCATCGTGTTGCCAGTGCGTTAAAACTAAACAAAACTACTACTGCCAGTGTCGCTATAGCGACAAGGTGAGGGCACAGCATACACACCAGACGGGGTGCATCCAAAAGATAGTCTCATATGAATTCGCCAGTGTATCAGTATATCTGGCATATGAAAGCTGGTCCGCTAAACCAAGATATGTATCTTGGCGCAGTGGTCCAGTGGAAAGATGTCTGGTTGCTGATGCTATGCGGAGTTGCAGGATGGTGGATCGATCCCTGACCGGAGAAATTATGATCAACAAAGTAAACTAACGGCTGCACTCCGTAGGCGGGGTTAGCACAGAAATTGAAGTCATCACGTTGCCAGTGCATTAAACACTAAGCAAAACTACTACTGCCAGTGCCCTGATCGAGGCAAGGTGAGGGCACAGCATACACACCAGATGGGGGTACATCCAAAAGATAGTCTCATATGAATTCGCCAGTGTATCAGTAGATCTGGCGTGAGAAAGCTGGTCCGCTAAACCAAGATTTGTGTCTTGGCGCGGTAGTCCAGAGGAAAGATGTCAGGTTGTTGATGCTATGCGGAGTTGCAGGATGGTGGATCGATCCCTGACCGGGGAAATGATGATCAACAAAGTAAACTAACGACTGCACTCCGTAGGCGGGGTTAGCACAGAAATTGAAGTCATCACGTTGCCAGTGCATTAAACACTAAGCAAAACTACTACTGCCAGTGCCGTGATCGAGGCAAGGTGAGGGCACAGCATACACACCAGATAGGCGTACATCGAAAAGATAGTTTCATATGAATTCGCCAGTGTATCATTATATCTGGCATGTGAAAGCTGGTCAGCTAAATCAAGATTTATGTCTTGGCGCGGTACTAATGGGTGCACTCCGTAGGCGGGGTTAGCATAGAAATTGAAGTCGATCGCGTTACCAGTGCATTAAAAACTAAGCAAAGCTACTACTGCCAGTGCCGCGATGGAGACCATGTGATGGCACAGCATGCACACAGACGGGGTGCATCCAAAAGATAGTCTCATATGAATTCGCCAGTGTATCAGTATATCTGGCATGTGAAAGCTGGTCCGCTAAACCAAGATCTTCTCTTGGCGCGGTGGTCCAGTGGAAAGATCTCTGGTTGCTGATGCTATGCGGAGTTACAGGATGGCGGTTCGATACCTAACTGGGGGAATGATGATCAATAAAGTAAACTAACGGGTGCACTCTATACGCAGGGTTAGCACTGAAATTGAAGTCATTGCATTGCCAGTGCGTTAAAACCTAAGCAAAACTGCTACTACTACTACTACTACTACTACTACTACTACTACTACTACTACTACTACTACTACTACTACTACTACTACTACTACTACTGCTGCTACTGCTGCTACTACTACTACGACTACTACTACTACTACTACTACTACTACTACTACTACTACTACTACTACTACTACTACTACTACTACTACTAAATTGTGCTCCTTTTAAAAGATGCTGATTCAGATCTTATTTTATGAACAATACGTCTACAATAGCAACATTTTTCAATAACATAATCTGTAAGATGAACAGCTGTGCCAACTCGTTTCATTCCATAAATTGTCTATAATGTGTTCTATTGTGACAATTGCTAATATATAATACAATTTTAAAGTGAACAATACTGGATGTCTTGTTATGATAGATACCTGCTGAAATTGCCAGGGTCCAGCAATGTTAAAACATATATAAATAATAGAGCTGAACACTCCACTAGGGCTGCGCGATATACCGATACCATATTTAAAACCGATATCCTGCACTGACGGTTTCATAACCGATTATAAGAAATAAATATCGAAAAACCGAATATGAACATATTTTCGGTTTTTCGTATCAGGATTGTTAAAAATAAAAGATACTAACGAGCATGAAAAGTGTAATGAATAATAATGACCATGCTTTCCATTAAGCTACGTTCGGGGCAACTAATAATTGAACGTGGCCCCAATTGCGCATATTGTGTAACTCCATGTAACTCGCTGTACGCCGAGAGAAATCAAGCAGCGAATTAATTAAATAAATATCCTCTCGTCTTTTCTCTGGTAGACTCCGATAAATTTGCAATATAAAACACAATACTAACGCGGGAATTTGTCATTAAAATTTGTATCGGGGGGAAACATTTCTAAACAACGGCATCCATTTTATTTACGTCACCGGCTAATTAACATAATGCAAAGTCGTCCCAAAACTAAATCACCCGAATGCATAAAAATCTCGCCAATAAATATAATGCTGAATACATTTTGCTGATTAGGATATAATTTTAAATAAAATTATTACTCAAACCGTTTTTAAAACGTTATCTTCTATACACAATATCATATTAAATTCGCGTTCGCAATATTACAGTTAATATTTTCTTCAAGGCATGATTTCGTCGCCTGGCCGAATTTGAAATGAAAGAAGAAAGGGAGATAATTACACCTTAATTAATTACAATCACGTGATTTACGTCTTTTCGCAACCTGTTTTGCTGATGATTTATGATTAATTTTGACAAAATAAACGATGCTTATTTAACTGTGCGTAGTATTTAGGTGGTCTAATTAATAATTCCACTCCCGCGATGATGGATATTATGAGGTATATTAAGCTTTAAATGCGTAAAATCTTACGAATGTATCAGGGCGTGAAAATACGTCTGTTTTCGTGCTATTTTTTATAATTTAAATTTTTTGTTTCATGTCCATAAAACCGATATTCGGTTAAAACCGATATGAAAAGTCATATCGAAACCGATATGGCTGTAAGCCAAACCGCGCAGCCCTACACTCCACCCCATGTATTTAAAGGATGCATCCAATCTGTCAGTCAAGTATATGACATCAAAATGAACAACGTCCCGCTTAGGCTGATGTTAAAATAAAATTGCGCAATGAATGGTGTAGTGGCCATCATGAACTTTTAAAAGTCCATCATGTGTTGGAATTGTATGTCTTTAAAATCTGTCAGTTGTAAGAATTGTATGACTTTATTACTTAATAACCACTCTGTTAAATATTTTGATACTAATTTATGTGGGTGCTCTTGGCGCCATAGGCAGCAAAACACCAAGTCAAATAAGTTTCAAAATATTCAACACTTTACACGTATAGTTTTCTGGAAATTGTGAGTCAGGGAGACCATCATTTGATCCGTCCCAACCCTAGCAAAGCATGGGCTGGGCTTAGCCAGATATGGGCGGGGCATAGCCAAAAGTGTATTCATCTATTATAATTTATGTCAGAGGTTGGAGAGCCATGCATCCAATTGATGTGATGGTCAAATCTTATTTTAATACTGGTCGCTGAGAACTGACATCATTATCCCTTTGTTCACACACAAAATATCTGTTATCGAAACGCCTAACTAATTCGTTTGATATCGGCTCTATAAATTATTGTTGTTAGGAGCTCAGCGCTGTTAGGCTTTGATCTTTGAGACAACGGGATTGTCGCTCCAGACTGGGGCCACGATTTCAGGACAGCCAGCTCTCGGGATTTTTTAAGAGGCCTCCGTTACGGATATCCTGTCAAATTACCGGATTTCTTTTGTTGAATTAGCAATATTATGAAAAAATTCATCTGTTGCCAGTTTCGTTTTCTATAGTGAAATTCGACCCAATTCAATTCGACCCATTAGTTTGATTGACCATATGATTTATTTATATACAATTATAATAATATTAATTACCAAGTTATAGTTTAAATTGATGATTTGCAATTTTGCATGCATTTCTGCATGCTCACCTATGCAAACACGGGGACAGAAAAGACTGTATGTGTGTTATTTACTGGTCGAGCAAATGATGATAATGACAGCCCTGCTCTCGCATTTGGCAATAAGAATCTTGAATATTCATAGACTCACAAGCACCTGGGGGTCACCCTATCCCAGAACATTAGCTGGAAAAGTCATATTGATTCTATATTAAAAAATCTACCAAAGTACTTTCGACTATGAGAAAACTCAAATTTGCTTTAAATCGATCCACACTTAATACAATCTATATTTCCTAGCTTCGATCTTTATTAGAGTATGCGTCTAGTGTGTGGGACGGTTGTACTATTGTTGATGAAATTAAATTGGAAAGATTTCAACTTGAAGCTGGTCGAATTGTGAAAGGTCTCCCTAGATTCTCCTCCATAGCTAGCATTTATAATGAAACGGGGTGTGAGACATTGAAAGACAGACGAAGGCAGCAGAAACTCCTAATGTAACACAAATTACTGTACGACGACAAGGTACCAGATTTTATGACGGATATTACACCGACACTCACAAATACAACAGAACACTACGACTTACGCACGCAAGCCATACAATGTCAATGTGCCTCTAGCACGATTGGAAATATATTTTAAAAAATGTTTTTTCCCAAGCACCATTCAAATCTGGAACACACTCGAAAACAAAGTACAATCAGAATCAAAAATTTCAAAATTTAAGAAGCTAATACAAATTTTAAAACTATATCCCTCCGAGTTTCTATAACTACGGAAATAGAAAACTTTCTATCCTACATACCAGACTACGTAACAAATGTTCCAACTTAAATTGTGACTTATATAGAATAGGATTATTTCCCACACCCAATTGCTTTTGTAAGACAGGAGTAGAAGATGCAAATCACTTTCTTTCAAAATGACCTTACTACACAATACACAGACAACACTTATAACAACAACTACATCGGTATATTCCTTTGATGAGTGACTTGCTATGCAAAGGAAATACATCTCTATCTGTCCAGGAAAATGAATGCATCTTCAAAGAAGTTCAAAATTATATTTAAGCTACTGGCAGATTTTAACCTCATATATGTTCCCAACGTTTGATATGATGTAGGAATAGTCCGTATTTGTATTGTCATGGTTACATGTTTTGATACAAATGACTGTATAGATATACTATATACTTTAAATCTCTGCTTCCCCTGTTGTTACTGTTAAATGTTTATGATAGAAATGACTGCATAGATATGCTATATACTTTAATGCTTTGCTTCCGCTGTCATTACTGTGTATATAGTTCTTCCCTCACTAACAATTAATGTATTACTCTCCTATTGCTTTTCGGGTCATCCACGATAATGCGAAGCCGCAGACGACGGCGACGACGACGACGACGACGACGATGATGACGACGATGAGGACAGGAGAGGGGATGATGGGGATGCAATAATAGTCCAGTCAATCTAGGCCAAAAATATTTTAACCCGGAACAAATTGCAACAGAATTTTTTTACCTCGCCCAGTGTATAGGGGGCCATCATGTACAACATATCAAAAGTCCTCCAAAATTCCAATAGGGGAAAGGGTAAAATGTTCATAATTATTACCAGATTTGGGCCATTTCACCTGAAAAATCCATTTTTCTTTATTTCTTTAAAACCGGTATGTAATATATGTGTGACTGGGTATTTTTGGACTTTTTTAGTACTAAATGAATACGATTGACATATTCTCCACAAATTAAATGTATTGTGTTATGCCACTTGCATGAATTTACCTAATACCATCATTGATATTTATACAATACATATTATATTTTATTATGACACGGTATTGTGTGTTTCTAAGCTAAGCTAAGATGAAATAGTATGGCATAGGTACCTGGTTTCTACTAATTTCATCTTGCATCAATTATCCAAGGCATCTTCCTCAATGAGCGTTATTGAATTCGAGCAACTGAGACCCTTACAGTCTTCGCAGGCGGATGTGCAGCTGAGCCCATGTTTTCTACAGGTGCATCTCTTTGATTCACAGCCAGTTTTGCAGACTTTTTTTTAGGGAACTTTCAATCGTTTCATGTCCTGCAACATTATCATCATTGTCAAACAATTCTTTTGAATGCATTGCAGTGGAATATTCTACTATGTCAACTTCAGCATCTGCAATTGTAGGTAGTGGTAGGTTGTATGCATTTGCAATCAAGATTGTACTGAGAGAAGCAAAAACCATGAGGTGTCCTCGAACTGCTCGAGAAATTGCCTTTCCACTAAGAATGTGTTTGACAGCATTCTCAGCGTCGACTACCTCTAGAATAGGCGCAAGACCGCTTCCTGCCATTAAGTGACCAATGCAGCCAAGGAAGCTCATCTCCATATGAAGACCTCCGAGTCTTAGAATAATTTGCTTTAATGGACTCCAGCTCGGCTCAATCTCTATGATAGTCATAGCTTTCCAAAATAAGGGCTGATCAAATGTAATCACGGGTGCAACATGGTATCGGTTTGCCTGTTCACAAACATAAGTCAAAGTGGAAAAGATGCAGGTCATGTTACTTGGCTCTAGATCTATCATCGGAAGGAAACTAACAGACGATTTACGTGGATAAACTCCTTGGTGAACAGTTTGCATCATGCCAGACCATGACTGTCTCCTTGAACGCAGAGACAAAGAGAAATCCCAGAGGATGTCAATGTCAGCTGTTGGGTCTGTTTGTTCCATCGCAGCTAACTCCTTAAAGGTCAATGGGAAGTTCCTGGTATGCTGAGACTCAAAGTTCCTGATACAGATCTTGACAACTTGCTTGATATCTTCAGATGTTACATTTATCCTTGGAATAAGTTTGCACGAAAGGTTTCCTGGTGTAACAGATGCAATGATTCCCATTCCATGAAATGTATTATGCCCATCTATTGTGCAAATATTGTGATCCACATTGTCGGCAACAAACTGAATGAACTCGCCTGATAATGGCTGTGGTAGATCTCCACCATGAAGTGATGCACTGCGCTCAAACCTCTGTATCTCCGCGTATGAACATCCAAATCCGTGCTTGTACAAGGTGTCAACAATAAATCTAGATCCAAATTTATGGTGCATCTCACATGACAGCCCGAACTGCAAAGGTGCCAAAATAACTCTAGGACGAGTTCCTTGCATAATAGCCTGTCCACCTGATGCCTGTTTCATTTCTATGTCTTTTCCAGTAAACAAAATCCGCAATAATTCCCGCAGTGTCTCTGGTAAATAATTCAATGCCTTTACTGGGTCGCTCATTTGCTCCCTTGATGGATAGCTTTCAGATGATGTGCATGAATCAATTAACTTAATATCGTGTCTAAGCAGTTTGGCAGCTGTCTGGATGATTAGCATGCTCTCTGATTTGGAATCCTTTCTCTTCTGTTCCTTATAGAAGTCAGTCAAAATAGTAGATGCTTTAGAACGAAAGGTAACAACGTTTGGCTTACCATTCACAGTGCTAATACATATTTCATCGCCATAATTATCTTTTATTTTATCCTGCATGTATTTTGTACTGTATGCTTTATTCTCTTTATCATTGAGATACTCTTGCACTTTATTAACGAGGTCGTGCAGGGTCAGCTGCTCATCATCATTATTTTCAAGAAATGCCATTGTCGCACTAAATGCTCTTACTCTGTCCAAGTCTTCTGGCCTTCCATGTTTTTGGGATGAGCAAGATGAGTGCAGCTGAGGGATATTTTTCATGGTTCGAAAATTTACGCTGCAGCTTTGATGGTATACTGCATTGACAACGCATAAATCTGGCGTGAAGGCAAGCCGCCCAGCTACAAGTTTGCCCCATTCGTCTTTTCTCTGCTCACAGGCCTCGGCGATACTACATTGAAAGTCATGAGTACTTACTGGATAAATATCATAGCCACGTTTCTTTCCATCTTGAATTTTTGCAGGGTATCCGCATAGCAAACAATGTTCACTAAAATTGAATGTTGGACTTTCTGAACGGAGTGTTTGCATGGGTGGCGGAGATTGTTCAATTTTCTCTGCGTCACGGGCAATCCGCTTGGGATCAATGAACTCCCGTCGACATTTTACATGAACCCTCTGTCCTACTTCAGCTATGACATCGCTTTCACGGGCTCTGCTAGCATTGTTAATACCGTCACAGCCTTTAACTCGAAGCTTAACAGTTTGTGAGCCATTTTCTAGGCTCTGGTTACAAATAACGCATGTATCTAAATCCATGTCCATATTCTGATTGAATTGTATAGAAATTTATTCAAATTGTGAGATACAAGTGAAAATTAAAATGCAATTTATTTTAGATAAAATTTTAAAAGCGAAAAACAAAATTAAACTTACTTTAAATATAATTTTTTTAAATTACCCCGGCCCTGTGCATACAACCATATTTAATCTGTGGTTTGGAGAATTTGTACAAGTGGTTCAAGGCAATATTGCCAATTGCTTACTGTCTTCCGTGACCATGAAATTCAGAGCTTAGACAACATTTCTACTTCGTTTATTTGCGGAATGAAGCAGGTAAGGGAAGTTTCATTATTCGGATAATGGCGGTAGCTAAATATGCGAATTTACCCACTTTCCCATCGAGGGATTTTGGAGGACTTTTGATATGTGACACCTGGCAGTCCCATGAATGCCGCAGAAAAGAAATAAATTCTGTTGCAATTTGTTCTAGGTTAATTTGTAGTTTTACTGGACTATAAAGGCTCGCTAAACCGTTGATCTCCCCAAATTTTTCGTTCCAAGTTATGAGGCGGTTATAAGTTCAGATTTACCTAAATATACATGAGTGGAGCCATTTTGATTGTGCGGGTTGGGCGGGGTCGGAGGTGACTGAGTCTCATTTCTAGTTTCTCTTTTGTTTGGTTTCGTGTAAGAAACGAGAAGGGAAGACCTGGTGAAAGCACGGTGGGAGTGGAGAGGAAGGGTTGGTGTGGGTAAATGGGGGTCAATGACGACGGTGTGGAATACCCATGAATATGTTCTGTTAATTCATTTATTCGTATTGTTTAATCTATTATATTAATGGCTAACTGCTATCCGACAAGAAAGTGTTTGAAGGAGCTGTTCTTTTCTTTCCTATTCTTTTCTAATCTGTTTACATCATCTCTCTCTCTCTCGCTCTCTCTCTCTCTCTCTCGCTCTCTCTCTCTCTCTCTCTCTCTCTCTCTCTCTCTCTCTCTCTCTCTCTCTCTCTCTCTCTCTCTCTCTCTCTCTCTCTCTCTCTCTCTCTCTCTCTCTCTCGGTCTCTCTCTCTCTCTCTCTCGGTCTCTCTCTCTCTCTCTCTCTCTCTCTCTCTCTCTCTCTCTCTCTCTCTCTCTCTCTCTTCCACCTTTGGATTTATTGTCTACTTTAGTGTTCACAATCATTGGCTGCTTATAATAATTCTGTAGGGAGAGGGCAAATCTAAGTTGTAAGAACTTGTGCCCGATCCCATTGTGCAAATGTTACAATAAAATATCTTTAAATCAAAATCTCGCACTTGCTTACTTTATCTGAAAAGGGCAACCCGCGCACTCATCCAAACAAATTTTCCGGTCAAAATAGCATGACGAGCTTGTCGCCCTGCTATTTTTGGTAGCTGTCTAGATATATTTAGAATTTTCTGAGGTCTCTCCAATTTGTCCAGTTCCATAAATAATGTCATAAACATTTGTGCGAGGCGGATAAAAAAAACTAGAAAAACAGTAGCACATAAAATATTGGTGGCATGGTCGAAATGTGTGTGTAAAAATTAGTATGCATTACTAATATGCTAAGCCATTTACATTGCAATAAAATAATTGAAAATTTCAAAGATTTAGTTTAGCCAGTAGAGAAATGATTCCCGACAAAATTTGATAAGCACTATGATCCAAAATCTTACACCTACGCACATTATCACGCTAAATGTATTATACCCACGTACAGTATGCTACATAAAAGTGAAATTTTAAGAGATCGAACACTTCCTAAATGTGTGAACATATTTCCATTAGGATTCCTCAACTAAAATACGGCACCCGGAAGATCTCTCATTGCTTATTACAGATTCCTCATACTATCTTCGAAGGCGAATCATTTCTATTGTCTGATAGTATGACCATTCCAGATTCTTCCCGAAGCAGCCACCAGGATAAAGGGATCAATTTCTAGGTATGCCCCGCCCATCTCTTGCTAAGCTCCGCCTATGCTTTGCTCCGTGTTGGGATAGATTTAAATACATAAGCCCTACTTTTAAACACATAAGCCCTACTTTGAATCATGAATTCTCAGAATCCCAATTTCATGGTAACTATACAGGTAACCTGTTGAATATTTTGAAACCAATTTGTCTTGGTGCTGTTGCTGCCTATGGAAGCCACAGCGCCCAGTCAACATAGTTTCAAAATAGTCAACATAATGTTTATTAAATAGTAAAGATATACAATTCGTAAAATGGACGGACTATTCAATGTTCCTTACTGACTTCGAAGCGTCATTCATTACACATTTGATTATGTCATAATACTTGAGAACCTGCAATGTGTTTTACAATAAGAATTTCTTAGCTTGCTCAAGAATAGATTTGGCTATGAAACGGGATAAGGCCGTACGTGTATGGGGTTATTCCTGATTACGTCTCTAGTGAGAACAAGGCCTAAGTAACACTATACCGGTAGCATATTATGCTAGCGAAAGAGATTTACTCATAATTTTAAAGTAATCAAAGCTTTAGCGCGTAGAATAAAATATGATATCTCCAACATTCTGAAATAAAAGAAATGTTAATTTAGCCATATTTTGCCTCTTGGGGCAAGAGAACATATTTTATTCATTATATATATATGAGCCGCTATAACAATTTATGTGTAAAGCACACGTGCAAAATATCATAATTTATGTTTAAGTTATATTATCTTGTGCCATAAATTGTCTTGCTTCGTGTTGTGCTTTTGCAGTAAACATTTCATATTGCGTAGCTGCCTTTCTAGAGGGTATCCGATCGGCGATATCTAGGTCAAGGTCAGTAAAATGTTAAAAGTCACATGATTCGGATTGCATTTTTCATGACATCTTGTATTATTCCTCCGAGATATAAATAAATTTGAAAATTGCTCATATTTTTCTGCAATATAATGGTCCTAGCGGCTTACTAACTTTTATGCACAAATCCGACTCCGTCACATATATCTGTTATTATTTGTTGTTTTTCTGGAAACTCGTGTGAGCGTACGAGTTTCCCAATTCAGGGAAGCATTATATTTACGAAACAATCCCATTCGAAAGAAATAAAAAACCGTAAATATGTCTAGAGAGATAACCGCGGCGACAGAAAAAATACTAGTGCCACACTCTGCGATCGGCTCTGGAAAACATCAAAAAGATACACGCTGGAAGGACGGAACCCGCAAAAAAATTATATCGGGTCATCAAACAAATAAGCTGCGTAATAATATATATGTTTATACAAGGCTAAAGATGAATCGCTAGCCACCACTAAGTAGCAAATACTCTGGTTTCACTGTGAAACGGAGATAATTTGAACCGTCAGATTTGTGTTCTCATTTTTTTAATTTTTTGGAATTTATAATTTACATCTTTTTGGATTTTGAGTATATATAAGAATTGAAATTAAAATGATCGTATTGACCCACTTGGAAACGTTTTATGGACATGGTTCCGTATATTAAATGTCTTGATATATCGGCAATAGCCCCTTTAAGTGTATTTCGAATTGAGTTAAGAAAACGCTTTGGGAGAATATGACGTAGGTCTATTAATGTAGTTTTATAACGGTCGTTTGTTTGATTGGATGTATCGAGCCAGAATAACAGTATACGATAACGTATCGGCTAACATAGGACCTATTATACTGTAGTAGACTTAAGATCGGACTGGGAAAGAATTTCCAAAGATATGCTTTTGCTGGCATTTGTTGCAGGAATATATCCATAATCAGATAATGAAAATCACCATAGATCCCATTTGTGGAATTTTTTTAGCTTACAGGGATTTGAAACAAGGTCCTTTTTCGATCAATTAAATTGGTAGTAGTGTGAATGAAATCAATTTTCTAAATACTCTTAATTAAGCCAATAATAAGTAAGATTGCTTCTTGTATTAATAAACTACTGACGTATATAGATAGAGATTATTTTAAATTGTGATGTATGTAAAATTCACTCCCATTTATACTGAAGGTATGTGCAATGAACCTTTCCAGTTTTTAGCTATGCCCCGCCCATCACTAGCTAATCTCCACCCATACCTTGGCCGTGTTGGGATCGATCGATTCCTGAAATCCTTGACTATCAATTTCCCGAAAATTATACAGGTAAGCTGTTGAATATTTTGAAACTAATTTGACTGGGTGATGCTGCTGCCTATGACAGGAACAGCGCCCAGTTAAATTAGTTTCAAAATATTCAACAGCATGTTTATTAATTTCCAGTCTGCATCCTTTCTTTAGGAATCTCCAATGGACCTTCAATCTTTAGCCATGGCCCGCCTAAATAGTAGAGACATACAATTTGTGCAACGTGTCAGACTTTTAAGAGTTAAAGACGATTAAAGCTCATTTTTGATGTAATGATTATGACGTCATCCTACACGCCGCTTAGCTGATTATGACGTCCTCATCTTCTGGTCCTCTAATCTCCATATACAGCTCCGTGTCGTCTGCAAATATGTATGCCATTGCGTTCAGATTTTTCTGTTGGTCGTTTATGTATATTACAAATAGGATGGGTTTTAAGAGACTGTCTTCTGGAATTCCACTTGTCAGAGCTTTGCATTCAGAACTCACTTTATTTACTACCACTTTCTCTTGTTCTTTGTGACAGGAAGTTCTCAATCCATTTGATTACTTGGTTGCTCAGGCCTTACATTGTTAACTTGCTTTGTAGCCGTCAGCGCGTCAGCGTGTCGAAGACTTTCATAAAGTCCATGTATATGCCTATGGTGTCAATTTTCCTCCTGTCTCCAAAACCAGAGTCAACTCATCTATTACTTTTAGCAGTTGAAAGGTAGTAGACCTCTCGAATAACACCCAAACTGTTGTTTACTAAAAAGCCTATTTCCATTCATATGGTCCGCAATTCTGGTTCTGACCAACTTCTCGATAAACTTGCACTGGACGCTTGTCAAACTCACCGGTCTGCAGTTGGACCAGAGCTTAGTTAGAAATGTATGGAGCATAACTAGAAATGGATCCCTCATTTGCATTAAAATATAGTCTGATTTGAAAGATTATAAAATCCAAATTTGACTAAATTGTGTTAGTCATAAGGTTCAGTCTATTTACTGGGACGCTGGAACCCTAGATGTATAAAACGGTTTTGACAAATTCGTTGTGATCATAAATATTATGTTGACGTATTTAGTCGACCTAGTTGCAAACTATTCAAAAGTGTACAGATTGATGGCATAGATTCTGCATTTATTTCCTTATCGATGCTCATATTAACCTGGTTTGTGGACATGAAAACGCCAAGACTTGCCTGCAAATCTAATTTTTATCGAACACATTCGAGCACATTAATGAAGAATGTAACGAATGAATGAAACAAATCAATACTCACAACTCCGGAATATGTTAAACCAGACGAAAATATAATGCAGTAATTAGAATACAAGAAATTTGTTAACGCAGATGTGTTTACAGAACATTTTCCTTGAAATAATAACCAGGATATGTGGAAATAATCTGGAAATGTTGTCCCTGTTATAGCATGGGCATGCTGTTACGTGTGTGCTTTCAGTAGCTGGTCAGGTGAATGATCATTAGATATATGAAGGTCATGTCTGCCTTGCAGACACGCTGTCTACGCTCTTGAAAGAAAATTAGTTTACGTATGATGAACTCAAGCAAACATAGCTACTGATCGGCCCCATGATGCTCACTGCCTGGCCGCATATAAATTCATAACGCTTGATTTCACAACGACTATTGAATTGGTTAGATGCATGCATCTGGTAATTGTCTTTGACAGTAGGTACGATCAAGCGTGTGGGACCAGCTTCACCTAAGAGGCGAGCGCGAGATTTTGGTGGACACTGCTTGCATATGACAGACGTGATGGTACGGTAAAAAAATTGATTATTAGACGTGACTTTGTGAGTGAACGATTGTGGTTGGTTACGTCAAGGGATCCAAATATCATCTGTCTTAATAACCACACAATTTTAGATCAAGAGTTATGTTCCATAGCAAGTAACTTTGGTTTAACTCTTTAACCTATACAGACTAGAAACGACAAATTCTGTTTGATGTGCTGAATATTATACTCAATGTATTGCAACTAATTAACTGAGAACTGTTTCTGTCTATGGCTGCAACAGGTTCAAGTTGAATTAGTTTCAAAATTGTCAACAACTGTCCTTTATACTTCTCTTGAAAATGCGACGCTGACATTTTAAGGATTAAATGGCTAAGAGGCAATCTGTCCATAGTGAATATCTGCCTACGTCCCATGAAGCAGTTGCTCGAAGCAGGTTTACTGCACTTTATTTGAAACAGTCATGCGTGATAAGTAAACAACGTATAATTGGAATCCAATTTTGATACGGCACGTGTATGCCCAGTGGTTCATTAATTGCCTTAGGTTTTTAATATATTGATATTCACGAATTTACTTGATTTTTTGGTGGTCTGGTATAAGAAACGTGAAATTTGCAAGCAATATTGTATGCCAAGCTCGGCTTACTGGGCTTTTGATAATCTGATTTGACACGTCACATTTTCAATGCGTGCGTGCGTGCGTGCCTGAGTGCGTGAGCGTATGCGGGATGGCGGGCAGGCGGGCGGGCGGGCAAGCGGGATGGAGCGTGTGCTCAGTGTGTTGGCCCAACTGCTGAGTAATCGTGTAACTATCCTTATCTACTCAACTCCCTCTATCATCATTCTAACAAGATAGCAACTGTGCATATGTTATGGCTTTAATTTGAAGATTGAAAAATTGAACAAATCAGACAAGAACTCAGGACTCGACTTGTGTGTCGTTTCACACGATATTGGAAGACGCAATGGTAATAGCGATTCATTATCTGCATCCATGTGTATCCATGGTTTATATGTAGCTAATACTGCCTTTACTCACCCATGACACCAGCGAACTAGATGAACATTGCTGATATCAAAGCTTAAATACTCGAAGATGAGTAAGGCGAATGCAAAGCCATTACTCAGAAACTCACAAACATATGGCGGTGCAGACCTTAATGGACCTTTCACTTTATCCATCCATAATATGACGTCATAATCAACTACGTGACGTGTAGAATGACATCATAATTTATTTACTATCATTTTGAATATATTGCAACTAATTTGACTGGGCGCTGTTGCTGCCATAGACAGCAACAGCACCCAGTCAAATTAGTTGCAAAATATTAAACAGCTTACCGGTATAGTTTTCAGGAAATTGATAGTTATGGCATTCGGGGATCGATCAATCCCAATACGGCTAAGTGTGGGTGGGGCTTAGATAGAGGTGGCGGGGCATAGCTAAATCTTGAAAGTCCATTCTGATGATAAAACAGTGATTTCCCAAATCCTGATTGCCAGATTCTGTCTCATATAACCAAAAAAGAAGACCAACCATAATATCTCAAAACTAGCTAACGACAATGACATCCGCCAAGGTTGAAGGTTGACCTCAATTGTATACCAAATAAAACTATGATATGTGATAAAAAAGATGATATGTTGACAACGCAGCAGCGCCCAGTCAAATTAGTTTCAAAATATTCGACAGCATGTTTATTAATTAGTAAATACATACAATTCGTTAAATAACGCATAGTCCGTCATTAATTAAGCTATCGTGACGAACGTAGTTGCGTCATTCATGACGTAATTGATTATGACGTCAACCTACACAACACGTAGTTGATTATGACGCCATATGATTGATGGATAAACTGGAATCCTCCATTAGAAAATGGTCCAAGGATCAATTCGGGGATACAGAACATTAACCCCTAACCCATTTGAAGCGCTGCAAGAACCAATGATAGAAGCAGAGGTTCGGAAAGCAATGTCGGACATAAAGAATCGTCGCGCGTGTGGTCCAGATTGTACCAGCAATGCCCTCCTCGAGCATGCAGTTGAGACTATCTCAGCATACACAGATCATCAATGGACCTTTCGAGAGTATCCATCCATCATATGGCGTCATAATCAACTACGTAAAGTGTATGATGAAATAATAATCAATGATGTCATTAGATAAGTTCGTCACGAACGCTAAATTGGTGACGGACTAAACGTTGGTGTATGGATTGTATGTCTTTGCTATTTAATACACATGCTGTTGAATATTTTAAAACTAATACGCAGCAACACCACGAAGTCAAATTACTTTCAAAGTATGCAATAGCTTACCTGTATAGTATTATAGACATTGATAGTCAAGGAGTTGATGGATCGATCGATCCCAACACGGGCGAAGCTAGGGATGGACGGGGCATGGCAAAAAACTGGAAAGGTATATTCTGTCTTTGAACAGCACATCCATATAGATGTTGTCGGACAGTCATCACACTGCCTAAAGACAACGACCTTTCTCCAACCTAAGGCCACTCGTGCTCGTGAACAGCATTAGATAAATCCTATCAAATGTGACCTTATCCCGCATCAGAGATACATTCACAGATTTACAGGAAACTGGCAGAGCGGCTTTACGTGAGGACGCAGGTGTGCCGACATAGTCTGGCCACAATATATGCGGACATCAGTGGTTCTATCAAAGCATTGGGATTCTTAATAAATGGAAATCGACGTCTAAATCGAATTACACAAAAAAAATGATTGTGGGTTCAGAACATTGCCACGAAATTGCAATCGGCAAGCCTCGACAATTTACATAAATGCCGTTTTGGCGTTTCTGGTTCATGGTCAGTGGTTCCTGGTTCCTGGGTCCGTGGTCCGTGGTTCCACGAACCAATTCAGTCGCGAAAACGAGCCCATGATCACGACAAGGAGATAGTTTGTAGCCAGTACTCTTGACCTGTTACCTCGCTTTAGCTCTAACATCCGTTCGAGAACATTGGTTAAGACCAAACCACCCAATCTCAAAGCTAGAAATGTCACTGGCGATGGAGTATGTTGATGGTATTGATTTCGTCGATGAGGAAAAGGATCCCATTGATGAATTACTTCGAATAACTGCAAAACAACTCAAGGGCACAAATCTCCTCATAGCTGAAGCCAGAAGAGGGTTCATAGACATATGCCTGGGGCCTGTTTTCGCGACTGACGGAGTAAGTGAATTTGATGATTTGGTTTAAACCACCATCCAGGAGCCACTGACCACGAACCAGAAACGCCAAAACGGCATTTATGCAAATTGGCGGTAGTTCCCAATTGTAATTTCGTGGCAATGTTCTGAAACCAAAATCATTCTACATTGCGTTAACATTCGCAATTAATTTGATCGTATTTCGATTTAGACTTTAATTTTAGTTTATGTAAATTGCAGACGATCACATCCACTAAACATATTGATGAGATTTCATCATTCAAATAAGTTGTAAAATTTTCTGGGCGCCGCCATCTTGAAATTTACGAACCAGTAACCATTGGTAACAACGAACTGAGATCGAAACTCGGTCACTGGTTCGACGAACCAAGTCAGTAAATCTTCAACTTCCGGAACGCCAAAACGCTCGAACCACGGACTGCGTCAGTGATTCACTGACTCCGTCAGTCGCGAAAACACGCCCCTGTTCGACGCAAACAAGGCATATGCCCATAGCTTAGTCCCAGGCAAAGAGGATAGATCTTTCCATTTTATCAATTCATCCTATGACGTCATAATCAACTACGCGAAGTGTAGATTGACATCATAATGAATGACGTCATGAATGACGTCGATAAGTACGTCACGAACGCACATTTGAAGCCGGACTATGCGTTGTTGTACGAATGGTATTTCTTTACTATTAAATAAATATCCTGTTGAATATTTTGAAACTAATTTCACTGGGCGCTGTTGCTGCAATAAGCTACCATAGGAAGCAACAGCATCAAGTCAAATTAGTTACAAAATATTCAACAGCTTACCTGTATAGTTTTCAGGAAATTAATATTTTTGGCATTCAGGGATCGATCAATCCCAATGCGGCGAAGTTTGAGTGGAGCTTAGATAGAGTTGGCGGGTCACAGCTAAAACTGGAAAGGTCCATTAGATCGACGAAGTAAAGAATTTTGGGCTCACTTTTCGGCAGTTCACCCAACATTGCGATCGTTTTCTTAAAGGAAACATTGCTTTCTAGCGCCTTTAGAAATTGTGGATTTGCGACTCTAAAATTCCTACGTCAAGATGAACCGATACGATGCTACATGCATCTCACAATAATGCGTTACATCTTCGACAGCTGGGAAGGTCCAAATGCCCTCGTGAACAAACTTGATGCGTGCCATCTCACACTTGCGAGCCATTAGGAAAGCCCACTGGTGACATATCCTAATCTCAATCTCAGAACATTACAGACCGTACAATGCAGTTCCTCTCTCTCTCTCTCTCTATCCCTCTCTCTCTCCCTCCCCCCCCCCCCTCCCCCTCCCGTCTCCCCCTCTCCCGCTCTCGTCCTCCCCCTTCCTCCCTCTCTCTCCCTCCCTCTCCCCCTCCCCTCCCCCTCTTCCTCTCCCTCTCACCCTCTCTCCCTCTCTCTCGTTCCCTCCCTCCCCCTCTCCCTCCCCCATTCTCTCTCTCTCTCCCTCCCTCCCTCCCTCTCTCCCTCTCCCTCTCTCCCACTCTTTTCAGACGCATAAACATCGTCGTCGTCGTCGTCTCACAGGTCCCTGTGTTTACCCGTGGGATTGGAACAGTCCTATGTCACAAGCGAGTCGCAATCTGTACGATTGTTGTATTACTATTATAATTCTTTTTCTTACAGACTGCGCAAGGCCCGGTGTAACTTTGAGTTGATAGAGTCCATGCCCGTAGATTTAATAAGGATGCGCGTAGGGCTGGGTGTGGATAATGTGGATACGATGTTTGCATGGTGGTAATTACTGTTAGTGGCAATGCGAATGCACATGTCTGCGTGTATATTTTGTGGGTGATAGTGTGTGGGTGATAGCGCTCCTATGTATAGTTGCGCGCATTCCTCCGGAACGAGACGCGTACGTGTTAAGTATATTAATAGTAGTAGTTCGATCTGATAGTTATATTGATTGATCCCCAGTCCGGTCGATAATTAGAGCACCGGGCCTACACAGATTAGCTCACTAAATAACCCACGCGATGCCGTTGGAGTATTGAGTTGTAGCTACGTATTCAAGGTTAGTACCAAATAGTACATTTGCAAGAATATTACAGAAATCCAGTTTGCTAGTCAAGTATATGACGCCATAATCCATAACGTCACGGATAAGCTGATGTCACAATCAAATACGTCACAAATGGCATCTCTAAGTCCGTCAAAACACCTAATAGTCCGTTTAGGTGTATATCTTTACTTCTTAATAACTATTCTCTTGGATATTTTGAAAGTAATTTGACTGGGCGATGTTGCCGCATAGACAGCACCAAGACCCGGTTAAATTAGTTTCGAAATATTCAACAGCTTACGTGTTTAGTTACTTTGATATTAGATTTCTGGGAATTCTGGCTTCGATCGATCTCAAAACGGGCAAAGCGTGAGCGGGGCTTGCGGCTAGAAATGGGTGGGGCATAGCTAAAAGTGGATTTATCCATTGGTTGATTGTCAAACACGTCAAAGTCAACTTAATATAGGTCTACGCAACCTTCACGAAGCAAAATCGTTTACATGAGGGTCATTCAGAATGTTGAAAATTACCTTTGGCTAGTTCCTAATATCACTCGGCAAGTTTCGTAAAATCGGGGAAACGTACCACGTGACACGCCTCACAAGAGGAAGGGACAAGGGAATCCCCTCTACGTTATCGTGGTATGTAGCCCGATTGGCAAAGAAAATAGCCTTGAATTTTTACATTTCTGCAAATAATTTTATAAAAATCATACAACGATGCGTAGTATCTAGATGCCGAAACACCCGCAAATAATTTATCCGTCCATTATTTCCCATTCAATGAAACTTTGGCGATGTTTATCGAGTGGTAGTATTACGATTCCGTGGTAGTCGGCATACATGTGTAAAAATACACTAATTTCCATATTTAACGCGAATAAAATACGTCATGCTACCGGACGTGATAGGAAAAAGAAAGTTAAATCTCTTGATAAAAAATTCGCTGGATATTTTTATATTATATTTTCAGATTTTAAAATGATATTTTAGCGACCAGTCAATGGAAACATATTACAAGCGAAGTTTTGCATGTGCAAATCGCGTAACTCATCGTATCAACAAACGAGTAGAGCTGAGTCCACTAGACGATTCCTACAACTCCTTCAAATGAATCCAGGATTCGCGATACCGATTGGATAAAAAGAATTAAACTATGTCGGCTCATACATATTAATGAGCAATAGTAAAAGGACTGAATACGACACTTTGATCAGACACAGACACTCGTGCCTTTACATATGAATTATGCCGAATATTTTGAAAACTCGGACTGTAATTAATTGCAGTCATGGGCAGCAACATGTTTCTAGCTCATTCAAAGTTAAGAAGTTGACAAATTACTGATAAGCTTACAAACAAAAATTGAACTGATACGGTCGGACGTTCTGATTGACGCTTCTGATTATTAGATTATTTTATTGGTGTGTTTCAGTTCCTATTACAGACTTAGTCTATAGTAGTTGTTGGTCCCATTTAAGCCATATCTATGTAGGTTTTTATTTTCAGTCTATCAGGTAATTATGCCTAACATCCCCAGTTTTTCCCCCTGATTAGCCATTTATACTTGGTTTCATGGGTGGAGTTAAGCCAGTGCATTAACACTTTCATGACGAAGTTGGCGAAAACGGCCTCAGTAGTTGTCTTGAGGTAAGCCCATTTGCAGACCAAGAGAAGACTTTGTAAACGTAATGGAGCCAGTCATTCCAGTGGTAAATTCCCCAAAAATAGTCTTCCCTTGGCCTGTAAGAGAAGAGAATGGACATTCAAGAAGCAGATACTTTTATTTTTTTGATCAAATTTAGCTTTTAAAGGGTTGACCACCGAGCTAACCCTTATACATATATCAGGCTCGATGCAGAATTTGGGTGACATGAAAATTCAGGTGAGGCCAGAAGGTTTGTTTCCCTAACACAATCAGGGCGGGGGGATTCCCGGGGATCGTGAAACCCTCACCCCACCCTACACATTCCAGATATAAGATATTAATTGTTTCCAGATAGAATTTAATACCAATAAAGGAGGTGTAGATACCACAATCACATATCAATGGAATGGCTAGATGCTTGAAACCACTAAATCCCCCTCAAACCCCCGGCCACCCCACCTCCACCTACTGTATACCAGGCACCTCACTAGCTACATACATCCCAGGCATACAGCATATTTGGTACTCATTGCTAAGGAATGTGGGACCGTTTTCCTAGCTTGACTTACTGGGACTAGTTGGTCCAGAGGTAGACAGTCAGTCCGCTTATAATACCTAGACCTACATATACCTGTATGGTAAATAGTTTGTAGAAAGCAATTTCCGTGCTTAGGAAACACAACTCACGACAGCCCTCTGTCATACGTCACTCGTCATACACATGTCACCTCTTGCCATCAGTATGCAATAGAGTCAGTGAAAGCAAATTCAATACTAAAAAAAGCCACTTGTCATTATTGTCACAAGCTATACTAAAGTCAGTGGAGATTACTCTACTTATAAATTCCACCAATTAAGTATTGTTACAGAACTGTCACTTAATATCAGTCACCATTGTCATTACTGCCACAAACCATTGCCATTACTGTCACAAGCCATAGAGTTAGTGGAGATTCCATCATTCATGCCGAAAAAACAGAAACGCGACTATAGCTGATGGGAACGAGTCACAGTCTTCATCAAAACAGAGGCGTCGTGATGGCACAAGTGGAGCCTTTCATAAGTTGTCAATTTCTCGTGTAAGTGCTCATAATTGACTACACTCAACCCTTACCACACTGATGTCAATATTCTATCTTTTACTGTGCCAATAGCAATAAAACGGATGTACGTTTTCTACAATTTTGGTGGACGATGTTGCTGTCTATGATAACACCAATTTCCCCAAATTTGTTGAAAAATGAACACCAGTTCATCTTTTAATTTAATTTGGAAATTTAAATTTTTTGAATATAGTGGCTTACATTTATTTTAGTTGCGGGTAGTCAGTCAGTCAGTTAGGTAGTCACATCAACTCCTTCACGGCTGTTGATTCAGTTGTTCATACATGTGTACAGTAGTCAAACATAGGGGAAAGGTTGTCTGTGCAGTCCTGAAGATATGTGATCAATTTGTGGTCGAAAGGTCCAGGCACCGGCGACCAGATTAAAATGATTATTTTGACAACTATGTGCCATAATCTGGGTACGATTTTATCATCGGTGGAATTCTTGTTGAAAATCTGATGTACTGAGAGGATATTTCTTGCACTGAGAGAGAGATAACCAATCCGCCCCACCCCACCCCCACCCCACCCCACCACCACCACACACACGCACGCACGCACGCACGCACGCACGCACGCACGCACGCACGCACGCGCGCACGCACGCTCATACACACAAATATGTATGCCACCGGTTCTACTGGAGAGTTTTTGACCAGACGTGGGTGGAAAGTTCATAAGGTCAGTGTGACCTACTTTTCATACAAAGCTACTGAGATTCTATCGAGCTTGTTACTATTATACACACCTTAATATATATGAGCACATCTCTTCCCACTGACTCAGGCTAAGGGTTATGTATTTCTCCAATAAGAACACCTAAGAACTAGATACCCACATTTCATGTACCCAACTGCTGCTACTACTCCGCCTCCTCCTCCTCCTCCTCCTCCTCCTCCTCCTCCTACTACTACTACTACTACTACTACTACTACTACTACTACTACTACTACTACTACTACTACCACTACTACAACTACCACTACTACTACTACTACTACTACTACTACTACTACTACTACTACTACTACTACTACTACTACTGCTACTACTACTGACACATATACCCGGAATACAAGGCATTTCAACCTTTTTAGCACACTCAGTATAAAAATCATGCTAAAAATATTACTTCATTGCTGTTTGCATTCATATTTTCAGTTACTCAGTCCACAAATACCAGGAGCATTGATTCCTTCTGAAGTACCCGGCACGTTAGTGCAAACACAATCCCCAGCACCATCACCTGACAATCAACAAGATACTACCTCTCTAGACCAGCAGCAAAGAACTACTGACCAGCTTAGCTCAAATAAGGCACCCCAATACAGAGCAAAGCATTCAGTTAAATCAAGAGGTAATTATTTAAAATATGTGTAGGCCTATATATATTCAAATACCAGCATATAATTGACCGATGACCTACATTCTGTAACAACTAGCACAGAGTGACATATTTTAGGTATTAGCCTATCTAAAAGTGCTAATTACTATTTTGAGACAAATCTATTCATATAAAGTTTTTGCTATAGGCAGCAACACCTTTCAGGCAAATTGTTCACCAAATATAATTTAGCGTAACATGTTTCACGTGTACTGGGAAAGACCACAATTAGTATTGAACTACCGTACACTTGCTACATGTATGCGCTATTGGGACAGTTCTGCTCCCTTTGGAATCGTAGCAGTACATGTACAATGAATATCATTAGCATCTAGGGGATAGATTAATGGTACCAGAACGGCGGCTTTAAAGCAGACAATCGTCACTGAACTGGGAATTCAGTGTTAAAAATTAATTTCCTAATAAGGATCTCTTTCTAGCTTTATTGCTTCAAATTAACCTTGCCATGGGATTGGAGATTATGGATATTTAGGCCTTGCTGATTATCATTGCCTACATGTCAAATTAATTTTTATTTATGGTGTCGGGCAATATTCCTTATTCTACCTGTAATCAATAACAAGCATTCTGTAAGTATTGCTTTTCAATACATGTCCCCTGCATGGTGAGATAAATTTTTGCATTCTAAAACTGACAATGTTCAGCAAAGTAAAATGGAAATAACTCCATAAAAATTTGATCAAAGTCCCTGAAACTCAAACTTGATCTGTAGCAATGCATAGTGAAGCCATCAACCAACAGGAATGTTTGTTCTTCCCATTTTTATCTCAGGATGTTAAGTGAACCGGAGTGCTGTAAGAGTGTAGCAGACGTCAGTTGGTGTACAGAGTGGTTCGGATCCACTTATCGGACTTGATGCAGAACCTGCTGATGTCCCGGAGATGGATGTCGAGATTGATGATAATAGTGGAGATTATGAGGTTGAAGAAGAAAGTGATGATGAGGATGATGATGATGATAATGATGAGGATGATTCTTTTGAGGAAACATATGTCAATGCTAGGTAAAAATTAAGTTTTTTTAAGGTAGTTAGAATTTCACAACGTTTTGAGTTAAAAAGGAACTAGCAACTTTAAAGGAAAAGACCAAGGAAACTATCGATTGTCTACTAATAAAATATAACCACTAGTAAAGAAAAAGATAAGTAAATCAGAATAGTTTTTTAAAAAGCAGCTAAATACCATTGATGTGACGCTTATGGTGCCAACCATTTTTCCTAAGAGGAACCAGTTAACAATGCTGTGGGTATTTTGTGCTTTGATGCATGCAGATGAATAATATCCACTATAGCCAATCATATACATGTAGTCACAGACGCTACAGCCAATTTTAATACAATTTGAAAGAAAGCCATTGTTTCCAGCAGCTGGAACTACTTTCAGTCAAACTGACTTCAAAATATTCAGCAAGTGCTACTGCCCCAGCGTATTTTGAGGACATTTTTACGGACTCATTTTGAATGATTGACTTTCCAGTGTTTTAAAAAATGACTGGAAGTAACAATGGTGAGATCATCGCTCTTTACCAGTGCCTAGAGAATATTATTTGCACCACTCAGAGCTGCATATAGGTCGGTGGTATCGGCACATGCACTTGATGAAGCACAAAGACCCAGCAATGTCACTAATTGTTTCCAGGTTAAGCAAAACATCCACCAGTATTAGTCAGATAAATGGTGCTTACCCCTTTCATGAGTGAATTCCCCATCTCTCATTTTCAACGGTACAATACAGGAAAACGGTTGAATATTTTGAAATTAAGGCAGCAACGGCTTCCGGTAAAATTAATTTCAAAATATTCAGCAGAATAAGTTTTATATCAAAGAATATACTTTTTTTAGGGATTTGTCGGTGAAAGGGTTGAATGCGTGTCCTAAAATTATTCTGATTTATCTGTTTTTTACGCGTGGTAGTATTTTTATTATTATATGAAGTTACAGTCAACAACATCTGATATTTCCTTTGTATTTTCCTCTAACTATAACAATTTAAAACTGCATGTACTTGTATTACTCAAGTATTCACCGACAGAAATGACCATAGACAACAAACAATCAATCAGGATACTCTCTGGTGTGGGACCAATTTTGAATGACATGAATGAAGTACACGCACAATAATGGCCATGTATTTTCCTGGCTATTTAACCATTTCAACCCTAGATCACAGATAAGACAAATCCTTAACGATGATTGAATTAATCTGTTGAATATTTTGAAACTAACTTGACAGCTTTCAGTCAAATTAGTTTCAAAATACTCAACCGCTTACCTGTATAGTTTTCTGGAAACTGAGATTCAGAGTGTGAAGGGATCGCTTGATCCCAACACGGACAAAGCGTGGGTGGAGCTTAGCTAGAGATGGATGATGCATAGATAAAACTGGATTCATCCATAGCTAGAGACTTATTTGCTAAACATGTCAAACACTAAAT
This sequence comes from Chaetoderma sp. LZ-2023a, assembly GCA_034401795.1. Classification (NCBI taxonomy): domain Eukaryota; kingdom Metazoa; phylum Mollusca; class Caudofoveata; order Chaetodermatida; family Chaetodermatidae; genus Chaetoderma; species Chaetoderma sp. LZ-2023a. Next base: position 92,103,374 of record CM067372.1, read on the forward strand.
TTAAGAACAGTGGATTTCAATACCATACATGTATTCCTTAACCCTTTAATGGTAACGCCGGCCAGAACATGCCTCTACATTCATCGTGAGAAATGTCCACTTGCAGCCCAAGAGATAATTCTTGAAAATTTACAACAGGAATCCCTGGCTCGATAATCCAGCCCGTAATTCTAATGGTAAATTTAAAAAATAGACTTCTCTCGGACTGCAAATGAACATTCAATAAGGAAACATTTAGGTTTTCTTGACTGTTTACCACTAAAGGGTTAAAGCTCTGGCATGACATCTACATGTACATGACCTATCATATTGTGGGATTTGTGACGTTTTTATTTTTGCAGTTATGTTCTCGACAATGAAGTAACAAGGATGCCAAAATGTATTGTATTCTAGTCAAAGTTGTTTGAACTCTTTCATGCCCGCCCAGACTGCAAGTCAATGTGTGAAGTGTATGTAACAAACCAATGTGGAACTTTAGTGGCCATACAACAAACATGTTTTGTATGTGGATTTGGGAGAAAGTGGTTTAGTCAACCATACTTAGGTAGGATGCCAGCCGGAAACTTGATGCTCTCCGCTTGTATCATATTCTCCTGTTCTCAGCCAACTAAGACATTGAGTTTACTACACACTTAATATTGCCACAATTTCACGCGAAACATTTTTAGACACCAAAACAACTATCTTTTCCTAACCGTGATAAAGACATGGAAAGAGCACCAAATAACCTAATAGAAGATCTTCAAAATAATTAGAACGGGATATCATTAGCGGGAGATGCCAGATCTGACAGCCCAGGTTACTGCGCAAAATTTGGTTCGTTCACAGTAATTGAACAGAATGTGAACAAAGTTCTCGCTATAGAGCTAATACAAGTAAGAGACCAAAATACATTTAACCCTTTCACCGACAAATCCTTGAAAAAGTGAATTCTTTATGCTATAAAACCTATTCTTTTGAATATTTGAATACTATGGCAGCAACAACTCCCGTCAAATTAAATTCAAAACATTCAACAGTTCTTGTATGACTGTATGGGCGTCTTGAAAATGAGATATGGGAATTCATCGGTGAAAGGGTTACAAATGCAATTTTAATAAATATTCTTTCGATAACCCTCATATGATCAATCCTGCCAAAAGGTATGTTAGTAATTTTTTTAAACATTCAATTGAGAATCACATTTTTTTAAATTACCATACGATTGGACAGGTCATGTACATGTACCTAATGCATTCATTCTATTTGTATGTTTACAAGGTATCAGATGCAATAAAAATTAGCTTGGTAAATGCTTAGAATTTCATGAGCAAAATAACCCCTGATATGGTTTGATTTTTGTATGGAGAATCTCATAGGAAAACGCAAGAATACTTGTTGCAAGTATTGTGGATAATAATGGTATGGGAATCTTACGCTTAAACTGTGAAATTCATACAATTTGCATGATCGAGTGTTTCCAAATTAAATCTATAATTTAATTTTTGTTTTTATTTATTAAAATAATATTTCTCAAGACAGAAATGACTTTGCTGCTAACTAGGCCAGTCATTTTAGTCTTGCGACAATCTGATTATATAGGTGTTACTTACATTCAAGAGCAATGAAGTAAAGAATAGTACATGGTGCGAATTGGAAGGACTAAAGAGAACAGTTGCACAAATCGAAGAGAAGGGTTTGAAGATCACTACATTAGTGACAGATAGACATCGACAATGGGGCAAATGGATCTGGGAGAATATGCTAGATACCAAACATTATTTTGACATATGACACGTAGCGAAAGGTAAGCCAGGCAATGTAACTTTTGTTAGTATTATCTGTGTCCTGCTCTTCATAACAGTATTGGTTTTATTGAACTGTGTCAGAAATATTAACTTTGTCTGTATTTTTGTATGGAGTTAACTAAAGATTTTTCCAAATATGCAAAATGGCATCAGTACCTAGTCAAGCATTTAATGTTGAACACAATGCACTACTGTACACATGTACATATTTTCCAATGTAATAGCACCATTTCTACCATGTGACTCTTCACTTATCTTCTGCGTTAGATGCAACATCAATATTACATTTCTCTATTGAATGAAACGTCATAGACGAGAACTACTGGGCATGTGTCGCCACCTGTAACATTGGCATCGCAAGTAGAAATCCAATCGTCTACGTGTAGATCCCTATTCATCGTTAGTTGCAACTCGTAGTTCTAGAACAAGTCAAATTAATGGCTTTTCTGACATAGTTGCGTGTCGCACTTGTTTGCAAGAAATTCAACTATTCTGGCTGGAAACATGGGACGTTTTAAAATTACAAATTGTGGCCAGACATCATCTTTGTGTTAATCAAAATTATTAGAAATGCAGCCAAAAGCACAAAGAAGGTTTTTACAAATGTACAAAAATTATGTAAGTACGTAGCTGCTTGTTTCATATGAACATTGTTTTAATTAAAACTATTGCAAATGCAGCCAATGTTCATATGAATCGAGCAGATGCATGCACACATAATTGTTGTACATCCATAATTCCCACGGGACCGGAATCGCTCACCCCGAACATTGACATTTCAGGTAGTAAGGCCACAAAAGGGTGCAACTGTACGCATGTCTACAATTTATTATTGATATTGTTTTAGGCCTTGGAAAGAAAATTGACAAATTGGCACAGCAGAAGGAGTGTGGTGACATCAGCGAGTGGAAATCATCCATAGTATATCATCTGTACTGGGTCGCGGGAACATCAGGCAGTGATAACCCAATGCAGGAGGCAAAACGGATGTCACTGATGGGCCATATCCAGAATGAACATGAACACGCTGATCCACTCTATCCAGTATGTCAGCAAGAAGAAATTGAAGATGTGGACCAAAAGCAGTGGTCAAAACCAAGTATGTTATTCTATTACAGGGGCAATGAAATTCCATACTTTTTTCCTAATCTAAATCCATCAATTCTACATTATATTGTGCATTCCCGCAGTTACTAAAAATTTCAATAGCTTTAAATACTTCTAGATAAAAAGTGTTGTCTGCAGTTAAAAAGCAATACTATTCCCTCGCGCAACGGGTACGCAAATATTTCTAGTGAAACTCTTGGGGGGGGGGGGGGGGGGTAGTTAGTTTTCGGTACATGAATATGGTGAAAAGGGTTAAGCAAACCGGAATGGATTATCAAAAAAAATTTCAATGGGTTACGCACAATTTTCAACTTCCACAGGCCAGAGTTTGTCAATTACTTGTTTATATGATCAGGGCCTAGTGCACCAAACAGTTTGCGAAGCATCTGTCACCACAACAATTGTATGCTCATTTGTCTACCATAAGTCCACGTCCGAATGACGGCCATAACCGCCGACATATCATCAGCAAACACAAGCCGGTTGGAAAACTAAGCCCTTGAATAAGACATCTAAAACACAATTCTTGTAGTCTACATGTACAATGTAAGAGATAATTTGTTAAATATTTTCAAATTAATCGGACTAAAAGTAACCACCATTTCCAGTCAAACTACAATTTAACTACTCATGCGCCCAAAGCCGTGTGTGAGCATTGTAATTTCTACTGTCTGTTTATCTGCACGATATCTCCAGAGTCCGAGAAGGTAGAATCACCGAATTTGGCATATCGATTCATAGCGTAGAGGGCTAGGCAAAGAATCATTTTGAGGTTAACTCTTTAATGGCCAAATTTAGTGAAGTAAATCTAGAAATATCTTAGTAATTGTCCATTTGTAAGCCAAGAGATTATTTTAAAAACTTTACCACTGGAATGACTAGCTCAGTCATCGAGCCAGTCATCCCAGTGATAAAATTTAAAAAATAGCCATGTCTTGGTCTGCAAATGGACACTCCTCAAGATGACTGTAGAAGCCAGTTGTGGCTAGCTTGACCACAAAAGGAATAAACGGTCAAATATCATGGTCAACAACACATAGAAAATGTTATATTGTGTTATTGCTTCTAGAGACAAAGGCTGCTGTAAATCTGGAAGATCTTAATACGAAGAAGGCATTTCTTTAAGGACATTCAGAAGCTGTCACCAGATGTTCAGACTTCAAGCGCTTGAAGCATTCCACAGCCTTATTCTCATGTTCATACCAAGACACACCGCCTTTACATATATGGGGATGACATGCAGGTATGGTCTTATGAATATAAGGATTGAAAATTAAGAAATGGCCCTGATTCACAGTTCTTTTGGCTTGTTTTGCCAATGTCTTGTCAAGATCATGTAGTTGTATTCCTGACCTTGTTGTAAGAAGATTACGGATTGGTTTAAAACAAGTTTCTAATTCAGACTATGCTGTACGATAGTAGCTAGTTTAGCTAGCCATGATAGTTACTGATCGGACAGAGCCGTTGCTGCCTGAGGAACAAGCGGCTCTGTAATGATATGCTGTTTAATGAGATATTGTGGACAAACAGACGGATGCGGTGATTACCATAAGGCTTCCACACTGGAATCTGGTGCAGGGGCCTAATAACTATATCACTAAAGAAATGGCTGGCGAAATATTAATTATAGCGGTGGCCATTATGACCAGAGTTATTACGTGGTGTTGTATATATGTAGCTTAGATATTGTTACTCTTCATATAAACAAGTCATCAAAAGTTATCGAAAATCAAAAACTGCATGAAAAATGTTAATGGCCCTTAGTCCCTAATCATATCTTGAAAATTTCAGCTGTTCTGGAGATTCAGTAGTTGTTTTAGCGAAAACTAGCTCATCCAAGATGACCGACGAACTATTTGGCCAATCCAGTGCCCTTGAACAAACCTGCGCTAGATTACATTTCATGAGTTTTGAATCGATCCCCAAGCGGTTTCGGAGATTTTTAAAGACATTTCTAAAATTCAGGTAAAATCCAAGATGGTTGCCGGCCAAATTGGCTGATCGGCCTCCTTTGAACAAACTTCAATCTCTATACCCTAAGGATGCTTCCTACCAAATATAATTGAAATCGGCCCAAGTGGTTCCTGAGAAGTCGGTTAAAGAAAAAGTTGACGGGCGGACGGTTGCCATGGCATAAGCTCACTTGGCCATTCTGACCAGGTGAGCTAATAATACAAAACTGAAAGTAAATTGTAAGCAGGCTAAAACGTCTGGATTTTCATAGTAAGAAATACAGATTTTCCCAAGTTGCGAACTTATCCAATGATGAGCTCACTTAACCCTGTCAACAACAAATCCCTGAAAAAGTATATTCTTTACTATAAAAAACTTACATTGTGTTGAATATTTTGAAATTAATTTGACGGTAATGAAGCGCCACCAATGGCTTAGTCAGCTTAATTTCAAAATATTCAACAGTTTTCCTGCATTGGTGCCTAATTGTGTATGAAATTGAGATATTGGGAATTCATCGGTGAAAGGTTTAAGAAAGGTTATCCACAGCAACAACCCCACCCACCACCCCCACTCCCATCTTAAAACAGGGAATGCATTGGAAGAGTGTTATCATACATGTATTACTTTGCATGACAAGTCTTGTGCATTTTTGTACACTGCAGGTTGTATATTGCTGGACTGCATTACAATGAGAACACCAATAGATTACAAGCCATAGCAAAAGATGGACGACCACAATTCGTTTTTAGTAGCCATGAAAAGAGTAAAAAAGAATGCCAAGAGAACATTTTTAAAAAGCTATAGATCTACAGAAAGGAAAATCCATCTAGTCGATGAACAATTCTACACTAATAATCTAGTCACAAACAGCATGTTACATGTACCACTCTCCAACAAAGTACGATAAATCAGGCGTGCGCGATTATGTGATTAAATCGAAAATCGCAATTATTTTTTAAATCCTGATTTTATATGATTAAAAACGACATAATCGAATAATCGTGAATAATCCCACTGCCTAAAATATTTCAAAATCTACCGTTTTATTTACATTTTGTTCAGCGAATGCATGTCCATTTGCAGGCCAATAGAAGATTATTTTTGAAAATGTATCATTGGAATGCCTGGCGTGTGCTAAGTAATTAATAAAGCATAGTCTGTATTTTATATGTAATTGATTAATCCAGTTTTCTAAATCAACGTCATAACAAACTACGCCACGTGTAGGCTGACGTCATAATCAATTACGTCATAAACGCTTAATAGTCCGTCAAGTTGTACGAATTGTATCTCTTTAAAACCTAATAAACATTGTATTGAATATTTTGAAACTAATTTGACTATGGCAGCAACAGAACGGAGTCAAATTAGTTCAAAAATATTCAAAAGCTTACCTGCATAGGTTTCTGGAAATTAAGATTCAGGGAGTGCAGTGATAGATCGATCCTAACCCTGGCTAAGCGTGGCTGAAACCTAGACAGTGTTGGCCGGGACATAGGTAAAACTTGATTCCTCCATTGGCAGTGTAGGCTAACTGTATTCTTTCAATTAGATAACCATATTATGAGAAACGGTTATCAACGGCAATAAATTGCAGCAGTGCTGTACTGTGCGGGGGCTTGCAAAAATGTATTCAAATCGCGGCATTCGGGGAAATAGATAAATAGATAAGCATAGTGGTCGCGTTCCCAGGGCGCTTGAGGTCAGTTAGACAGGCATGATGGCATGCCTACGAAAAGAAATAATAGCACATATCATTATCTCTTTTGCAACTGGATTAATTTTTATTTTCCCAGTCGTTATCATGTAGTTAAAGTAGATTCTTTATCATCAACACGAAAGCTACAACTGTCATTGCCATTCCACCAACCCTGCCATATTGTTGTCCAACGGCCATTTTATAGACTACCAGGTCAGGTCAAACGCATTATTGTTTGGCGCACACATGCCCTGTGATATAATTAAACATATTGATTGTTCTACAATTATCTGGCTGATTGCACCATATCGTGTCGCGGCATTGTGAATGTAAGAATGTTGCTACATGATTGCTCAGCTAATTGTTAATTAATATGCCCATTAGTTCACCTAAGCGTAAGCCTCTTCTTCTGTATTGACTTTAACACAGTCTGTTTACCACGGCATTATGCTTGCGCTCCGAAGTGTCAGAATGCTCTAAGAAATTCAGACCGAACGGTTAATGTGAAAAGATGGATAATTCTACCACAGTCAAAAATGTTAATAAATTTTGACACAATGCTCTTATGCAGAATGTATGCCACGGTTACAGACGTGGGCTAAATCAATGTGAAAGCGTAATCCTGGCAGTATCCTTAAAAACATGGGAAATAAAATATCGGAGGTAAAGGTACGTCTTGGCAGTATCCTAAATAAAATGGGGAATAAAATATCGGAGGTAAAGGTACATCGGAATGAGCGGACTGACTCCCACTGAGTAGTTAAACAGTGTTGATGTAGCGACCCAATAACCAATTTGGCCCATTTGTATACGCCACAGGACCGTTTGTAAATGGCCCATAAGCAAATTGGTTACTGGCACGTCAATTTGTAAACGGTGCAGGCCTATTTGACAATTGGTTATCGGCGTAACGGCGCACTCCCAATATACCAATGTCATACTAGCGCCAATAGGTACATCCATCTATTCATTAATTCTGTCTTGCTGATCATTCCAACCATAAATTCAGTTGTTTGGGCACGTCGTATGTTCGTGTGTTCGTTTGTACATGCGTTTCTTGTTTATTTATATGTCCGTCCGTCCATCCGTCTGTTCGTTCATTCACTCATTCCTTCAGTCGGTTAGTCAATAATTCTGCTTGTATCATAAAAAGAATGAGCTCATATATACTTGTGAATACATCAGCAGGCTCGGGACAATTGAATTGATTCACGCCGCTGATTAAATCATTGTTTGTGATTTCACATAATGTATGTACATAAGGATCAAAGTGTAGAGAAGTTTAGTAACGTAAGGATCAAATGAGCTGACTAACATTGAGTAGAATTCGTTGCGTATTGGACCACATTCATAAACACTTTAGATAATGCTCACATTTATGAAATAAAATTTAGTGTGACTTAATTTACAGAGATCCTGTGTAAACAGACCTACGGTAGAAATGCAAGCCGTACATGAAAATAATGGTCTCGACCAATCATAGGCAATGTCGTCACATGACCTCTGTTCCACGTGTAGCCAGGCAACTGTTGTAAAGGCATAAAGATGAAGAATAAGTAAGTTGTAAAACTTTGTAAAAAATTTAGAATGGAATGTCCGTCAGGTATACGAACGTAGCCCAGGCACCCATCCTGTGATTATATTTCAGTATACGTTGCCTCTGATGAAAATGGGAATATACAGTAACGTTAGAAAAATGCCCTGCTTCATATACAAGTTAACCATAAGTTATCGTCATATTTGCATAAAAAATATATATATCGTTTTGATGCAACTAGACTTATATTTCTACAGTTACGCCAAGGCTTTCCTTGTAGTATGTAATTGAAATACCACGAATTGCAACTATGTGTGCTAAATGCATACCGCTGTCACTATCCACAATCTAAAGATAGAGGCGTGGCTTCGTGTTGAGAATACGCCTCTACTGTAATGACCGGCCATCTTGTTACGTCATCAAAACTACTAAACTGGCAACATATTCCACTTCGCGATTCAATATTCAAAATTATTTATTTTCATACACTACGTAATAATTTGTATATTTACACAACAAACATTCCAACAAATGCATATACTTCGGAGACAAGAGAAGTTGGGAGCCAGTCTATCTCCGTAGTGGGACGGTAAACGCACCACTGTGGATGTGTTTGCTATGGGTATCATCGTAATCATCTATCATTAGTTGTGTACAGACATTAAAATCGACTCGATCAGTGTTTCTCATAGGGGTCATTTTGAGGGTATAAATCCCTGAAATGCAGCATAGGACCCCCAAAAGTAATGGCGGTGGGTCCCATGTCACCCCTGAAAATCTTGTATGGTTGTTAAATAATAATTAGGTTTATAGGTTTTTGCACAAACATACCGACAGAATCCAGTATGGGTACCCATAATTCATAGCTGTGTGTGCATGTTACTCTCTAATTTTAGAGAAAAACTGGATGGGACTCCCAGATTTCAGGTTGGGTCCCCCTGATTTCTAGGCATGTGGTACTTGGTACCTTTAAAATTTAGATGTCATGCGTAAACACTGGATTCGATCTATCCAGTGGCTCGTGTGATATCAGCGTATATACGCAATGCTAGCAAATGTTTGTGCTCATTTTGTGTGCGTCCGTTGTAAGTATTAAAATGGATTAAGAAGGAATAGTTTGCTGATTCATACAGAAGCCTATGGGTGGATTTCAATAAGACCACTATCTAAATCAAGTTTAGGGATTTAAACCTAGTCTATCTATTACTAGGTTTAAACCTGCACTAAGACCGACTGAAAATACTGGTCCAATATAAAAATGATTTAACGTCAAGGTAAGTATTATCTTTCTAAACGTATGCACCGGATACGCTTATATTAATTATGTGAACGGCATTGCAAAATTATGAGAATATCAAAATTTAAACCAGGTAACAAACTAAACTGATTGCTATAAGGCGGTTTAAAACAAAGCAGGTAGCAAAAATGTAAACCACGTTGATGTAGCTTTGAAGTCTGTTTAAATCATGTTACAAAGTCAGAATGGGAGCATTGCAAGACAATCGAATAATTTGAATGTGGCTACAAAGAACAGATATTTATTGGTAGAGTTGATCGAGATAGTTACGTATGACAAAGCTGAATTTCTTTAGCGCTTTTGGCTAATTAATGATGACCATGAGATAAATTGTTGCTGCTGCTGCTGCTGCTGTTGCTGTTGCTGTTGCTGTTGATGATGATGCTTCTTCTGGTAATGCCGGTCGTAGTCGTCATCGTCCTCCTCGTTGTTGTCGTCATTGTAAATTCAGCAAAGACATAAAATATCTACACTTGACGGACTCAAGCTTCATGACGTGGAATTCTAGGCCATTATGATTGTGACGTCAGCATACATATGTCATAATTGATTAAAACGGTATATTCATTGAAACTAAAGATGTCCATATATATATATATAATGACATTGATATGATACTATGATATTGCTACATTATGTCCCCATATAATATATATATATATATATATATATATATATATATATATATCTTATAAATGTACATAATGTCCAAGCGCAATGGAGAAATCCAATATGTCAGTCAAATATATGACGTCTTAATGAATTACGTCACATGTAGGTTGGCGTCACAATCAATTACGTCATGAAGATCGTCATAAACGCTGGTTTGTATGAATTGTATGTCTTTACTATTTAATAATATTACTGTTGAACATTTTGAAAATAATTTTACTGAGTGCTGTTGCTGCCACACAGCACCCAATCAAATTAGTTTCAAAATATCCAACAGCTTACCTTCAAAGTAATCTGGAAATTGAGATTCAAGGAATTCATGGTTCCATTGATTCCAACATGGGCAAATCGTGGCTGGAGGTTAGCTAGAATAGGGAGATGCCATAGCTAAAGCTGAATTCATCCATTGATACCAGTCCCTGGTCGATTTTGCATACCGCAGATGAGCATTGCTTAGAATATGTTATTAAATCAAGTCCCGTGCTCAAAGCCTTAATATCAATCATCTTTAGAATACGTTACAGCAACATATGCATTATTAATTATTGGATGGCACAAACATTAATCTTAATGCATATCTGCTATCTCTGGCTTTTGTTGTACAACGTAAAGCAGTCGCCTTTTTGAAGATGGCCTGGAATTATAGTTACTGCTTTCAACTCTGAAATCACAATATTGGATAATTTCCGGTCAACCACATACATCTAACATATTGGATATTTTGCAACTAATGCAACTGGAAACTTTCGGTGTCAAATTAGTTTTAAAATACCGTACCAGATCTGCCTTATACGGTAAGGAAATGGTCGTTTGTGGTATATGGGATTGAAAAGAGTGGAATGTCGTGTAGCTAATGATGGTGTTAATATGAAATGCTTTATGCTGCAATGTATTGCCTGAGGAATCCACATAAAAGCGTATATTTTATGACGACAGATAACCGAGATTATAATGCTCAGCTGGATTGCGTTTATGGCGTTTACAGATTACTACAGATTGCAATAGATAAACCAGTAACATTGCCTATTAAAGGAATAACGCCAGGTCCTTTTGAGCAAAAGTTATAAATTATGTAGCCGATATATTCTACTATGATTGCTTTAATAATCATAATCTAGAATATTAGTTGATCACGTGGCGGTTTCGAGTCATATTAGGTTCGAAATATTCAGCAGAATAGAATATAAATCGTATAAAACTTTTTCATTAACCTGTTGTTGAAAGTGTTAACGTGTACTGGAGAGGCCGGAGGCTATAGAGGGATACCGCTATAGCTATGCCAGGTCGATTTATAGCTAAGCTCCGCCCACTCTGTATGCCCGTTGGAATCGATTTGAAACGCTGAAAACTGATTCTCACAATTCAAATTTTCCGGTAAATATAGAGATAAGCTGTTGAATATTTTGAAACTAATTTGACTGGGTTTGATGCTGCTTATGGATTAGCCTAAAATTAATCAACGGAGTGTTGATTAATCGAAGACAATTCACTTTTGTGATGTACTATTGCCACCTTCGTGAAGGGCATAGGTCATTTTTATTGTGACGTCAGAAAACAAGTGACGTATTTGAGAATGACGTCAGATACTTAAATGCCAGATCGGATCCCTCTATTAAGAGGCTAAAGAGGGTGGTTCTATAAGACAAGCGGTGATCGAACGAGTGCTTGCAACAAGGAACCATCAACTTATCGACCAAAAATGCAGTTGACGATGATGTACTTCGTTTTGTGGATGCAGTAGTTAAATATCCCGTAGTTGCAACCAGTCCTTCTTATTTTGGCTATATTTCTTGGCCTCAACCAGAGGTTTTCACTCCATCAGGTTCGTCTGTCTTCAACATAATCAGACAAGTTCCATTAGGCCGGTACGGAGCAGGTATGTGCAGTGGAAACATCTAAGGAATGTATATGTTGACGCTGAATACAGCAAAGCGGATGGCATTCGCAGAGCACCCACAGACCACTTTCATTGACTGTGGGACAGCATTGTACACAGTATGTAGTGCAGCATGGGAGATTATACTCTCTGACAAGCTGTTGCGGCGGTTCTACACATGTTCCTTTTAACCCTTTCACGACGAAGCCGGCCAAAACTGGCCTCTGTAGTGGTCTTGAGAAAAGTTCCTTTGCAGGCCAAGAGAAGGCTATTTTGAAAATTTACCACTAGAATGACTGACTCGATAACCGAGCCAGTCATTCCAGTGGTAAATAATCAAAAATAGTCTACTCTTGTCCTGCAAATGGACATTCAATAAGTGAATATTAAAAATTTTTGAACAAATTTAGTCATTATAGGGTTAACATAGGTTTTGGTCAGAGGTCGACGTGGGTGACTCACTGATCCACAATTTCCAAAATGACTGAGTGTCAGCTAACATTATATCCACCATCCCTTATCTATTAACCCCTCGTGTGTCAACAGCGCCATTTAAATTTAAATTTCTACTTAATGAATAACCATTTGCTGGCGACGAGAAGACTGTTTTCGTAACTTTAACACTGGAATTTAGAAAATTTACTTTTAAGAGGTTGTTTCTGGTCAGATTGAAGATTAAAGGGTCAATGGTTAAGAAAATCTAAATTTTTTCTCAGTCAGTGTCCAGTTACAGGCCAAGAGCTATTACCGATTACGGTTACCGAGCCAATCAATCCATTAGTAAATTAAAAAAAATAGTCCTCTCTTTGTCTGCAAATGGACATTCCTCAAGACCATTACAGATGCTCTTTTGGCCGGCTTGACCTTTATAGTGTTAGTTAAGCTGACTCAGAAAGGCTTAAATGACCATTATCAAGTATAGTTGTATTACTACTGTACCATGTACATTCTGTTGTCTATTGATTGTAAGTAATATCGTTGAAATTGTAACACTGTAGGATCTGCGGGTGGCATTGAAGATGATGTACTGTATTTTCCGCATGCAGGGTGACCATCTCTACGGATTTGTAAAAAAAATGAGGATTTATTAATAGGCCTCCGGATTTCCGGATATCGACGTATCAAAACAATTTTTTGGCAATATCGATTTAGATTTATATCAATATATAATTTTATGCTATATCTATTTGATTAACTGGCAATATTCATGAAATGTTGCCAATTGTCGTTTTACATAGTGCAATTTAAATCCTGTTCAAGTCGGCATATTTAGTGTGAATAGCCAGATAACTAAGCTATTCAGTATTCTGATGCATTGTGAATTTGTGAGGATAACAAACTAATTTTGTGTTTATAAGTAAATCTGTTGAACTATAGTTATGCCTTTGCTATATGTAATAGACAAGTTATAGTTTAAATTTATGACGTGTTTGCATTTCTGCATGCTCAAATATGCAAACACTGGAAGAGACAAATCTTGGGCTCACACGCTATGTCCGAAAACGGCAAACCGTGCACTCTCGCTCTCGTCCAAACTTTTCCGAACTGCCGCTGTACTTAGTAGAACACCATACATCTGCTATCAGTCCTTCGTCGCCTTTGCCATTGTGTCAGTTTGTCCTCAGCTAAAATCTTTAGCTTCTTCCGGTTCATTCTTAATCTGCACGAGTCCTGTTTTCTTGAGGTCACTTCGCAGCACTTTCACCAGCTTTGTGCAATGACGTCCTCTCATGGCTTTATATTTACTGGTTCCCAGCAGGGTTGGCATTGAACGACATTGGAAAAAATATTATCAAATGTGGCCTTATCTGGCATCAGGGATAGAATTTACAGATCTATCAGAAATTAGCAGAGCGGTTTGAAAACAGGTCGCAGTTGCGCTGACATAGTCTGGCCACAACGTATGCTAAGATTGGTAGTTCTATCAAATCATTGGAATTTCTACAGGATGGGAATCGACATAGCACGTGCATCTAATATCATCAAGAGATGACAGATCAGGCAGTGCCATCACTGAGCGGAATGTGACGATGACGAACTACGCCTGGTGAGACACCTACTGGCAAACATATAATTTACTGTTCGTTTCAAATCAACGCTTTTTGCAAAGTTTGACACAATAGGATCACGACAAGGAGATGGTTTATTAACAGTGCCTTTTCACATATTATCTTGGTGCAGCTGTTCACGAACACATGCCACTAAACATGGAGTAATCAGATGATGTAGCTCACCTTGCTCAGCTGTTTACAATAGCTGTACAACATCTTAAAGTCAAAGTCACCCACCTATTCATTAACAAAGCAAATGTCTGCCTGACACAAGGTAGACTAATAATAATGGTACGTTACTTTGGGGGCGAAAAACGTAGCAAAAACACAGAATCATGGGTTCAACGGACATTGCAAATCGTGATGTAACAGAAAACATTGTTTCCCAGCCATTCCGAATATCACGCTCTTTATCTGCTTCTCTAAGTTATTTAGAGCAATTACCAATAACCGACTGACGGCATAGGCCCTATATAGAGCTGATTGGTTTTATCATGGAGAAACAAGTTGATTTTCGGCCAAGGTACTCCACGTTACATCACGTCCTTTCCTTAAACGCTGTAATTAACATTTACTTATCAAAACGCAAGCGTTGACTATAAGAAAGCATTCGATACAGTCAACAGAACACACATTTGGAAGAAACTATTGCTCAATAACATAAACGATAGATTGTTTTTTACTAATATTTAATCTTTATAATGAAGCTAAATCGTATATCAAGGATGACGTGACATACTAACTTTATGATTTTTTTCACGTGCTCTATAGGCGTGTGGCAGGGTAAAAGCTTATCGCCTTTACTCTTTGCACTGTCCATAAATGAGTTAGATAGCACGATGACCACAACCCACAATGGGTTTACTGGAATTTCACAAATGGCTACAGCAATGAACGAAAGCATAGATTATGTAATTTATTTGAAGCTATTTACCTAGAGAACCAAAAAATGTATTAGATATATTAAACGAGTATTGTCTAACCTGGAAATTGTACCTAAATGTATCAAAAACTAAAGATCTAATATTTTCGAGAGGTAAAATCAGAAAATTACCACAATGGACCTTTCCATGTTTAGCTATGCCCGGCCCATCTCTAGCTAAGCTTCACCCACACCTCGCTCGTGTTGGGATCGATTGATCACTGAACCCTCTGACTATCAATTTCAAGAAAACTATACAGGTAAGCTATTGAATATTTTGGAACTAATTTGAGTGGGCGCTGTTACAGCATCCAGTCAAATTAGTTTTAAAATATTCAACAGCATGTTTATTAAATAGTAGAGTCATACAATTCGTAAAACGTGTCGGACTATTAAGAGTTAAAGACGGGCCTAATGGAATCATTTATGACGTCATGATTATGACGTCATCCTACACGTCGCTTAGCTGATTATGACGTCATATGACGTCAGATTGATAGAAAGATACTCTGGAAAGGTGAATTTAAGCTGGGCAAGGAAAATGTGGTGATAGACCATGACAATGTCTAGTTGGCCGTTAGAATTATATATAATGGCACGTTCACCAGAGCCATCGAGCATAACTATGCAATGTTTAATTAAAGGAACGGAAAAGGGAAATAACAAAGGATGTTTATTGGTAATCTCATACCATATTAAATAAACTACCATCGGTAAAAATGGAAATGAATCGAGATTATTTGCGCAAATACATTTACTAAATCTAGGAGTGCTAACTTGGAGCCAATTAGTGGCCACGCTGATGCTTCTCACCAAGGTTGGCGCTTTTTTGATTTTTTAAAGAAATTTTTTTATTTAAATCAGATTTTTTTTATTTAAATCAGATTTTTGGGTTTTTTTTGATTTTTTTGGTAAAATTATTAGTAGCAAATTTGATCAACAAATGGTCATATCACTGTGACATTGTGTAGGATGCTTGACTGAAAAGGCCTGCCCTCTCCCACTCAAGTCTAATAACTAAGTACATGTACTAACTATGGATTTGCATTTTCTTTCAAGGTTTTTAAACTAGAATTGCGGAGTCGATAGCATGCCAGCGCAAAGGCCATTCTTTCACCAAATTTGGCATTCTTCATCATCACCGCCCACCTCACCCCAGGGGCAGTCTAAGCCCAATGTAAACATTGCCTACATTTTACATGTAACAATCCACAATCATATGAGTAACTCACATTGCAGATTTGCTTAATTCCGCCAACTTTGTTGTTCTGCCCATACAATTACTCCACCCCGTGGGAAGAGCCTACTGTAAACAATGTCTCGTAATCCGCGATCATATGGAGAACTAATCTACCAAAGTGGTTGAATTTTGCCAACTTTGACTTTCTGGCCCACGGCTCTCACTGGCCCCTGGCCCCACCCTTACCTATGGGCGGAGCTGAATACAAATGTTGTCTTGCAGTTCGTAATCATATGGGTGGGGTTTATAATGTTACACATGTATGCATCTGTTTGAGAAAATACACCTATTTATATCATGTAAGTACTCTTTAAAATAGAGGCATCTTCATAGAAGTGCCATTGAACATCTTCATATAATTGTCATTGAACATCTTCATATAAGTGCCATTGAAGAGCTATGATATTGCTACATGAATTTGGTAAGAGGCATCATGGCGCATGTAGGAAATAGTGAATGCCTTCATGGAAAAAGATATCAAGCAGTTGCCAGTTACAGATGATTCATCACTGGGCTACTAGACATGCAGTAGCCATCTGTGATTAGTACATCTGTTCTTCAGAGCGATAAAATCAAAATAATGTTTGATGCATACTTCATAGTAAATTTCCTGGAAATGTGTTAGCACTCTCTATTTCCTGGAAATTGGTTATTTTATACTGTCCACATGAAAGAGATGTTGTCATTAACTTAAACACGGTCTGTATATGGTGTGTAAGGAGTGTGTACTGAAATATTGTCAAGTCATCCTACTCGCTCTTCGATGTGATTTAGCAGAAAATAATCTATTTCCAGTAAATAGAAAGAGCTAAAATATTTCTAGGAAATAAGTCGGATAAATGGACATTTTTTTCTTGGTGCATGTACATGCATTTCACAAAATAGACACTGTATAGAACACATGCTGTCTGGAAGAAAAAGTGACCCAATCTGGTATTACTTTGAAAAAGTACCATCTAAGACAGGAACTGGGTGTAGAGCTAAATGTAAATCTTGTCAAGTTGAGATACAGGGCCTAGTATCACGCCTAAAAACACAGGGAGAAATGCAGTGGAGTTCAAGGTAGTGACTGTGCCATCGTTGAAGAAGATAAGGAAGGTAAGTTAATATTAAACCACCTTGCTTGTAATATGACCAATGGAGATACGTCGAATAATTTATAAATTACATGACAGACAAATAAATGGGGAAAATTGGGTATTTTTGAGAATTTTTTCATGGATTATTTTCAAAATATTCAACAGTTTTCCTGCATGGTTGCCTTGAAAATGAGATATGGGGAATTCATCGGTGAATGGGTTAATTGCTAACAGAGTTCTTTTCTAAGATATACATATAATGCTTATTCTTGTGTCAACAGATGCTTGCAAATGTTAAGGAAAATAGGGAGAATATGTATGTAATTAGATCAGTATTTCACGATTTTCTGGTATATACATGTATTTAAAGTTCTGCAATAAGACAACAAGAATGGAATGTGACCAAATTGATCAAGAATCATAGAAATTTGTCCAAGTCAAGGTGTTTTCCATAATTTCTAGAAGCTATAATGTCTCCTTCCAAGCTCTCTGTTTAATTGGTTAATATCTGCATAGACTTGCCATGGTACAGTACAATGTCGAATGCTTCTTCACAATATTGTGTCATTAATTATTAACTGAACATTTAATAATTAAAACATTATTTTGGGCATCAAATTAAAAAGCTGCTAAAACATTAAAGGAAATGAGTCAAATGACTAGGGGACCAATAAATGTCATTGGTTGATAAATGTGTGTACCAATCAACCTATAGCCACCAGTAAAAGGAGTTTGAAAAAATAGCTAAATAGCATTTATGCCACTCGGGCGGGAACCAGTTAGTGACACTGTTGGGCCTATGGGCTCTGGTGTATGGCGACGAAAGAATAATATCCTCTACAGCCAGTCATATAATCTCAGTTATATTCGCGTTAAGCTGAGCTGATTAACCACTTCATACTACACATAAAATACTGTCTGATTTTAAAGCAATTTGACCGAAAACCATTGTTTCGAGTGACCGTGCCTATTTCAGTCACACAAATTTCAAAATATTCAGCCAGGTATCATGTAACGACACTGGAAAGAGCAGCATATTTTGAAATCAATTTGACCAAAACTCATTGATTTCACCAGAAACAGGGACTCTCAAATACATGTGTTTTCAAAATTATCAACAGTGAATTAACATTATCTAGAGAGATAATCAATATATAGCGGAACCTCTAAAAATACTATTCGTATAGCTTGCAAAACTATATTCAGTACTGCTTTCGACTTTCATTCTTAATTCAGGTATGCGGTACCTGCACAGTTGACAGATGATGGAGAGCTTAAAACCAGCAATGGCACGAATTGTTTGCAAGTTAAGCACTACTAGAGCTAGTAAATGTGTTTTCCAAAATTAATCCGATTCATTTACATTTTTTGCCGGAGTACTAATTTAATATTGTATGAAATTAGCGAGAAACATCATTTGATAGTTTCCTTTCTCCCTTCATTTTATCCTTGAAATTGCAGTGTCTCAATTTCAAGAGAACTATATAATACAGAAAAAACTGTTGTAGATTTTAAAACCAATTTAACTGGAACTTGTTGTTGCCTTTTAATTTGGGCCTGATACAAATATCTGATATACCAGTACATTAATTTAGGAAATTTGTTTTCTTTTTCAGACAGTCCACCAATTGAGCCAGGTTCATTTGACTCGTTCATGCCATCTACATCCACTGCAGAGACCACCACCGCCTCAGCCCAACTTAAAAAGGCCCAGTTTGGACAGCTTTCTTGTCAAGATCACAGTCACTCAAAAAGCCAAACTTGATGAACAAGTAGCTACGATGGTATTTGCTACCAACTCTGCATTTCATCGTGTTAACCATCCTCACGTTGTACAAATGGTTGAGAGGTTAAGACCTGGTTACACTCCTTCTAGAAAGGATATCGCTGACAAATTCCTACCAATGGTGTATGAAAAGGAGTATAGGAACTGTGCAGATGCACTTACTGGAAAAACTGTTTGTCTTGGACTGGATGGTTGGACAAACGTCCACAATGAACCCATAATATGTGTAACCATAACAACTGCAGGTGGTGACGTCTATTTACTTGACACAGTAGATACCTCTGGAAAGCCACGCAATGCAGAACATCTCACAAACCTAGCCAAATCCTCTATTGAGAAAGCAGAGACAGATTTTAAGTGTTCTGTTGGAAATGTTGTTGCTGATAATGCAGCCAATGTAGCCAAAATGAGTAAGAACCTGGAAAGCGGGAGTAAACGTATAACTTATGCTTAATCTGTTGGCTCATGATTTGGAAATTCCCAATGTGAAGGAACATGTGGTCCACGTGATCAAGTACTTCAGGAATAACCATTTTGCTGGGGCCCTATATAGAGGAGGACCATGTCTAGTAATGCCAAAAGACGTAAGATGGAACACAATGTCGGATTGTCTTAGGGTGTACATTTCCAACTGGCCAATACTGATGAAGATATGTGAAGTTGATAGGGAAAATATTGACACAGTTGTAAAGAATAAAGTGGTTAACCTTGGGCTAAAAAGGTCAGCTGAAGAACTTCTTGCTCGTCTGTCTCCAATAGCAGTTGCTCTGGACAAGATGCAAAGTGACAGTTGCATGATAGCTGAAGCAGTAGACATCTCGAAGGAATTAGAGGGGAAGCTGAAGGACAGTCACAGTTCAGACAAAGAAATAATTAAGAAGTTTCAGGCTAGGAACAACCAGGTTATTACATCAACTCATCTACTCGGCAACTTGATACATCCTAACTTGCTAGGCAAAGTACTCACTAATGAAGAGAAGAACACAGCAATGGAGTATGCTAGTGAGAAATGGCATCATGAAGTTTCAGGCACAGTCGCGTCCTTTTCAAGACTAAGTTTACAGAGGCGGTTACACAAGATGTCACGGCTGGAGAATGGTGGAAGTCTCATGAAGATATGGTGGGCGAAGCAAACCTCTGCATAGTCAACCAACTTCTATCTGCTGTGGCCTCCTCTTCAGGAGTAGAGCGTGTTTTCAGTTCGTATGGTCTTGTACAATCCAAACTCAGAAACCGTCTTGGAACCAATAATGCAGCTAAACTTGTTTTCATGTTAAGGCATTGAATAAGCAAGCCCCTAAATGTTAAAACAATAACATATCTTCAGTCGTGATCAAACTTCTCTATTACCGAGTATTATGGACCACCCAGCATTTTGTGGCTTGAAAGGCCTGGAAAAGTACATTCTCTCTCTCTACAATGTATAGCATATTCTGCTGAGTATTCTGACCTTAATATGACTGGAAGCCATTGCTGCAGTGGCTTGCAGTCATATTAAGTTCAGAATATTCAACCGCTTTCCTGATTGTTTGCGTTGAGATTGAGATACATGAAATTTATCAGTCAATGGCTTTTTAACCCATTAAAATATAAGCTACTAGCATAAATCTGCTCATCCCAGAAGATTGATCTTTACAAAGTATAAGAATTGGTGGCCACAAATTTCAAGAAATGTGGCAGCTAATAAATACTTAGTTCAGATTTGCAAATAAATGTTATGTATCTATCGGTGTATGAGAAAATTAAAGATAATTTTACGGCTTTTGCTTGCATGATGGCAAACTAGATTTGAATATCTTGCATTGTCTGGTATGA
Source organism: Chaetoderma sp. LZ-2023a (assembly GCA_034401795.1). NCBI lineage: Eukaryota > Metazoa > Mollusca > Caudofoveata > Chaetodermatida > Chaetodermatidae > Chaetoderma > Chaetoderma sp. LZ-2023a. Next base: position 92,124,198 of record CM067372.1, read on the forward strand.
ACTATTTGGGACACCAGGACCCAGGTATTTAAAATAATTGCAAAATAAGAAATGGATCGACAAATGAACATTTGCTGTAGTGTGTCTGTGTCTCGGTAATGTACGATCACCACAAAATGTTTGCGTCAATCCATTTTCATAGATTGCAACTTTTGTGTTGGAAATTCAGGCCCCTTGGCTATTAGACCACAGTTACACTTAAGCTTACCTTTTGTGCTTTTTCCTTGTGACTCACAACTGTCTGTTAGTCGCTCTGTAAAACATTTTGACGTTACTGACAAACAGACAAAGCAAACTATGTCACAGATATAGCATGTCACACGTGTTTATTGATAAGACAAAAGGTCTTTTGCAATGGTGTAATGTTTACCAAATACATTTATTGGATTAAATATGGTGCTGAGCTTAAAAACTGGCAAAAATTAACATCATTTAATTTGATTTAAATCAATGATTTAAAAAAAATCAAGTGATTTAAATCGCGATTTAAATCACTGATTTAAATCAAGTTGATTTAAATCAGCCAACCCTGCTTCTCACTCCGCCGTGTGTCAACTGCGTGTACAAGAATACTGCACAGGCCTACCTGAATATAACGAAAGCGCGCCTGAATATAGTTTTGTAAGCGGTATGAATAGTATTCTCTATAGGCGCGTATGTAGAGCGATTAACTCGCTACTGCTAATTCACTATTGATCCTTTTGAAAACGGTATATTTGAAAGTAACTTTTTCTGGTGGAAGCAACAAGTTTCGCTCAAAATGATTTCAAAATACACTACTGAATATTTTGACATTCGTGTGACTGAATGTAGACCCTATCGCTGGAAACAACGGCTATTAGTCAAATTGTTTTAAAACTAGACAGTATTTTACCTGTAGGACGCAGTCGCTAACCAGCTTAGTGCGAATATAACTGAGCTTATATGATCGGCTATAGAGGGTATTATTTATTCGCTCAGCGAGTGGGCCCAAATTCGTCACTAATTGGTTCCCGCCAGAATGTCATAAATGGCATTTAGCTGCTTTTTTCTAATTATACTGATTTATTTCTGTTTTTCACTGGTGGGTATGGGTTAACTATTATATAAAGCTGCCATTCAAGAGCATATGTTAGTTCCATGTTCCTTTCCTTTAAAGCCTTCATCTGCCTCTTGATATACAGTTAGAGCTTTCTGATACTATGATCGTTCTTATTATTCTCCATACGTGTGAAATTTGTTTTTTTTAAAAATATTAACCTTGTCGAAAAACTTCATAAGAGCTTTTGAAAATTCTCTTGAGTGTAAAAAATACTACCCATACAGCGATGGTTTATAGTGAACTCGGACAGTATCCTCTACGTATAACCGGGTAGACAAAAGAATGGTACTATTTTGGGCAAAATTATTAACCGGCAGGGAATCAAAAATTGTATATAAACTGTATAGATTACTACATAATCTCTTATCAAATAAGACATATCAGTGCCCACGGATTTTTCTCATTAAAAAGTGTTAGATAATACCGACTTGTCGATGTTATAGACAAATCAGCACCTGTGCCACACAGACTTATAAAAATCAGTTCTAATTCAACAGCTCTATTATCAGTGCATACAAGAGTGGCGCAGGGAAATATTGAATAGTAGATCATGCATCACACATAGGATTTTCTAAGATTTAAACTCCAAAAATATCTAATCTCTCCACCAGAAAAAATATTTTAAAACCCTGTAAATTTCGAACCAGCAACCACCGAATGCCAATAGAAGACGGGAGGTATACAGGTATCTTACTCAGACATGCACGTTTATGCACTCTACGTGACCTAAACGCACTGGGCGACGAATTCCACTATATATTTGAATTTCCTGAAATAGTGCAGCAGATAGGTGAAAAATATAGAGGTATGTGGAGGTATTGTGCGTTTTATGATAGAACCATGAAACATACTGTGCGCCTAGCGCATGTTCAAAGGAAAGATTTTAGCTATAGAGCCATCACAGATTTTATACTCAGTATACGGCATAATACCGTTGTAGAGGGAATCATTTTGGATTATATTTGTTCATATGGCATTTCCATGCTCAACTCTGGTAATATATGATGCCATAGACCCACATTGGGTGGGGTAAATGATTAATAAATGTTTTAAAAGTTAATATTTAACCCTTTAACCCTTGAAATTCCAAAATCTTAATTTCAAGATAGTTGTGCAGGAAGGTTGTTGAATATTTTGAACCTAATCTGACTGGAACAAACAGCTCTCAGTCTATTTAATTTCAGAATAATCAACATATTGTTCCTTCCATCATAAAAATCTGTTGTTTATGTTCAGTAAGGATTAAAGTGTTAATGAGTATATGCGCAACTGCATGCTCAGAAAAGTAAACCAAAAAGAATTATCCTTATAGCTTATATTGTCTAGTATGCATGCAGTAGATTAAATATTTTTTCGTCAGGGCTGGGTCAGTTATACAAAACATGGTCAGCTCAATTATAACGTGCTTAAATCATATCAGTGATGCTAATAAGAAACGTTAGTTACAACTCTGGAAAGCAAGGAATTCTTGAGTGTAGACTTTCGTGGCCATCAGAGAGTTAACAAACGTTTCTTATTATGAATAATCCTTGGATCTGGAACAACCTTTTTGGAAATACATATCAGTGATGGTTTTGCATTGATAGTATTTATTCATGATCACAAACCATTCTGCCACTGTCGTCTTACAGCACATTTGATTTCCTTATGCATGCTGCACGCAAATGTGCTCTGTCTTTCTTTTGCCAGGTGGCTGGACCAGGTGAGACAGCTGGTGACCGCTGACACACTCCAGGAAGATGAGACAGTCGCATGGGCTTCACATCATGACAGCCTCCAACCATTTAATCCAACATCACACAACACTGTGGCTATCACTTCTTTGCTCCCACTCTTCTATGACCAGGCCAAATCTGTCGCCATGATTCGTCATTCTATGAATGTGGTGAAGATGTCAGTACAGATTTTGAACCCTGGACAGGTACCAATTATCACTGTAGATCAACCTCTGTACACACTAGCAAAACAAATCCAGTGGACCTGGCCAGAAATCTATGGTGAGGATCACGTTGTCGTTATTTTCAGCGGGCTCTATATTGAGATGGCAGTCCTAAAGGTGCTTAGAGATCTTTTGGAAGACAGTGGCTGGAGCAACGCACTTAGTCAAGCTGGAACCGTATCATCTGGAACAGCAGCCTCATTTCAAAAAGCACCCCACGTCGCACGCACTCGTCGAGCTCATCAAGTCATAGCTAGTGCATTGTACATACTCATGCATGAATCATACACCCAGTACAGCAACAACCTGGAAGAGGGTGAGAATCTCATGTAATTGCAAATTTGGTGTAGGGGCACAGCTGTAGCATGTCCTCAATTCCAGTTTTTGGTACATCATCTTACACCTGGACCTCGGGATGCTGATCTTTGTACGAGCAATCCGGGGGTGGGGTGGGGGTGGGGTGGGGTGGTGGTGCAGATTTCCCACTCTACAAAGATGCCTTGTCCAAGATCGTCCCATGATTTTTCGTGTTCGACCACACCAATTATGGCAGATGGATTCCAGTCCATCTGCGTGAGATTGCCACACTAGAGGCCAAACATCCTACTGTATTTGCAGAGTTTCTCAACGCAAACTTTACTGTGAAGAAAACAGCACGTGTCTTCCCTGCTATAGCCATTGATCAAGCCCACGAGCAGAATAATGCCACAGTGAAAGGTGATGGTGGGGGCAGGGGGACTTACTGAGAACCCAGCAGCTCTGCGGCGCTGGATGGTATCCGGTCCGGAAATGGCACAAGTGATTGGAGAATTTGAAACTGCAATGAACGAGGGAAAGAAAACAGATCTTCAACATCGTGAGCAGATGCAACATATATATTGCTAGATGTTAGATCATTAGCAAGCATTATAGACAAGATGTGAAATCTATTCAGTGATGAAGGTAGCGACCGTCTCGTACTGAATACCAAAGACATCACTGATTCAGAGATTGTAGAAACTACGCGTACGATTGGGCAGCTTGGACAAGATGAATATGAGACCTACTTAAATGAGCGTCTTGTCCACAAAACAAAGCCTATTGTTGATCAAGAGGAACAAACTCCCTCTATTCAATCGCCCCCACCCCCACCCCTGTACAAGAGAAGCCAAGAACACAACTACAGATGTCATCTCTGAAAAAACAACTGCTCCCTCTTCTCGAGACTTTATATTGCATCACAGATCCAAGATGGAACCCTCGACGAGTTCTTTGACCACGAGAACCAGGCATGTCCACCCGCATTATCTCAAATGGGAAAGCAGAGAACTGGAAACAAAGCTGACATCGTGAAGTGCTTGGAAGATCTTGTCCCTGCTGAAGACAATGCTGCTATACCCACTGTTGAAGTCATCATCCTCGATGGAGCTGCTATCGTCAACATGCCTGGCCCCGCGAAGACATTTAATGATTACGCAATGAAAATATTCCTCCTGTATACCAAATCAAACCTGCAGCATGCCAACCGTGTAGATATTTTATGGGCTGAGTACCTCCTAGAGAGTCTAAAAGCAGTTACACGAAGCTGGGGGGGGGGGGAAGGGTGTTCGGAGATGTGTTGAGCCATCCTATGAACTGCCTCGAAATTGGCAGGAGTTTCTCAGAATTGATGAGAATAAGATGGAGCTCTTCTCTTTCCTAGCATCCAGTGTCACAACCATGGATACCGACAAACATGTGGAAGATGCGATGAAACAAGGGCATACCAAGGTGTTAATACGCACAGTTGACACAGACGTGGTTATCTTACAGTGGCAACAGTCCAGCGCATCGACATACCATATCTATAGATTGCCTTTGGGACAGGAGACAACTTTCAATACCTAGTCTGTCACGAAATCGCCAAATCACTTGGTCCAGAACGCTGTGTCGCATTGCCCATGTTCCGTGTATTTACGAGGTGCGACATACACTCATTTTCCGGGAAGAAATCTGCGTTGGACAGATGGCAGGTCTTTGATGACGTCACACCAGCATTCTCTGCTTTGTCTTCTACACCAGTGCCCATAGAAAGATGGTTGACACCATTGGAGCGGTCTGTAATCTTGCTGTATGACCGCAGGAGCCAATATGAGTTTTCTCAATCAGAGTCGCAAGTAGCTTTTCACCCAGAAAGGTAGAACGCGTGATGGCCTTCCTCAAACAAAGGCAGCACTCACCCAGCACACAAACAGGGCTGCATACCAGGCTGGCCACTGTTGGGCCTAACTGATGATTGCATCTCCTAAGCTTCCTTATCCAAGTGAGTAGGTGTGGATGATGAATGAGAAATGTGGTTGGAACATATGCTGGACAACTCTACCAGAAACTTCAAAGGTTTGCCGCGAACTCCTGCGACGTGGGTGCAAGAAGGGATGTCGAGGGCAATGTAAGTGTATCAGAGCATCTCTCCAATGCACTGCCCTTTGCTATTGTGGTGGAGACTGTGTTTATCCACAGAATGTGTGTTGCTGGATTGGTGAGATAGTGATATTCTTCAACCTATGCCGGACAAAGGTTTGTGGTTGCCTCATCGACAGAATTTATTCATAAATAATATGAAATGACATTGTTGTCATCGTATTAAACCAAATAAATCAGTTAGCCTTCTTGTGCTATACATGTTTCGCCTCGTAAATGTAATCCAGGCAGAATAATGCAAATGTATCACATTTGCGGTGCTATAATTGAGATTAGTCTACCATAATATATGAAAAATAGTTATGATTTGCGGCCATTTTGGAAAATGGCTGCCATTTCCGTCACAGGTCAAATCTGAGATGGCCCTATGGCTAAAAATCATTTTTTCTGACATGGCCTATGTGTGTGCCAAATTTGGTGCTTCTATCATAAAACGCACAATTCAGTCACCTATCTGCTTCACTAAATTGAATGCGGAGAGAAAAATGTATCTTCTTAAATATTTCACATTTCGTCTAAATACACCTAAAATATATTAACCCTTCAATACTAAAACCGCAAAATAATAATCGCTCTCTGTAAATTTATTGACATCATTATGAATAAGTTAAAAACAAGGACAAGTTTGTCCAATACCGGCGTTGTTGATATATGTCTTCAGTCGTGCCGCCGTAAGGTCAGAAGTGTTTGGGAACAATCCTGCTGAAAGTTGTTGCTGTTGAGTTTTAGTTTTTGACTGCCAGATTGGCATACGTCTTCGAAATACATAGCAACCCAAATTCGGGAAAAAGATTGCTCCATTAGAGTTATTGAAAATGCTTCAAAAATTCTATGTTGAAAACAATGTTGCTGAAAGCTGTTGCATTTTAGCATTTGAACCAGCGTTATTGAAGAATGCGTAAAATGTCTATTTTGGAAACCTTTGCTGCAAGCTGTTGCTGTTGTGTTTTACACCCCAAAATTGGTAAATGTGCGCGGAACACCATGAGCAAGGCACCACGCAAGCTTAGAGAAGCTTGCAACAGTAGAACCAACGTTATTGAAGCATGCGTAAAATATCTAGTTTTAACTGTTGCTAAAAGCTGCTGCTGCTTACGTTTTAGACCCCAAAATTGGCTGCTGTGCTCGGAACACCATGGGCATGCTTCCACTCAAGTTCCGAGTAGATTGCACCAGTAGAACAAGAGTTATCGAAGAATGCATAAAAATGTCTATTTCGAAGTGTTGCTAAAAGCTGTTGCTGTTGCATATTAGACACCAAAATTGGCAGATGAATTTCAAAACCTCATGGGCATGCTTTCATCTAAATGAAGATCCTACCGGTAGAGTTAACAACAACAACAACAACAACAACAACAACAACAACAACAACAACAACAACAACCAGCGTTCCATGCTTGCAGTAAGAAGAAATGAAGGCCTTGTCCTAGCGCGTAAAGTTTGCAGATCTAGCCATGACTATTTCCCTCACAAATTTATGTACGTCCCGGCAGCTGGCGGTGCCAGTAGTAGTAATAGTGACTATACAGTACAACATACTACTCGCCGTCATCATCATCATCATCATCATCATCATCACTACTACTACTACTACTGTCACTTTTTCTTCTTCTTTTCGTTCTCTGATCATACCGCCTGTCCTGTAAGTGATTATCGGCATGATCATAAGCGTTAAGTGCGTGGATCCATGGTTTATTAGAGTGCGTCGTGCGGCCTGGAACCTCCGTCTTCAGCACTCGAGGTTTTTGTCAGGGTTACCTCACCCTTACCTCCTTTAGTCGCCTCTTACGACACGCAGAGGATACGGGAGGTGTATTCTAAGCCACACCTACAGGGCAAGTCACTACTTATTTATATAAGTGTTATATGTCTGAAAATGTTACAAGATTTAATTATTTATTAACATATGTAACGACCATTGTATGTGTGTTTCATGTATATATGTTTCGTGAACATAAAATAACAATACCAATTTCAATTTTCAAACGGATTATATATGCTCTGTGTTTTGTATATTTTTTTTTTATCTTTTTATATATCTATGTGTCTAACTAAATAAATACACGAATACGAAAGAAACGTGAGAATATGCCAGCTGCTATATAAAGGGATGCTTTTATGCGTGTGTGTTTGTGTATGTAAAGCATGATATTACACATCATATTGACAATCATGAAAATAACCATGCATTGAATGTCCATTTAGCACATGTATTAACATTCAACACATGATTTGTAATTGCAGACATTTTATTTAAAAAAAATCAAACACACCTTGTACATCTATCCTTACCGAGATGAATGCTTTAGAGTTAGGAGAAATTACCTACACACTATCCCGATGTTGAATACGCGTTAGAAGTTTAGAAAGTTGTCTGATAGTATCTAATATTAGTCGACCTTATGTAAGCTTTATTCAGAAATGTGTGTTCCCATCTGATTCCAGTGTTTAGATCTTGTTTTTGAAGAATAAATTCGAGAATAAATAAACATGTTGTATTATTCTCTATCAATCAATAAAAACCATAAAGATTTTATCGGATGTTTTAACGGGAAATTGCAAATCGAGTGTATGAAAAAGTATGCTGTTCTTAAGATGTAATCAAAAATGTCCGGGGTTTTCACAGCTCATTGCAACGCGCAAATTCAGATAATTGGATCGTGTAACCATGTGCACACATGTTCAACAAACAAAGTGGCAAATTCGTCAAGATCTAAGTAGTATCCAGAGGCATGCGCGTGTATTTTGTAATTACTGTGATATTTCAGAACCGAGAGCCACAGTTTTGCGACGTAAGACAATGCATTTGTATTAAGAGATCGAGCATTTCTGTTCCTAAGAACATTCAATAATTCCATTTCTATCTATATCCCGCCCACATCTAGTTAAGATCCGCCCACATCTTGACGTGTTGGACCCGATTTGAAACGTTGAAACGTGAATTCCCAGAATCTAAATTTCAATGTATCGATACAGGAAAGTTGTTGAATTTTTTGAAAATAATTTGATCTCTCGGAAACATCAGATTTATTCAGTTGTTAGTTCTATGTTGTTGCAATAATGATGCCCTTAAATACTCTTCAAGTTTCTAGCTCCAAGCAACTACTCTGGCTGACTATCAGTTGCTTTTCCTAGATATTCATAAAATCTCAACTTTACTGGTATACAAACTAGAAATAGAAGGGATTACACATACCACCGCTCCCCCCCCCCCAATGGTTTTCGATTACTGCCCCCATATACAGGAAATTTGTAATGGGGATTGGGGTGCTGATGGGAGGGGGTGGGGTGTTCAGCGAGAAGAAATAACACATACGTGAAGTCGGTTCGGGACGCGTGTCACCTTTCCACATGTTCTGGGGAAGGTATACTGTTCAGGTGCCCTCTCCCTTATTAAATGCTATCAGAGGTTGCATCGTACATTTTAGGTGTGCGGTCTGTCTTTTGTTATGCGGGTCTGTCAATTTTCTTGTACAACTTTGGCAAAACTGCGTATATCGCAACAATAGTACGTTCGCACTTGTTGAAGGCAATAATCCTTGAAATGCACAGGTATTGGAAGAGAATGGATAGATGGGTCGCCACACCTGCACACTCTCTACCCGGAATATTTCTTTAATGTAGGTGCCTGACGTAATAGTGTGCCTCTCGCATTTCCGGAGGCAATTTCAGTTGTCATCTTACTTGAATGTGTATAGATGTTAGAGGGCAAGGGAACGCCGCACACTGGTTCTACTTCGGAAGCTTGCTGATATTTAGATTCCATTGAGTGTGTCGCTTGCAGTTCTGGAGGCAATTGCAGTTGAAATCCCGTGCCCGAGTTTGCGAAGATGGCATCGGAGTTAGTTTCCTGTATTTCTGCCAGTAATAACCGTTGGTACCTTACTGAAATATATGGAGGGTTGGGGCGAAATGGCGGACACACTGCTCGTCACCAGAAATTTTGTTTTAGATTTAGATGACCTCAGAGTGTGTCTTCTGCATTTCTGTAGGTAATATCATTTGAAATCCTATTGAATTACATACATGTTTTGCGATGAGAAATAGTAGAGTCGCCGGGAAATGTCACCCTTGCTAGGATGGAGTGGGATGGACGGTGCATGCCCTATGGATCTGCAATGAAGTTATTAACGGTCAGGACATTACACACAGATTATAATGACTAACGAGTCGTGATGTGGTGTAACTCTGTAGGCCGGTACAACATCGATGATTTAACCATGATTTCCAGGAAAAGATTGATGTCACACACATTATCAATCCAATAATCTAATAAACCGAGCCTACCCACCCCTACTACCGAGTTGGCTACTATTTTCCATGTTGCAACAAAAACTCTTTTGTTACAAAAAGGGAACCTACAAAGTGAAGGGAGGGGTGCGCACCCCATACACAATCCACTGGATCCGCCACTGAACAAGCACGCAATCGCAACCGGCTCTGTTAGTATTCGTAAGTATCCTGAACATGGTTAGAATAGGTGGAACTATAATGTAGACAACGTTCACTGATAAACACATCTTCAAATTTTATCACAATTAACAAAAAGAACCAAGTCTGCCATGCGCCCGACTCTCGCGAATTACACATTCCACCTTCCCCTCGCCATTTTATTAGCTTTATGCTCAACATAATATTACGTGTTTGAATAGCTGTATTTTAAAGTACCCTCTTCGTGTCCCGCGTATATATAAATAAAGACACCAGTAGCTTAGCCAGGGGTGGGGTGGGGGTGGGGGGGGGGGGGTGGGTGGCAGGCTGGACCAATCTTCCCAAATGTGCTGCCTAAATCATGTCCGTAACAGATACACTTTCTGGACGTCCCAACTCCCAAGCCACCCGTAACAAATTAATTTACATTGAAAATTAGAACTATTTGAATTTAAAACGTTGTTAATGTCTTCTTGTCATGCTTGTTCATCGCTATGTTGAGACTTTTTGTTTTAATTACGCTACATCAAGACAAAGAATAGTAGAATACACGCTACGTTCTCGGTAGAATAAAATAATTGGCGACGCTGGGATGCTATTTTCTCTTTACTAAAGAAATTTAAGCAGATTCCGACGCCTAATTGGTATGCGGGGTGGCGCCTTTTAAGTCCTCGCTCAAGTGGGATGGCGCCTTTTTAGACCTCGCTCCCCCTGACGTGAAAACCTGACTACGCCACTGAAAGACACTTTATCGAGGTCATCATATATACCAGGAAGCATATGGTATGAAGTTGAGAAAGCCGCCTGAATCTTCCTCTCGCAATTGCTCAAACGATTAATGCCAGCTCCCAGTCAAAAATTTGCTTCAAAATACCCAACCGAATATTTATTAGACAGTAATTGGGGTTTTGAATTGAAGGCCACTGGAAGCTAGTGTGAAGTTTTTAAATGCCTGTCCATAAAGTTCTCTTACTCGTTCTCCTATTCCACGTTCAAAACGAGGCCACTATTAAAAAAAAAATTCCTTTTGCCCAAGCTTAGCATATGTGTTACATCATATTTAGGCTGAGATTGTTGAATGGGCAAATGCTTGATGCCAATAATACAATGGAGCTTTCCAGTTTTTATCCATCCATGACCTGACGTCATATGACGTCATAATAAACTAAGTGACGTGTAGGATGACGTCATAATTAATTATGGCATGAATGGCTCTATTTAGCCCGTCTATAATATAGCCCGATACGTTGTACGAATTGTATACCTTTGCCATTTAAGAAACATAGGCAGCAAGAGCACCCAGTGAAATTTGTTTCAAAATATTCAACAGCTAACCTGCATAGTTTTCTGGAAATTTGTAATGAGGGAGTTCAGAGCTCGATCGATCCCAACACGAGCGAGGTGTGGGTGAATCTTAGCTAGAGACGGGCGGGGTGCAGCTAAAACTGGAAAGGTTCATTGTTAGTGACACCATCTGTTGATAATCGATATAACCATATTGCTAATGTTCACAGCTATTCAGCATCGGTGAGAAGAATCTATATTGAGGTGGCATGAGAGCGTAATACACCACAACTGACAGATGTGCACAAATAGCATAGGGGCACGTCAGACCGTGAGCCATTACACACAGACGTTGATATACAGAAGTCCGATGTCATATAAATTAGAAATGTTGGATGAGTGAAGGACATAGGTTAGGATGGTGAATGAGGGATGGAGAAAGAGAGCGGGAAAGAGAAGGATTAAGAGGAAGAACTGAATGGAATGTTGTACGCACGTGTACGGATGCGCATCCTCTGAGGTGTTCGTACGCAGATATGCGCGTATGTGTGCGCACATGAGTGCGTGCTTGCATGTGTGCCTACGTGGGTGTGTGTGCGCGCGTGCCTGCATGCTTGCATGAGTTCGTGTACATTGTGATAGAAAGAGCAGAAAAATTCAGTTTATAAGATTATATATCTGACAAAACACCACTTCGCCTCAGGATGCATTATCCATCCCTCCCATGCAATGGGCCCATTGATCGACACGTCATCATATGGAAGTATCTGTAATATGTTGCTAAGTTTAACATGAAAGCTTATGTTTTAAACCAGAAATAAATCGCTTTATATGAATACAGTGTAAAAGACGTATGCTCTATTCTAGTTATTCTAGACGTGTAATTGCATTCAGTTATAGTATGGCTTCATAACCATTTTCATGAGATCAAAGATCACGCTGCAACAGTCACTATACATTGACGATGTCTGCTAAAATCTGTATTCACTGCCAAACAGAAGTTAATTGCATTAATAATAGGCTGGGCATAGATAAAAAGGTGTGCTCCACCCAAATCCGACCACACCTCAAGCAGATTTGTGGACGTTTACAGACCACATTTCCGTATTTTTGTTCACGATATAACATGGTGTTAGGAAGAATGTTTAAAATGTTGTAATAGCGATAGCATGCGTCAGATATGCTTCTTTCACATTTTACACATGTTTTGTCTTTCGAGATCGAATGCCTAAAATACATTCCAAGAGACCTTTCCGGTTTTAGCTATGTCCCGCCCATCTCTACCGAAGCTCCACCCACACCTCGCTCGTGTTAGGATCGATTGATCTTTGAACACCCTGACTATTAATTTCTAAAAAAAACTACACAGGTAAGCTGTTGCATATTTTGAAACTAATTTGACTGGGTGATGTTGCTGCCTAAGGCAGCAACAGCGCTCAGTCAAATTAGTTTCAAAATATTCAACAGCATGTTCATTAAATAGCAAAGAATTACAAAGACATACAATTCATGCAACGTGTCGGACTATTTCAGATTTGATGACGGTCTATATGGAATCATGTGTGACGTAATGATTGTGACGTCATCATACACGCGATGAGCTGATTATGACGTCATACAACGTCAGATGATGGATAGATACGCTTGAAAGGTGAATTGTGGGATCCATGTCTAGCTATGACCCGCCCTTTTCTATCTAAGTTCCGTCCTCATTGTACGCGCGTTGGAATCGATTTGAAACTTTGAATCATGAATTCCCAAATCTCAATTTAAAGATGACTATACAATTAAGTTGTTGAATATTATCAAACTAATTTGACAGATCCCAGTCGTATTAATTTCAACATATATTCACTATAATGTTTCTTAAATTGTAAAATCACCAAAGACATACAATTCACCTTTCCATGGTATTCATCTATCGTCTGACGTCATATGACGTCATAATCAGCTAAGCGGTGCATAGGATGACGTCATACTCATTACATCATAAATTTGTCTATTTGACCCATCTTTAACTCTTAACAGTGCGACACGTTGTACAAATTATATGTCTCTACTATTTAATAGGCAGCAACAGCGCTAGTCAAATTAGTTCCAAAATGTTCAACAGCTTACCTGTATAGTTTTCTGGAAATTGATAGTCAGAGATTTCAGAGATCGACCGATCCCAACGCAATCGAGGTGTGGGTGGAGATTATCCAGAGATGGGCGGGGCATAGCTAAAATGGAAATGTCCATTCGCACAAATTTTGACGGGATTTTTTATGTCGTAACGGAGCTATGTCATACGCCCGCTAATATGTGACATAGTGAGATTTAGACACATTTACGTACTTAAGTAGCCTTCGTGAGAATATAAGTTGACGTGTTGCTCCTATACCTGTTGTGCCTTGATCCAAGCACTATACGAATTTATCAAGCTATATATGCTTTTAAATGTTTTATATCCGTTATTTATTGTTGTTTGTGTAAAAAGAGAAACTGAAGAACCGAATTTGATAATATTTTTAACAGGTAGAACCCGCAGCAGAACCATATCATTGATGACGATCAATGCATGAATCCACATTTAGCTATATCCGCCCATTTCTAAGTAAGCTCCACCCATGCTTTCAGCGTGTTAAAATCTAGTGATATACTTTGTATACTGAATTCCCAGACTCCCAATTTCATGGTAACTATACAGCTAAAAAGTTATACAACTGGCGGACTATTTCTGGTTCAGGACAGAGTATTTCTATCAATTATGGTTGTGACGTCAGCCTACATATGACGTATCTAATTGATCGGATTCATCCATTATTGAAACATCATAAACTTCAGTTCCTGCTCGCTCATTTCCATCTCGTCGCCATCGTACTGGTCTGGAACGTTGGGTTCCGCATATTTGCCTGTTCACTGTATCCTTTCTCCGAGGTTAGTCGCAGATCTCAACGTCCATTGCGCTTTGTCACGTTATAGTTCGATCAAATTTCATGATGTGGTGCTGATCTTTCGAAATGTCATCTGCAGTGGCCTCTCCTGGGAATTCATGAATCCAGTTTCTCAGTCAATCATATGATATCATAATCCACTACGTGACGTGTAGGCTGGCGTCATAATCAACTAGGTTGGCGTCATAATCAACTAGGTTGGCGTCATAATCAACTAGGTTGGCGTCATAATCAATTATTTCATGAATGACTAGATTTAGTCCGTCACAAATTCTTAATAATCAGTCAGATTGACGAATTGTATGTCTTTATTATTTAATAAACATGCTGTGTTGAATATTTTGAAACTAATTTTACTGGGAGATGTTGCTGCCATAGCAGCACACAATCAAATTAGTTTCAAAATAGTCAACAGCTTACCTGTATAGTTTTCTGGAAATAGAGATTAAGAGCAGGCAGGGGTCGATCAATCTCAACATTGTCAAAGCGTGGGTAGAGCTTGGCTAGAGATGGGCGGAGCATGGCTAAAACTGGATTTATCTATTGAGTCAACATATTCTCTTTCTTAATGGACATTTCGATTTTAGATATGCCCCGCCCATCTCTAGCTAAGCTCCGCCCCTAACTCGATCGTGTTTAGGATCGATCGGTCTCTGAACTCCCTGACTATCAATTTCCAGAAAAATATACAGGTAAGCTGTTGAATATTTTGAAACTAATTTTACTTGCTGCTATTGCTTCCTATGGCAGCAACAGCGCCCAGTCAAATTAGTTTCAAAATATTCAACAGCATGTTTATTAATTAATAGACACATACAATAGAATCATTTATGATGTAATGATTATGACGTCATGCTACACGCCGCTGAGCTGATTACGACGTTATACGACGTCATTACTCCGATAAGGTCCATTGTTCGATGTTAATGACAGAAAGTCCCTGTACAGGACCCTTCGAAGGCAGGTAGGTAAATTCTAGGGCCTAAATAGTTTGACCATGTTATGTTTTCTCACCAACTTACATTCCATTCTACGGTGTTGTATCGTTGTTACACATCTCGAACAAGTCACTGGTTTAGTAGTTACGCTTGCCAGAGAATGTGCGTCCAGCCACGGGCTATTTTTGCCGCGGTTACAATGGATGAAGCCAATCTGTCACTCAAATAGGATATTGACGCCATAATCAATTACGTCACATATAAGTTGAGGTCACAGTTATAATTGACAGAAAATACTCCATAATACGAATAGTATGTCTTTACCATTAATAAGCATTCCGTTGAATATCTTGAATTAGTTTCAAAATATCCAACAGATTAGGCGCATATAGTTACCATGAAATCGGGGTTCTGGTAATTCAGGACTCAAAGTATGTAAAACGCGCAAAGCATGTGCGGAGCTTAGCTAGATATGGGAGAGGCATAGCTAAAAGTGGATTCATCCATTACTGATAAGCCCTTCGTGTACCGAAATGGGCAATGTCTATGCCGTGATTTCCAGATGAATAATATGGTGAATATTGAGTAAAACTAGGATTCCATATGCGCGGATGCGGATGTGGTAGGCGTGCGTGTTTTGGTGCGCGGAATACCCGTGTTGTTTGCGTCCATATACGCGGCATACTATGCGTTTATGTTTTCATTTCGCTGGAGATACCGAGAGGGAAACATGCCTGCGACAATGCGCGTGCTTAATGTACAAGAAAACCATCTACCCTTGACGTCATTTTATGGATCCCCCACGCGGGTGTGAGCGGGGAGCGTCTGGATCGTTACATGTAGCGATTGAGAAAATCGCTTCCGCATTCGCATGTCGTTCTGCGTCCGCTTCCGCGGAATCACACATATTGAAGTTAATGATATTCGATTTGTACCGCATTCGCATCCACATCCGCATTCGCGCATACGGAATCACACATGTTGAAGTTAATGATATTCGATTTGTACCGCATTCGCATCCACATCCGCATCCGCGCATATGGAATCACGCATATTGAAGTTAATGATATTCGATTTGTACCGCATCCGCGCTTATGGAATCCTAGCTTAACGCCACCACAGCTATTCTGTTCACTGTTCAAGGCTGTTTGGGGCACAGATACTTTTTCAGCTTCCCCTCCCGTCTCAGAACACGGCCTACTCATTAGCAAACCATTCACATGTCCTCTGAAGAGCTTGCTGTGGTTATATTGTGGGTTAATTAAGATCTGGGTTGTCGCAACCGTCGTGCCAAAGATGTGTGCCAATAGGCTATCAATATTGTTTTAATAATGGATTCTTTAAGGCCGTAAGCACATCGTTTCTGGGTGAAAGTATCGTATCAGCCGCATACCTATTTCTGTAGAGTACACGCGCGCAGCGATAGAATTGAGGAATCCAATTTGTTACTCAGGCCTATGACGTAATAATCAATTACGTCACTAGTTAACTGGCGCATTAACCGAACCATAGATAGGTCTGCAATGAGCTACCAATTCGGGAATAAAAGCATGGGGTCAATGTAAATGTCCCCGGTCAGAAAACGATGTTGTTGATTCGAACATTCCTGACTGGCTGAAGGGGTGGTGGATGCAGAAGGTGATATAAAAGAGGTTGGTGGATAGAGAGAATAAGCAGAAGAACGCAATGAGGTTGTCGATGAGGAGATGGTGGAGAGAATGATAAAATGAGGACCGTGCACAGCTGAAGTGGACGAAGTGAAGATGACGAAGGAGATGAGTACGCAGCATGGTAATTGACATCGGCTAAAGGTTGAAACAAGTAGGCACGTATATTTGTGCAATCATTGAAAACAGGAAAACAATATCCCACATTATCAATTGTTTTATCAATTCGCTCTGGTTTCGCATAACATATAATTCTTCATATTCACATGCGCATTGTAATTATTAGGTCAGATTAAGACAGCAAAATCGTTGGTCAGT
This sequence comes from Chaetoderma sp. LZ-2023a, assembly GCA_034401795.1. NCBI lineage: Eukaryota > Metazoa > Mollusca > Caudofoveata > Chaetodermatida > Chaetodermatidae > Chaetoderma > Chaetoderma sp. LZ-2023a. Next base: position 92,141,231 of record CM067372.1, read on the forward strand.
TTCTTTCCACAGTCTACAGTCCCATTCTCTGAAATGTTTTTCGCTGAACTATACCAATGCCTGGTACTATCGACTGGCCTCAGCCAATGGACGAATCCAATCTGTCCCTCAGTTACTGATAACTGATAAATTTATTACAGCCAGACTTTGTACAATGTATGTGGAGTTATATACAAATTTTCCCAACCAATCTATGAACAGGCAACAACTCATCATTTACGTTCCATATAGGTTGGCGTCACAATCATAATTGGCAGACAATACTCCGACATGAAGCTGGAATAATCCGCCAGGTGTACGAATTGTATGTCTTTGATGGATTTACTATTTAATAAACATTCTGTTGTATATTTTGATACTAATTTGACTGGGCGCCGATGCTGCCATAGGCTTCAGGAGATTCCAGTCACATTGATTTCAAAATCTTCAACAGAATAATAATTAAATCGTAAAGATGACAATTTGGTGTTCGGCCTTTCCGGTTAAAAACATTCAAATGGTTAACACGCGTGTGGGCCATATCCACATGTATGCTACCGCACCCACGTCTAACTGGTTACTATCGACCACCGTAAAGTGTGTCAACAGTCAGCATGCCAGCCGTTATATGTTGGTCTATCTCGATGGGCATTTGTTACGATAAAAATAGCGTTTGATGCTCAGAATGCCTTTGATTCTATTACGAAACATTTTTGAAAATTGTCCACTGAAACGACAGGATCGATCACCGGGTCGCAACAAATACAAATGATCTCCCACGTAGATTTTCATCAACAGCCGGTCTGTTGTAGGAGCTGGTGAAAGGAAGATTTGTATGAGGATTTTGGATACAGTAACGCAGAACCGAACAACAGGCTGTGCAAAACGTGCATTTGTACAGGGACCCCAAATTTCAGGGGCCCCCAAAAAAGCAACACCAAATCCTATAGAATAAAATTTTTTGGAGCATTGAGTAGCTTCAAGCTACTTGCATGTACTCTTTATCCTGAAAAGGTACATTGGTTTTCCAAAGCTCCTGATGGATTAGCTCCTGCAATTTGTACATCATAACATAATGTTTGCGATGACGCTGAATATGGCTTCATGGTATTAGAAAAATGAATGCCTGTAACGATATTATAAAGTCCATAAAGGTATACCATCAATACGGATATTAATACGATGGGTAGTATAGAGCGAGGGTTTGGGTAATATGATTCAGGGTCCCCAGGAAAGAGAATTAGAATCTTTGCACAGGACCCACTATATCCACTAAGTTCGCCTCTGCGGCGATCTATTCACTAGCTGTATGCGACATCTTTTTGGTTGCGACTCACAGCTGGCATAAGTCTGTCCAGATTTGTGCAATCTTTTGCATTTCTGGCATAGCGGCATACCTCGCAACTCTGGTGCATATCGCTGCTTGTTTTCATCAGGAACCGGTTACTATGATAAAAGGAGAAGAAAATAATGAATGACGAATCTTCTTTAGCACAAATCGATGACATAGCCTTGGTTCCACTACTTCTAAACGCGATTATTCGAAATAGCATTTTCGATTACAGTCTTTGAGAGTCATCAACCCACAGATACGACGCACTCGTCTTTCACCGGGTAGCAATATTCCGTTATAGCCATCGACTATTTAAAGGTCATAGACATTGGACAACGATTGTCAAAGAAAAGTGCTCTATTTATATTGAGCAAACATGTTCCTTTGTGGACCCGTTGTCCTATCTGCTTGTATGCTCAATCGAGAAAACCCACACAAATTATAATCTCATTTGCTGTCTTACCAGACATCGACCGATGGCTCATTAAGCGTGTCCTTGACCCAATTGAGCCTAAGATGCCTTCCATGTTGCATACCAAATGTGTCACATGTGTACCTAAAAGATACCAGCGATCTGGGCGATAACCTGGCGGTTGCAATAGGTTTGACCTCGTCTGTACAATAGCAGTTGTGGTGATTATGTACTACTTGGAGCAAAAAATTTATTATTTTATTATTATTATTATTATTATTATTATTATTATTATTATTATTCTATCCTTTCCTTGAAACGTGTACTCGCGTGCGTTTCCCAATCTAAACATATACTATGTGTATGGGCGATTTCGACAGTAGCGAACTGGGAACATGAATTGTGAGTGCGTAGATATCAGGATCTCCGACAGAGGTGCCCCTTCCCACCGGATGTGCCTTTTATCGTCCAAAATCGTACACACATATTCAAGTAATCTTTCAACAGATATTGCTTCCAGAAATGCAGAAGACAGACTTTTCCTGGGAGAGACCACGTGTGCCCTTTCACTGCTAACGCATACACCCATTGGATAACGTAGGATTCCAACTGATATTACATTGGCTGCAAACATGCACGAGACTCATCCTGATGGCATCTAATTTTTAAAGGGTTTTCCGGATAGATCGCATGACCTCTTTCACCGCCAACGCTACCATAAATAAAGGAAAAATATTCCGAGGCCATCTAAATGTCAAAATCATACTGGCGAAGTACCAGTATTCCTGTTCCCGACAAACACTTACACATATTCAAGTAATATTTCAACTGATATTGCATCCAGAAATATATGAGAAGAATCTGAGTGTAGCTAAAGTTCAAAGGTTTTCGAGGTAAGTTACCTGATCCCAATCCCAATGGGTGGGTGGGGTGGGGTGGGGGGGGGGGGGGTGTGGTGTGGTGTGGTGTGTGTGTGTGTGAGGGGGGGGGGGGGGGGGGGTGCAACCTCACCGGACCTACCCCATCTAAGTGCTCAATTTCGCTGTATCTCACCAGCACAATATTTGTGTATGCACCCCAGCAAAGAGTTAGATGATTTCAGAAAATATAGATACACAAGCGGTTATATTCACGGTCACATAAGGGTGCAGTCAACTTTATACGTCCACGCCTCTCACAAAATATACCGACAAGCATCAAATATATGTCACGTGGCAATGGTAGTGCCAATGGCGCTCTGGAGCTCCATGAAAGTCGACGGTCAACATCTGTGTTCCTATTCAAATAGTGGTCTGACTAGACAACATTGATCGCTTTATGATTTAAAGAAATTGTGTGTCTGATCCATGGCTACGGTATGTTTTATTTTCTCTGTCTGGATGAGACTCTCTTTCTCTCTCCAGCCCTCACCCCCCTCGCACGAACGCACTATGTCCCATCCGAAACCAGCCCGCCCAACAGGCACATGTGCGTGCACACGCGCACGTACACGAACACGCAGATTCCACACAGACCATTACCGAGGTAGCATAATCCGCATTTCCTCTCTGTATAGAAGATTGCTTTAAATCTGGTCATAATAGATCACATTATGCAATTGCATGACGTTTGTTTGACGCCTAGAAAAAGCCGAAGATTATCTGTCAACTATATGTAATACAAATCTTGCTTTGTATGGGGTAATCTTAAAAAGTAATTATTTATATTTACGCTGATGTTACAGATTAATAATAGATGCCAATAACGGTTTTCGTATTTGATTCTTTTGAAGATACTTTTCCCGCAAATGAGGTTAATGTAGTCAATTCACATAACATCATAACGCGCATTAGTGTTAATATCCTCTTATTACTGTAGAGAAAATCAATACAGGTATGTAAGAAGGCATTTCTGAAACGAGCTCTTTTTGTAACGTAAAAAGTGAGCATTATAGGTAGATGAATTACCAGGCACAAGCACTTGATGTGTCGCCTCACATGGCATGCGATCGTTACTGACAGAAGTGCCCCCTTATATTGTCCACACAAGTAAACGGCAACTGGGCATTGTCAGGATAAGCATGTGAAAACGGCAAAAGCATATTTTTCCTTTGAAATCATATACGTACACGTTTGAAATGTTGTGGAAATCCCAACTGCCTGCACAAAGAGCGACATTAATTTAAGCCTTTAACCCTCGTTCAAGAAAATTTCAATTTTCTCATAGAAAATGTCCATTTGCAGACCAAAAGAAGACTATTTTAGAAAATTTAGAACTGGAATGACTGGCTCGGTTATCGAGCCAGTCATTCCAGTGTTAAATTTTCAAAAATAGTTTTCTCTTGGTCTGAAAATGGGCATTTCTTAAGACAACTGCAGAAGCCGTGTTTGGCTGATTTGAGTGTTAAAGGGTTAACATGATCAACGCAAGGACTTATTTTTTATCCCTAGTTTTGCAATTTATTAAATAACTTCAACTCGTCAATAATTGATATTAAGGGGACAGCCATGTTTAACAATTAAGCACAAATACAAATACACTAAGCCTGCGTTAAGAGGCCACCTTATGGGGCACAAACATTCTGATATATTACTCAAGTATATGACTTCATAATCAATTGAGGATTACAGTTTGCCCATCAATCATACGACGTCCTAATCAACAACGTGACCTGTAAGATGACGTCATAATCAATTATGTTGTTCATGACGTAGCTAAGTTCGTCACGAACGCTTAATTGATGACGGACTAAGTGCTGTTGTACGAATTGTATGTCTTTACTATTTAATAGACATGTTGTTGAATATTTTGAAACTAATTTGACTGGGCGCTGTTGCTGCCATAGGCAGAAAGCGCTGCCATAGCCAGCAACAGCAGCACTCAAATTAGTTTCAAAATATTCAACTGCTTACCTGTATAGTTTTCTGGAAATTGATAGTGAGGGAGTTCAGGGATCGATTGATTCTAACACGGGAAAAGTGCGGGTGGAGCTTAGCTAAAGATGGGCGGGGCATAGCTAAAACTGGATTTGATGGATTTAGAAATTAGTTTCAAAATATTCAAAACCTGTCCTGTATTCTTACCTTGAAATTGGGATTCTGGTAATGCAGCGTTCAAGGTATATAAATAGATTTCCAAACACGTACAAGGGGCGGAGCTCTGCTTAAAATGCATATTTATATACTGGTCCCTTCATTACTCGCTATATAAACCGGTGATGTCTCAATACAATCGACTAACAATAGATTATTACTTTTGGAGACAAATGATAGTGATTCTTTAGTACAGGTTCCCATTCAAATACGTGTCTTAAAGAACCACTCTCTTTAGCCGCAGAAGACACGCGGTCTCTCGAACAGGTGTTCCTTTACAGTGCAACTCATAAATAATTATACATGATTCCACAAACAAAACAGAGACATGTTAGTTAGAATAATTTTGAACGCGATGTAAGTAAATGCTATGTTGAATATTTTGAACTTAATTTGACTGGAAGTCATTGCTGGCTTAGCAATGGCTTCCAACCAAATTACGCTTAAAATGTCCAACAACGCATTTTCTTTGTTGTTTTATAAACATGTACAGTTATTTCTGAGCTGTACTGTATTACTATCATCGCTATGGTACGCAAACAGGACCACGTCATACCGCTGTTATATGCAACAGTTAATTGCGCGATGATGCATGAACATTGCACGTGGTAAAAGGGCGCGAGTCCATAACGCGCTACACTATTTATGACAAAGTAGTTACCATCAAACCAAATGATAAACCCTGGACGACAAACAGAAAGCACAAAATGAGGATACGGGAGAAATTATTTAAGAAATCTAGGAAAATTAAAACAAACAACGAGATAGCTGAAATTAAGCAACACAAGAACCTTTTAAACCTACTTGTCGAAAATGCTAAACAGGAATACAAAGAAAAGGTAGCAAAGAAAATAAAAACTGGCCGCATAGGATGCAAATTAAGGTGTAAACTCAGCAAATCACTACTATCTGATACAAACACACACGCACGCACGCACGCGCGCTCGCTCGCTCGCTTGCTCTCACGCACGCACGCACGCACGCACGCACGCACGCACGCACGCACGCACGCACGCACGCACGCACGCACGCACGCACGCACGCACGCACGCACGCACGCACCACAATCCCACCCCAGCCATCCCACCCACACACACACACACACACACCACAATCCCACCCCACCCCCCCACCCCCCCCACCCCTCTTCCCCCCCCCCCCCTTAAAACGAGCGCCTGATTCTTTTGCTTATGACTCCGTCGAAAAAGCTGACCTTAATAAATATTATTTTAACATTGCCACTCTTGATGATTCTAGAGCGCAAATACACTCTCTAACCATATCTACAGAAAGGAGAATAAATAGCATCACAATAGCAACCACAGCTGTTCTGGATATATTATCAAACATCAACACGACATAGAAGAAATTTAAGAAGACTAAAATCATCCCAGCATGCAAGTTTCTTGAGCGGAGATCGTGTACCTACAGTCACAGTCGTCGTCTCTTGAAGTGGTGCGTGGATAGGTCCTAGGTGTCCATGTAGCTGATGTAGAATACCGGGTGCGTTAGAGTGGGAATTCCCACAATGGTGTTTTGTAATTTGTCTGTTGCTGTTCATAGTAACAACAGGTAAACGTCAAAACACATTAAATAACATGATCGCACAGGACTCCCACTCGACGGATCCGATCTGTCACTCAAGTCGCATTCTGTTGAATGTTTGAAGCTAATTTAACTGGAAGCTGGTGACATTATCTGCACCAACAGCTCCTAGTCAGATTAATTTTAAAATATTCAGCAGCGTACCTGCATAGTTAACGTGAAATGGAGATTCTGCGAATTCAGGGGTGAAAGTCTTAAGACGGATTCAAACGCGCGTACAAAGTGGGCGGAGTTTGCTAGGAAAGGGGCTAGAAATTGACCCCTGTTAACGCATCCATACATCACGCCACAGTATTCCAAGACAAATATACATGCGTGTAAGCTACTTAATAGTTTGAGACCAATTTGACGAGAACCTGTTGCTGCCGCTTGACAAAACTAGCTTTAAAATCGTCAACAAAACAGTTCTCACTTAGTTATTTAGAGTTACTTAGAGTTGATTGCTGGTGCATGTCCTATATGTCTTCTTCACCAGACTCACTTTCTTGTTCTTAGGGTCCATCTTCCACTACATCGTATCATCATGTCGCTCCACATCTTGATAAAGTCATACTATTCTTCATTATAAATTGCATTAATAATTTTGTAGCCCTCTTGTCACGTGACCCCTCTTCCTCATGTACGGTAATGTAGGTAGATACAACTTTCTGAGTCTCTCCTGGTATGTAAGAACCTTACGTGCTCGGAGAGACTCAGAAAGTTGAATCCAGGTGTCCACTTTGTTACCCTATGGTGTAAACCTTCAATCGTGTCTATGTGCTTCATTTTACTTGGTGGCCATATGGGACATGAATAGTCCAGTCCATTTTGAACATTCTCAGTTTACTGACACTAATTGCAACCTCTTATCTATAGAAAATCTTCTAACCACGCACTACAGTAGCTATAATACCATATACTTTCAATGGATGAATCCAGTTTTAGCTATGATCCGCTCATCTCTAGCTAAGCTCCGCAGACGCTTTGCCCGTGTTGGGATCAATCGATCATTGAACTCGCTGAATCGCACTTATCGGGAAACTATACAGGTAAGCCGTTGAATATTCTGAAAGTAATTTGAATGGGTGCTGTTGCTGCATATGGCAGCAACAGCGCCCAGTTAAATTACTTTCAAAATATTCAACAGAATGTTTATTAAATAGTAAAGACATGCAATTCGTAGCACAACTTCTCGGCATATTACGTGTCTGTGATTGACTATATCGCGCCATTCGGGACGTAATAGAGTATGACGTCACCATATACTAGACGTAGTTGATTATGACGTCATATGATTGACTGAGAAACTTGTTTCCTCAATCTATCTATTTAGTTATTAAATGATTGTAGATAATATTGTGTATTTGACCAATCGCGGTCAAAGTATTAAGACACGCATGCGGGTAAAATGTTCATTATCTTTAATCTTCTTTTACACAAACAGGTTGCTTCCATAGCCGTAGTACTAACTGTTGGCTGTCTTTCAGTTCTTCCGTTATCAAAGCGTGCGGTCATGTGATAAAACTCCCATGTGTTTAATGAACCCTGATATTATGACCCAATGACAACCACCTTCACCTTGTATTAATTGTCTTTTGTGACCGGCTGTTGTTGCCTTCTCGCGCTGGCGTAATATGATTACGATGACGTAAATGTTCGATGACGCAATGAAGACTATTGACAATATTCCTACCATTGTACATATTAATAAAGCCTTTCAAAACATATAGGCCTAATTAAATTCAGACCGTAACCTTTGTGTCTTGCCATACAATAATTATGAATAGATACAAAGGACACAAGTTATCTTGTGTAATTCAATTTTTAAAACTTCTTCCTCATAATTCTTTGAACCGTTTCATACATGCAAACCTATTGTAGATGTCGAGCCCCTATATATGCAAGTATTATCGCTGCGATACAGGCTATACAGAAGATAGCGATTTATTGATGGATTGCGAATTATGATGCACAGAATCTTTCGTTTAATCAAATTACCGCAGGCTTTTCAACGCGCATAGCGTTTTAAAAGGTTTCGTGCTTATTATATATGCTAGTGACGTTATGAATATGTTGATATGCTAGAATTTTATAGAGAGCTTCTCGAACGAGGTCCCATTTCGTATCACTATTATCAACCAAGTAGAAAATTGTCACATTGCACTAGCTATAAGCGAGTGCAATGTGTACATTTTTTACCAGGTTGATAATAGTGATATGAAATGGGACCGAGTTTGAGTATTAAAAAAATATGTAAAATAATGCATTAATGTTTCGGCAATTGAATGCGCTTTCCAATGATATATGTTTTAAATAATTTTAGTTTGTCATAGGAACTGTTTAGATTGCGGTGTATTTTAGTGCAAAAGTAACTTAACGCGGGTCTGCGGCTTGTTGGCGGCGGTACCAGCCAGCAGTTTTTCTCATAGCGTTGATTTAGGGGAATCCCGGCGTAATGACGTCAATGTGGGAAAGGTGGTATTGCAATCCTGTTTTCTCGAATCTGATAGGAGGAAAAGTTATATTTATTGGAGGTGGGGTAAGTTGAGCATGTGTGTAAGTTTAGCATGTGTGTAATGCGTGTAAAATAGGCAGATGTGAGGATGTTATCACGCGAGTGATTACTGCATACTATGTGAACAAAATGTGTTAACCGTGTAGAAGAAAATGGGTTAAGTCGAACATGCAGGTAATTTTGCCATATGGGTAAGTCAAGCCATAACAAGATATATTGATCCATCATTTCAGTGAATGGAGTAAATGGATGACAACTTGTGTATCTGTCTCTTCACGAGTACATTCTCCTATTTTCTGGACGCATCCAACTTAAATAACCGATGCCCCTGATATTATGTAGATCACTTAATTTTGAGAAGTGTCTTCTTTAGCTACTATTTCAGTCAGAAGCCAAGCAAGTTTTCCTTATTTGGTGAATCATGGAGGAACTCATTCCACTTGATCGTTATCTTGGTTTGTGGACTGACTTTAAAACGTACCCCGCAACAGCGCCCAGTCAAATTAGTTTCAAAATATTCAACGGAACGTTTATTAAATGGTAAACACATACAATTCGTACAACGTGTCGGACTATTAAGCGGTAAAGACGGACAATATCGAATCATTCATGACGTCATTTTACACGTCACGTAGTTGATTATGACGTCATATGACGTCATATAATGGATGACTACTTGGAAATGTCCATTACGAGTCTTTCTAGAAGCACTATCGCCTTACTCTTGCCAGTTTTTGGATGTATCGATCCATCACGTTGAAGGAGAATTCTATTCACATTTGATAGCTCATGCTACCCTATCACTTCTTCCAGGTGGTTTACTGTAGCTCTTAATGGCCTCGCTAATACAAGAAGTCCGACAATAAGAGATATGGTTGTTTGATGATCAGAACTGACTCCCTGATTTCGCAGTTCAATCGTTGCCAGCAATAACAATGGACCTGTCCACGTTATCCATCCATCATATGACGTCATAATGAACTATGTGAGGGGTAGAATGACATCATAGTGAATGAAGTCATTATGACGTCATGAATGACGTAGAAAAGTACGTCACGAACGCATATCTGAAAACGGACTATGCGTTGTTGCACGAATTGTATGTATTTACTATTTAATAAATATTTTGAAACTACTTTGACCGGGCGCTGTTGTTGCCATGTTTAATCCTCGGCAGCTAGTAGCCAACTGGTAGACAACTAGACTTATACCAGCGTACATCTTACGATTTCATATCCTACAACTCCAAACGACTAGGAACAACTTGCTACAAAACGAACAACTAGTCGCCAAATAGTTGAGTCTTAAGGTGTACGCCGGGAATTACGCGCGAGGCATCAAAAAGTGAATGGGAACAGATTTAGATTTGACAATTTCTTTTATTAGGCACAGTGGCGGATCCAACGGTGGGGGCGGCACTCGATGACACATGCCCCCCCCCCCCCTCACCACCCACACACCACCCCCACCACCGGCAGGGCAGTCAATTGTGTTTATTTACTTGCTGGCGGCGGAGTGAGCCCATTCTCAAGAGTTAACTCCCTTGAAATTTTGGGAGTCCACCCTACCGACCCATTCCACCACCACCACCCCACCCCGCCTCCACCCCCGCCCCACCAACCCACCCACCCCACCCTCTCCCGGCAAATGACCGGATCCACACCCTGAAGTCTGAGGTCTTGGGAAAAGAAAATGGCCGTTGCAAAACAATATGGCGGACACTTACTTGATCCAACTTGCATACATGAATCCATACATGAATAATTAATTTGCTTACTATTTTTTAAATTAAAAAATGTCTTACTTTTATAATGACTCTTCAGCATGCATAGATTTGAACTGCTTTCCCTGTAATGTAATTTCCAATTTCTAAGAGAATCAGCATGTGCATCAGATTGGAACTGAATACCATGGAGGCGAAAAAAGAAATAACTTCCAAGGGTAAGCAAGTTGGCAACGAATATAGCGGCGTCTTTTTATCCACAATCCAAAGACAACTTGACAATGTAAATGTTTGTCAGAGTTAGACACCATTGACTCCCAAGGACATAATTTGTCTTCTACCACAGAAATCAATGTCCAACACAGAGATAGTAATATTGGCCTAACATATGATGGTTATTAACTCACGATGGCGGCCGTCCTGAATATTGCGCTAGGTCAGTGCCGTCCATCTATTTAGCCATCCGTCAGTTTAGTTGTCAGTCTATGCTTCTATCCGTTTAGCCACACGTCCGCCCACCGGTTTAGCAGTCCGTTCATCCGTCAGGCGATTTATCCATCCGTCGATCCGCCCCTCCTCTACTAATAAGCGGAATGCACGTTGGCAGTCTATCGAATGTGTGAACATTTGACATTTAATGTAGGAATTATAGGTTTAGCCATGCCCCGCCCTTCTCTAGTTAATCTCTGCCCACACTTTGCGCGTGTTGGGATCGATCGATCCCTGCACTCCCTAAATCTCAATTTCCAGAAAGCTATAGAGGTAAGATGTTGAATATTTTAAAATTAATTTGCCAAATGCAGTAACAGCACCCAGTCAAAATAGTTTCAAAATATTCAACAGAATATTTATTAAATAGTAAAGACATACGATTCGTACAACTTGACGGACTATTACGCGTTTATGACGGACTTAATTACATCATCCATGATGCAACTGATTATGACGTCAGTCTACAAATGACGTAGCTGATTATGGCGCCATAGGACTGATCGATATACTGGATTCCTCTATTTGTCAAGTTCATTCATGTTCTAGGCATTTACTGATATACACATTTTTTTACCATAACTAAAATACAGGAAGGTAGAGTGAGCAAATTTGGCAAATCACCTCATATTGGCATTATTGGGACTGTTCGTGTCTGGCTTCTGTATGTTCTCAAGGGGTCAAATACCTATATCAATGGCTCTACAATGGACCTTTCCAGTTTTAGCTATGCCACGCCCATCTCTAGCTAAGCTCCACCCACACCTCGCTCATGTTGGGATCGATCCCTGATCTCCCTGATTATCAATTTCAAGAAAACTATATAGGTAAGCTGTTAAATATTTTGAAACTAATTTGACATGGTGCTGTTGCTGCCTATGGCAGCAGCAGCGTCCAGTCAAATTAGTTTCAAAATATTCAACAGAATATTTATTAAATGCTAACGACATACAATTGGGACAACGTGTCG